>NW_004624815.1:9908882-9987070 GCF_000247695.1 Heterocephalus glaber
GGTAATGGGGGAAAAAATAAGAACTAAGATACATCATGTTCAGGTACAAACACCCAATGATAAATGTAAATGTATTGTATACCTAAAATGTACCATTCCATATATATATATATATATATATATATATAAATGAAACAAAAATAAATTAAAAAACAAAATTTAACCTCTAATGTAAATCGTCTATGCTGAATTATAGATATAGAGTTGAGCCCTGAATGGAGTGATCTGGATCGTTCAGCTTTCTGCCATAAACATCATTCTGTCAGTAAACTGAATACTAATTCACTTCATTCACTGAAGGGGGGACATCACTTTATAAAAGCATTGTATTGATGTTGATATCACAAGGCATGGAACTGTGCATAGTAAAGCCCCTTACTTCCTAATTTGAAGTGATTAAATCTGACTCTGAGGGGAAATATAGAGGTGAAATATACAAGGTGCCAGGAGTTTGAATTCCAGATTTGTCAAATGGCCATTTGATTTAGTTATTTATTTAAGCTGTAAAATCCAGGTTTCTTACTGAAAAGAAGAGATGTTACTTATCTCACAAGCTTACATAACATAAAGAATATAAACTTCTTTGGGCATTCTTTAGAATAGAGTAGGTCCTCAAAAATACTGACTTTAAAAAATTCTTATCCTCATTATTTGATGTCTCCAGTTACTTTTCTTAGCATTGATTATAATTAAATCTAATTAATCCTCCTTTCACCAGGAGGGTGGTATAAGACAGGAACACAGCAGCAACTTCCACAGGTGGTGATCTCAAGTACACCAGGGTTCCTAACCAGCATTGCATATCAACTGAATCCATCACCTGTTACTTTCAAGTGGAGATCTGGAAAAGTAATATTTATTCTAACCAGAGTACATCACACAAGAGTAGAGTGACTTTCATCTTATCAGTGTACTAAAGAAATTTCTTCAAAATATTTCTGCAGTGTATGGACATCTAGTATTAGGAAATATGACCTGACTTTTCAATCTAGTTAATACTGTTCTTTTCCTATACAGTGGCTTTTTAGATACTGTTAGGAGACCAGGCTAAGTATTTTGTACATGTAGATCTATCTATTAATTTGTCTACCCACCCATTCTAGTATTTATCTAGTTATAAAGAATGTTTATGTTAATTTATGTTATGTCTACTCTACATGTATATATATATACATGTAGTATCTTCAGCTATCTTAAATATGCATTAAGAAGGTGATAATTATATTACATAACTAATTGTTTCTAATCTACTGTGATATTCTTTGTGACTTCAGTCGGATTTTAACAAGCAAACTGATGACAGATGAGAGTTTCTTTGCTGTCTGGTGAAGCTTTATTTTCATGTAAAACAAAGCAGCTTGGGACAGTAATCAGGAATAAGCTTGAGGAATTAATTATTTATTTTCCTTCAGTTCACCGACTGACCAGTACGAACCAGATTTGATAATTAGGTGCTCTGGTTTGTCCTCAGCATAATATCTTGATCTCCAGGTCTGAAACAACCTATTTGCTGAAAGATACGGCTTGTATTTTCTGAGTTCTGGAGAGCTAAATAAATTGAAGATATCTTTGTTCTGTATTTGACTAATCTGAATTATAGAGTCTTTGTCATTAAAATATTAAAAAATAACCAATTACAAATCAGATAATTTCTACAGTAACATTTCATATTTTCTGAGCACCAACACAGATTTGTTTTCCCAAGATTTATAACATCTCTGACATGCCAGATTATTTAAAATGCTGTTTTATAAAAATCAAGGCATGATTGTTGTTTACAATCAATCTAGTTAGTACCTCCTGTGAACATCTATTGTGTACTGAGTCTGTGAGATACTACTGGTTGCTATGAGGATGAGGGAGTCAATGAATCAGATAGAGAATCAAGTCCATTATTCTTTTCACCTGTTCCTTTCATCATTGTATTTGTTGTATGAATTCAGTTCAACAGATTTTTATCAAACATCTTTCCTATGTAAAAGACTATTGCTAGGTACTGTAGAAAAAACAGAAAATCTTATGAATGCTTCTGTAGTCCAGTAAATATTGCAGAACAGCTTTTGGACAACGAGGCCTACCTTTGGAGGTTATATGGAAGCTATTGGTGTTCTGAAAGTTCAGCAGTACACGGGGGAGTTTAGGTGATCAGTAGAGGTTATAGGTCAAAGGAGAATTTTGTTGCTGTCTAATAATATCTGTTTAAATGTTTGTGCAACAGAGCTGACTTAGAAAGAATTTGAAGACATAGGAGAAGAACTGATTGTTAAGACAAGATCCTTGGGCAGGCAGAGGTGAATTAGCACCTGAGAACAGATTTAAGGACTGGCCTTTTATTTGGGGAACTGCTTCTCTTCGACTGTCTTGGTGAGGAAGGGGGATACAATGTCAGGGAGTCTACAACCATATATGACAACAAGGAACTAAAAATACAGGGAGCAGTTTGCTCATTTGGTAGATTGATGGGAGTTATACTGAGAAATATCCAGTGCCTAGACTTCTCCTTGTGATACTGCCATGACTTCTTAATACAGAGCAGCGCCAAGTTCAAGGCTGACAATGGAAGGAGTAGGACTAGATGGGAGAAGGTGTTTCTGGCTGATTCTAAAGGATGAAGTCTATTTTATGCTCCCCTTTTTGATCTTTGAGGCCTTCATCTTCATCTTACATATTGTTAGTACCAGGTATTTATGGTGTTTGTGTGTGTGTGCTATTTTGACTAAGTAGAAAACTCAATGAAAGGATTCATTCTAGTTAAAAATGAAAATTCAGATAGTCAAGGTGAACAAAAGATTCAATACCAAACTAGAAGTGAGTCATGCTGTTTATCATTATTTTTTTCATAAATTCTACTAAACACAGTCTTGCAGAGTTCAAAGCAGCACTGATTACTCAATTTACAGAAGAGATGTCAAAAGTGAAAAGAGCAATGGATATTATTAGTTAAAATGTCTAAAATTGAGCACATAAGCATTTATTTTTGTTACTGAATAATTAATGTTTCGGAATAAAAGTAAGAAACTTGTTGGTCAGCTTTTTTTCAGCAACATTCATCAGTATTATAAAATCTACAGAAAGATTAATTATAGCCCTCCTCTTCCCTTAGCCAATATCCCTTGAGGTACCTGGATTGATTAAATATTTAAACTGGTTCCTCTGGATGTCCCTTATACAGCATGAGCATACTGACTGTGGTTTAGAGATCTCCTATAAATTAGATTATTTAAAAACCGTATGATTCAGGCAAGTATAAAACTAAGGTAGAATATTTTGTAATCAAATTAAATAACAATTAGCATTTAAATATTAAGCTTAGATTTTTCTGTAAAGAAAAAATATAAAAGGATTAAAACAAGCAATGAATAAAAGTAATTAATATTTCTATATAATATATATTATATATTTGATTTAAGATTTTTATCAATTTTATAAAATTACCATTTTTTATTTACTTGGACACAAGGTATTTTTATTATATGTCTTTTAGAAAACCTAGCAACAAGGTATTTTTTATTTACTTAGACACAAGTTATTTTTGTTATATAATCTTTATAGAAAACCTGCAAAAATGAATGCCCCTGTAGGTTATGAGAAAATGGTAAAAGGTATACCTCAGTAACAGTTCTTATGCTAATTAGTTAAATAGAAAGGTTGATGTCTAGCACATGTGCTTTCAATGGAACATTGAAGTAGGACACATTTCTATAGTGATGACTAGTAAATACGTATCTTTAAAAGCGCATAATTCCTCAAGTGAAATTCTAGGTGAAATATTTGATAAATGTACATATTTTTGTTTTCTGGATGAATGCCCAATCTACTTTCCTGGTAATCATTGTGCTCAGTGATTATATCATTAATATTATTTTTGACATTTAAAAATAACCAAAAATAGCCTGTTCGGATGGTTTTTATTTCCTTCAAACAGTAGCTTTGGCATACACTCCTCATCTCTTTCCATTTCCAGAAAAGAAGGAACCAAACATAAAGAATACATTTTTTCAATCACATGTGAATGTTCATCTATTTAATGCAAGTATTAGGCACATTAGGTTTTTTCCTGTTAATATTTCCTGTTTTCTTTTAATTAAACAAGGGTGACAAAATGCCTTACACCAAAGTACTCTTACCCTCTGCAGATTAAATTAAGGCTGGCTGGTTAGTACAGTTTATTGTGCCTGTCTCAGTTTTGCTGGGCTTATTTCCTTCCACGGACTTTCTTCTATTTATAAAATAAACTTCTGGAAGTCCACAAGGTGATCCAATGTGTCCAGAGTTATGTGGATTTCAGTAATGGACACAGGCTCAAATTTGGGGCCTAGATACACGTTCCTTATTCTCTCCAATATGCACTAGTCCTATACAATAGTTCATCTTTTGATATCCTTCTTCCTCTTTCACCATTTTTTCTTTTTTAGCCAATATAAAGTGATGATTGTAAATGAGCTCAGTAGCTTGATGTTTCTCCTCCAAATATGTCCATCTAAGAGTGACGAGGAGCCTAATGTCATTAGTGATTTTGAGTCTGAATCTCCAGCAAGAGACATAACTCTAATTCCAACTTGGGCTTGTATGTCTATGGTCATGCGGTGAGTCTGTATTCTAACGTTTTAACTGCATTCTTTCTTCTAGAGAGTGCTCTTCTAGGAACTGTGGTGGTCAGGGCATACACACAGACACACACACAGAGACAAACACACACCCAGTTTATAAATGAATGTAACTAATCCTGTAAGGGTGTTCTGAGTGCTTCCTATACCACCAGCCCCGGTCCTTCCTTGGTGGGTAGTGGGGGTGATGTTTTCTGGTCTTTGTCATTTTTCTCTTTATTAAAATGAAGATTATTAAGTAGAAAAGGAGCCAAAAATGAAATGAGAGTAAGGATAGATTTCTTTTCCTGGCAGGACTGTAGAGCACTAGTGTTTAGCAAGCTGGTTTTTTTCCCCCATTAAGTTTATTGGTACATTTTAGGTATAAAATACAGTTACATACATCATTGGGACCTTGTACCATTACATGAGTATCTTGGTTCTTACCTTTTTTCCCCTCCCCTACCCTCCCTTCACCCCCTCCACCCTTCCCTATTTGCAAAGATTTTGTTTTCATTTTTTCTTTTCTCATATTTTTCTTTTCCCTTCTTTCCTTTCCCCTACCCCTCCCACTTCCCCTGCTCCTTTAGACCTTTACTTCCTATTATACAATATCAATTATACGTTTTAAAAATTAAAATATCAAGACCTAGGAGACATTACCACAGATTTTACAGAATTTAAAAGGATATAGAAAGCATATTTCAAAAATCTGTTTGGAAATAAATTTGACAACTTCTAAGAAGTACCTTGGAAGACAAATTAATGAAACTAACTCTGGAGGAAATAAAAAATTTGAATAGCACCTGTTAAAGAAAGTATATTCCTAGCTTGAAAGCCTACCTATATGACAACAACAGGCTCATATACATTTTAACTGATAAATTATATCAAACATTTAAAGCAGAAAAAAAAAGGAACACTGCTCCCCTCATTTTAGGAACTCAACATTGTGCTAATCCTAAAACTGGATAAAGATAATAGAAGAAAAATGTATGAACATAGATAGAAATTTGTTTAACAAAACAAACTATTAGAAGTCAAATCTGGCAGTATGTAGAAAGTGGTTTTGTTATAGGGATGGCAGTGTTGGTTCAGCATTAGAAGATCCACCCCCCAAAGGCATCATATTAACAGAGGAAAGGAAAAAGCCACATGATCCTGTCACTAGTTTAGCCAGCTGTTTTCAATAAATGTTATTTCTGGTTGGTCATGGACTTTCATTCTGATTAGTTGTGCCCAAGAATATTGATTTTTATACTACACTGAATATGATCTCATGGATGTAACCATTCCTACCCTTAAGAATTCCTAGAGCTGAAGGAAGATTTCTATTTGTTTTTTGTTTCAACTTTCCATGTCATCATTTTTGTCTTTTCTTTTTTGATAGGTCTCTATCTGCTGTCAGGGTCTCTGAATATGGTGACTATTGACAAACCAGTTTGATAGCTTTTAGTCCAGAGGTCTTCAGGTTCCTTCAGAAGGAACTGGCCATGTACAAAGTAATGGTAGAAATTCAGTTAAAGCACTTTGTAAAGTGTAAATATTATTAGGTAGTCTTATACACCTGCTCACCTCCATCCCTCTCCCTGATACCCTCTACCCCTTCCTTTGCCCACTGCCATCACCAGCACTAGTAGCTGGTGGGCTGCATGAAGCATTTCTTCCCCTATAATTGGACAGCCCTCATTTATGTTCCAACATCCAAACATCTACTTTGCTGGTAAATTAAAAGCCATCTGGACTGGAGAGCTTGGTTAGATGATTTATTGTGTATTACGAGTCTTAAAATTAATTTTTAATTTTCCTGCTACCTTATGTAAATTAGGTTTCTGAGATGAAGGAAAAATGCATCAGAATTTTAGTATCACCAAACTGAATTGAACTCTTCCCATTTTGTGGGGGCTGCCTTGTGTCTGTTTTAAAAAATTATTTACTTTTATGGTTTGGCAAGACCCAGACAGAAAGCAGCTTTCAGTGTCGGTGGCAGCAGAAAGAATACTAATAAGTGTTAGTCATACACAGTAAATTAAAAATATAATAATAAAGGAAAATTAAATTGCTGTGTGTTTGGGTGCTTGCTCTATTACCATAAATCCGCATTCTCATCTCTGAAAAACTGTGGGTGTGGCAGAAAGCATTTGTAAAATTCCATTAGCATTTTTAGAGACAGTGGCTTCATTAAATAATTCAGAATTCAGCTCCTAGCTTCTGAGCCTCCACATTTAATTCTAAGCTAGAATGTACATGTAATATTACAGAATTCCTAGGAAGGATCTGTTAGCATCTACCCTAAATTCATATTCTGTTCTCTGTTTCCTTCTGTCTCTCTGTCTCTTGTCTCTTTCTCTCTCTCTCTGCTTCTCTTTGCCTCTCTCTCTGAGCAAATACTGATAATAGGACCAATGTCTCACATCAACTGGTATGGAAGGGGTCAAAATTTGTTAGCCCATCTTTCCACTGGAAATTGATCAAAATATTTGAGAGATAATATTTTAGAGTAGAACACAATACTTCGTACTGTGTAGATTAATAGAATAAATAAAATATTTTGTTTCCTGAGATTCATAATTGGCGGCAAGAATATCTCTATTGTAACTTACTATTGAATAATTTCTTCTGAAATGAATGAATGCAGAGGTGCAATCAAATGTTGAGTCAGATATCCTGGGTTTTGAATTTTGGAACTCCTTTCACTTTATTTCACCAGCAAGGTTGCTTTCCTCTTTCTTTGTTCAGGTTTTAAAGCACTGTAGATTGTTAAGGCCCTTTGAAATGAACATTCCCCAGCTTCTGCCTTCCTTTGGAATGCACAAGCAACCTTACCAATTTATGTGTGTGCCACTTAATTCTCAACCTGCAAATGCTAGTTGCATTTAGACTTGACGTGGCTATTACCAGTTTATTATTGCCAGTTTCTGGGACATCACCCTAATCTCCTAGGAACACAATTAGTTTGGCAATTTGTACGTGTTTGGTCTGCACCAACCTCCAAATCACAGAAAACTGTTAATTCCAAATAACCTTTTGCAAAACATATTTTGAAGTCCACTCACAGACTTGTGTGAATATTGTAGACAGCTAGATGGTTAATGTGACTTTCATTTTGAGGCATCAGCTTGGGCTTTGACTTAGAAGAAGCTCATGCCACAATGTGATATGTGAACATGCTTCCTAAGAGCTGAGGTAAGCTCATGGGCTCCTGCTGCAGGGATGGAGATAAATGATGAAACTAGTGCATAAAATTCATATTGCCTATTTTTGCAAGAAACAGTAATTTAGGTGCTATTCAGGTCTTCTCTTGTATAAGAGAATGCAGGACAAAAGAAACCTGAGAAAAGTAGTAGTGCTTGAAGACAGGAATAAGCAGCTTAGCTATTTTCAGCTGTTGTTTCCAAAACTGTGTTAAACATGTATTTGACTTTATTGTTTCTGTTTCTTATTTTGAAGGAAGTATGGATGAGAGAAGTAAAAGCTAGTGCAAATATTCTAGACCCACTTAAGAGTTGTGGTAAAACCATCTCCATAAACAATTGATGAGGATAATGTATTCAAGTAATTTCAGACTAAAAGCAGCATCTCTCTCCCTGCCCCGCCTCTCTTTCTCCCCTTTCCCACTCTTTTTGCTTTCTTACCTTCCTTCCTAAATTAATATTTTTGAAGTACTTAAAATAGTTGCATGACTTAAAGTTAAGCTTTATAAGATCAACTGAGATCTCTCCTATTCCTTCTTCATCCTGTTTCCCACTTATGAGGAATTATATTTATCAGGGTCATATTATCCTTTCAGTGTTTCTATGTGTAAAACAAATAAACTACTCATAGATACATGACACACATACTTAATTCCCTTCCATTTTTACCAGCTCCTTTACTTTTTCACTGTCATTAAAAAAAATCTTTTTGAGACCATTTTCTTTATTAGTGCATGTTTGTAGTATATAACATTTCCATTCCTCGTCGGGGGTTGATATGTGTACATAATAAATCTTAATTCCCTTTTCACCCCTTTTCCCTTCTCTCACTTCCCCCTCCATCCATCTCTTGATCCTTTTACTTTGTTTTTGTACATATTTACAGTACATGTTTGCATTCCTTGTATGGAATTGGTACATGTGCATATGTTAATTTTTCTCATTCACTTCCCCTCACCTCCCACAGTCTCTTGATCCACTTCCCCTTTGAGAAAGAACTATCTCCCTACTTCCTATTATTTACCTTTTATTTTGCTCTTCATTTATATTTTGGTTTTCTCATATAAGAGAAGCCATGTGATATTTAAATGTGTGTGTGTGTGATTTATTTCACTTAACATGATGGTCTCAAGTTGCATCTACTTTCCTGTAAAAGAATTAAGATTATCTACATTGTGTGTAAATACCATATTTTCTTTCTCCACTTATATGTTGATGGATGTATAGGCCACTTTTAAGATTCAGCTTTTGTGAATTGTGCTTCTGTAAACATGAGTACGCATGTATCACTGTAATATGATGTCTTTAACTAATTTGGGAAAATACCTAGATGGAGAATATCTGGATCAAGTGGAATTTCCAGTTTCAGTGTTTTTTGAGAAATCTCCATACTGATTTCCATAGTGGTTGTACTAGTTCAAATGCCCACCAATAATGAAGAAGTGTTCTTTTTCCACACAAGTTGGCCAGTATGCAGGTTGGCTAGCATTTGTTGTTATTTGGTTTCTTGATGGTTATCATTCTTTCTAGGGTAAGATGAAATCTCAGTGTTGATTTTTTTTTTTTTTTTTTTGTACTGGGGATTGAACTCAGGACCTTGTGCTTGCGAGGCAGGCATCGGAACCACTGAGCTAAATCCCTGGCCCATCTCAGTGTTGTTTTAATGTGTATTTCTCTATAGCCAGTGATGCTTAGAATTTCTTCACATATTTATGTTATTTGTGCTCCTTCTATGAAGGGTCCATTTATTTCACTTGCCCATTTTTTGATTGAATCTTTTATTTTGAGAAGTCTAATTTTTTTTGAGTTCTGTATATATTCTAGATATTGGTCCTCTGGCTGAGGAGTAGATCACAAATTTTTTTCCCATTTTGTAGGTTGTCTTTTCATTCTGTTGGTTGTTTCTTTTGTTGTGCAGAAAGAAGTCTTTTAATTTGTATGACTCATTTATTGATTTTTGTGCAACCAGTGTTCTGTTTAGAAAGACTTTGCCTATGCCAATAACCTCAACAGTTTTAACTACTTTGTCTGCAAGCAGATTATTTCTGTTTTAACATTTAGTTCTTCATTCCCTTCTGAATTTAGTTTAGTACATGGTGAGATATAGGTGTCTAGATTCAATCTCCTGCATGTGAATAGCCAGTTTTCTCATCACCGTTTATTAAAAAGGGTATCCTTCCTCCAGTTTATGATTTGGGCCCCTTTATCAAAGATCCAATAACTCAGTGTGCTTGGAGTTGTTTCTGCATCTGTTCTTTTCCATTGATCCTCGTGTCTGTTTTAGTGCCAGTATCGTGCTGTTTTTATCACAGAAGCTTTGTAATGTAACTTCAAGTCTGTGATTGTGATGCCTCCCTCTGTTCTTTTTATCTGGATTGTTTTTGCTATTCTAGGTCTCTATAGTGCCATATGAATTTTAGGATTGTGGAGAAAATTCCTGTTGAAATTTTGTTTGGGATTGCATTAAATCTGTATATCAATCTTGGAAGTATAGCCATTTTGACTGTCTTGGTTCTGCTTATCCAGGACAGGGGATATTTTTCAATTTTCTGATGTCCTCTTTGATCTCCTTTTATAGAGTACTGTAGTTTTCATTGTAGAAGCCTTCCACTTCCTTAGTTAGGTTAATTCTTAAGTATTTGATTTTCCTTGGTGCTATTTTGAATGGTATTTTTTTTCCTAATTTCTTTCTTAGTAGGTTAATTTTTAGTGTATAGGAAGGCTCTTGATTTTTGTGTTGATTTTATATCCTGCTGAATTACTGAATTTGGTTATTAATTCTGAGTATTTCAGTGAATTTTTTGGAGTCTTCTATATAAAGGATCATGTCTTCTGCAAATAATAATAATTTGACTTGTTTATTTTTTCTATACATATCTCTTTAATTTCTTTTTCTTGCCTAATTGCTCTTGGTAATGTTTTGACTACTATGTTGAACAGGAGTCATGATAGTGGACATCTTTGTCTTCTTCCTGATTTTAGAGGGAAAGCTCTCAGTTTTTCCCAATTTAATATGATGTGCACAGTAGGTTTGTCATGAATGACTTTTATAAGATTGAGATAAGGTCATTCTATACCTATTTTTTTCAGTGTTTTTATCATGAATGGATATTGGATTTTAGCAAAGGCTTTTCCTGCATCTGTTGAGATGGTTGTGTGATTTTTGTCCTTGCTTCTGTTTATGTGACATATTATATTTATTGATTTTCATAAGTTGAACCATTCTTGGATCACTCAGATGAATTCTATTTGTTTGTGATGTATGATCTTTTTGATGATTCATTGCATTCTGTTTGCCATTCTGTTGTTGAGGATTTTTGCATGTATATTCATTAAAGATATTGGTTTATAGTTCTCTTTTTTCATACCTAATGTAAGTAGAAATGTACAATATTTTTTATATCTGGTTTATTATTCTTAGTGTAAGATCTTAAAGTTCATCCATGTAAGAATATCCTTTATTTTTAAGGCTAAATAATATTACATTGTATACATACTCCATGTTCTCTTTAGCCATTCATTCATTGACAGTTCCTTGGCTTTCTTTCACCTTTCAGCTATTGTCGAGAATGTTGTTATGAACAGAGGTGTACAAATATCTCTTCAGGTTAGGATCCTGCTTTCAATCTTATTTCATTTTATTTTATTTTTTAATTTTTTTTGCTTCCTGTATTTTTCTTGATCAGAAATTTTTGTTTTGTTTGCAGAAAGATATCTCGCTGTGTAGTCTAGGTTAGCCTTGAGCTTACTACATAGCCCATGCTGTCCTTCAATTCAGATCTTCCTGCCTCAGCCTTCTGAATGCTGAGATTAAAGGGATGCACTACCATTTTTCAGCTTCTAAGATTTATCCATTTTATAAATTTTGTTTGTTTCTTTCTTTTTTGTTTTTTTGGTACTGGTGATCAAACTCAGGACCTTGAGCTTGTGAGGCAGGTGTGGTGCCACTGCACTACATCCTCAGCCCAATTTTATAAATATTTTTAAAAAGATGTGTTTATTTCGTTAGTTTTGTTCATTTTCCCTTAATGAATAGATCCATTCTTTCATTTATTTCTGCTTATTTTCTTTTTCATTTCTCAGTAAAAATATTAATTAATTTGTTTTTATTCTGATTTCTTTATTAATGAAAATACTACTAAAAGTATACATCTTCCTTTGAATACTGTTTAGCTATAATCTACGGGCTATGATAATTAGGATTTTCATTATGCCTGTTTTCTATAAGCCTGCAATTTCAATTTATTTTTCTACTTTCATCTAAAGATTATAATGATTTTAGAACTTTGAAGGATAAAGGATTTGTTGTTTCTCCCTGAATTTATTTCTTTTAGTTTTTGGATAGTGATCAGAAATTTTCTTTATAATATTTATAGTTTGGGAATTTATAATATTTTCTTTCAGGCCTAACATGTTATCAATTTTCAAGACTGCACAAAACATTTGAGAAGGAGTATTCTCTTTATTGGAGTTCATAGTTTAATGTGGGTGTTTGTATCAATATCACCACTTTATTATTCATAACTTTATTTTTTCTAATTGAGAGGCTAATTTAACCAATGTTTCCTATTAATGTATTTTTTTAGTCTTCTTCCTTTAGTCTTCTATCATTTCTGCTTTAAGAGACCTTGCTACTGTGCTAGTCTAAATATAGGTATAAGTATTAGCTTTACATTGTCAAATGTGGGCCAGAACGTTATAACTTGCCCTTTTCTAATTCCATTTAAATTTTTCTCCTGTATTATATATTGTCTCCTGCTAAAGCTAAATCTTTGGTTTCTTTTTATATTTGTATGGTATATCTTTACTCATTCTTTTATTTTTAATTTCCTTGAATCACTTTAGTGTCTCTTCTTTTAGAAAGCTAATCTAATATCTTATTTTTAAAAATAAATTTTTACTAATATAGGGATAAAATAATAAAAATTTTATACCTAAAATCCCAAATTCTCATTTTACTCTTTGTGTATTTTATTGACATAATAACCTACAGTAACGGATTTCTAACTATGGCTTTGCATATATGTATTTGAGCTATACAGATAGATAAATATACACACAGGTAATATAGATTTTTAAAAATTTTAAATCCTTTTAAATTGACAAAGTTGTATATGTTTATGATATACTACATGACATTTTGCAATATGCATATACTGTGGAATGTCTCCACTGAGCTACTTAACATATGAGTTATCCCATGTTCTTAGTTTTGTGGGAGTGGAATGAGAAAGACTAAAATTGCTCCCAAGCAATTTTCAAGTATACAACATACTGTTATTAACTTTACTCACTACGTTGTACAGGAGGTCACTTGAGCTTGTTCTTCTGGTCTAACTGAAATTTTATCTTTTGACCAACATCTCTCCAATCTTTTCCTTTTAACCTCCAGGCCCTGGTATCCATCATTCTAATGTCTGCTGCTGCAAATTTACTCTATCTTTGTATGCAACATGGAGTTTGAAATCTGTAACATGTTCTGTCCAATCTGAAAATCTTTTTATTTTAATAAGTGGTACTGCTACCTTTTTATCACTGTGACAAAACACCTGAGATAAACAACTTAAAGGATGAAATGTTTATTTTGGTTTATGGTTTCAGAGGTTTTCAGTCTGCTCTCACTTTGCTCAGTTGCGTCTACACCTGTGGCAAGGTAGAAAGACCATGGCAGGGGAAAGTGGCTCATCTTTGTGGCAGCCAAGAAGCAGAGAGATAGAAAGAGCCAAGAGAAAAAGGACAGGGAGTAAGATATATGCTTCAAAGGCACACTACCAGTGCCCTACATCTTCCAACAGGGTCTCACCTTCGATCAGCTCATTGAGCTGTGAACTCATCAATGGATGAGCTACACCTCATAGGGACAATATTCCTTGAATTTGTGCATGTTCACACAGTCTCTTCATAACTTTTATCCTTGAAGAGCAGCTTGGGTCATGATTCTCTACCTTTAGTACTATTTGGATGTTGCTCTACTGTTTTCTGCTGTTGAAATTTTCCACTACGAAGCTGGTGCAAAGCTCATTTGATTTTCTTAGTAATGACAAGGCAGTTTTGCTTGTAGGCCCAAAAGATTCTTTATTTAAAGCATTTAATATTTTCATGCCATAGTGGTAACTATTCTAGATCAATCCATTTTGGGGAGTTGTGAAAGTTTTTTAAAATTATGATTATTTTAATCTGTTTCTTTTCTTCTTCAGTGATTTCATTTATGTATGTATCTTCTTTGTTTTCTCTATACCTCCAATATTTTAGAATTATTTCTTTAGTCCTATTTTTTTCTTTGCTTTCTCATTTTTTTCCTCTATGACTAATGTGGTTTCAACTGTGTCTGTTTCATCTGACAGCCATAGACATGGAATCTAGTTTAAAGGTGGCTTTTCCTTTTTCTCAATTTGGTTCCAGAATTCTGTTGGTGTCATCTCACATCCACTGAGCATCACTTTATGTCCTTGTCCGAGTCACTTTTCACTCAATTCTGTATTTTTTCTTCACAGTGGTCCTTTATAGTTGTGATGGTTTCAATCACTTAAAGATTTACTACCAAATCAACTAGGACTGTTTTGTTCTCATTTGCAAATAAGGATTGAACTGCCCCTGGCATTCACTGAAGCAGTACCTGGCATGCAGCCCATGTGAAGCACCTTTTCCTCATCTCCCTTTGCTGGTAGGCCATATACATTTCTACCCTCCACCATGTTCAGTGCTCTGTTCTCTGGCTGTGATTTTCAGAACATGCATTTAATGGAATCATATTCACTATTATTCTAAATAAAGAACTTCATATTTAGCTGGACAGGATATCAACAAGAAGCCACACTGAAACCCCTAAAAATATGTGTTCTGTGCAAACCTGCTTGACTGGTCCAGGAAGAGCCTTGCAGAGTGGGGAGGCACCCATTCGCACACTGTCTTCTCAGGCATTGGCCCTTACTCTGAAAAGGAAGAAGTGGATTGGCACTGAGACTTAGGTATGGGATTAAAAAACTGGATTTTTAAAAATAAACTAATGGCCTAGAAGCCATGTAATTAAGTACTATAAAGGCCCAGAATTTCATTATGTCTCTGGGAAGCCTCACCATTGCCTCGGTCATTAGCTTTCAGGGTTTCCACCTTGGCCATTATGCTTCTGGTTTCATTAAAACCATGCATTGGCGTTCAGTGGCTTGTAAAAATAAACTTCCTTCTAGATTGTTGTTGTGTGCCTGCCCTGTAAAGTATACCCAAGTGAATATACAGCATAAGAAGGAAAAAAATTAAAGTTGATTTCTTTCGTCCTTTAAATTCTTGCTTATTCTTAATGCATGGTAAAAATGAGTCATACAACAAATAATTTGTCCTTATGAAATTTAAAGCTTTGTTTTCTAGTTTTGAAAGGAAATGTATAGTTTATTCAGAAATTCCATCTGTGAAGAACTACACTAAGTAATATTTTTAAATGCTATTATATAGTTTAAAAAATTTCCTTGTTTCATGCCAAGGTTTTACATAAGTGTTAGACTCCTTGCTTTTTATTAAGGTAAGGACAAATGAAGAGTACTTGCACAGAAATATATGTGTAGCAAAATAAAGTAACTATTATTTAGCTAATGCTGCTACAACAGTGTATGAGGAACTGGGTGGCTTGAACAATAGAAAAACCATGTCTCACATTTGTGGAGCCTTTAAATTAGAAATTGTATGAGTAAGGTTGGTTCCTTCTCAGAGATGTAAGGGAAATATCTATACAGGCTTCTTCCTTGACTTCTAGGTAGACAGCTTTTCTCTATGTTTCTTCACATAATTTCCATCTGTCCATTTCTCTGCATTGAATCTTACCAGCTCCCTCTTTTAAAATAAGAATGTCAGTCATATTGGATCAGGGCCCACCCTCATGACTTTGCTTTACATTGGTAACTTCTATAAAGACTCCATCTCTAAATAAGGCCACATTCTTATACACTTGAGGTTAGGACTTCAACATATAAATTTTGGGGAGTCACAATTTAACCCATAACACCGATCATTTAAATATACGTATCGTGTATCACTCAGCCCTTTACAATGCCAAATAATGTTGTCATAATATCCTAGTCTCTTTTCCCAAGCTGGGACAAAATACCTGACACCAACAGCTTAAAGGAAGAGAAGTTTATTTTGCCTCATGGCCTGGTGGATGGACATGGGTGGAGGAAATCTGTGCTTCTTGTGGCAGCCATGAAGCAGAGACAGCCAGGTGAAGAGCTGGACACAAGAATACCCCCTTCCGGATCATGCCCCCAGGGACCCACCTCCAGCCAGGCTCCCCCTCCTGATGGCACATTTCAGCTAGTAAATGCATCAACAGCTGGATCCAATGATGAGTATAGCACCCTGATGATCAAATCACCTACATGCCTGAAAATTTGGGAGTGCATTTTAATGTGTGCTGTTGAGAATAAGCTAAAAAGAATTTGTACATTTTTATTAACATTCAGGTTATTTTCAACTCAGTGTATGATGCTTTATAAACTGCCCCACAAATGTTTGCCTTTAATCCCTCTTCTTCTTTACACTGACAGGTCATTTCCTGCAGATCCAGTGATCAGTGCTTTGAGATTCACCATGGGTGTAAAGTTAGCCACCTTAAACTCCCTTTGTTAGTATGTAGCAGAGCAGAAATTCAAATCTATTTCTGATTGACTCTAAGGTTATCACTGTATGTATGTTCAACAATGCTTTATTGTAGTATGTTCCTTAACGCTTTACCTTTTAAACCAAAGTACAGATTTTTGTTATTACAAATGTCACAGGTTGTCATTAAGTAAAATTTAGGGAGAAAACTAAAAAATTATGAAGTTGAATATTAAAATTACCGATAGTTTCACCATCCAGAGTTAATCATGAGTAAATTACTTTATAGAAGTTATGTATAAGCATTTAGATAATTCAGTTTATATACATATATCAGTAAAACTACATATATAATTTCACGTATCACCAAAAATTCTTTACAGAAAAGTTTTCAGATCATTTTCCCAGTTTGAAAAAATCACCTTTACACTTGATGCAGAGTTACTGTCTTAATTTTTAAAAGGAAAGCATTTTCATCTTGTATTCTTCTGGAGAGAACATGGAGCAACCTATCGAGTTCTGGTTGGAATTTAGTTTTCTTACTGCATCTCTAGAGTCCTAAGGGATATGTGATCCAGGGGAAAGTAAGGCCAGGGAACAGATAGTGCTCTGTCTGCTCCACTTTGCTTCACCTCTGAAACTGCGGCTTCTGCTCAGGTACAAATGAGTAGCCCTATCTGTTCTCTCACACTAATATAAAACTTGGCACATTTCTCAAGAACTTTTAAAGGAATAAAGGAAAAGCAGAGGCAAGAACAAGGGAAAAGCAGAGATAGTTTCTTTGTTATTTGGCCCTGCCTTGGTCACTCTCCTGAATATAAAGGGAAGAGCCCAGAAGTGCAGGGTCTCTATGGCAACCATATCTTGGAGTTACAGAATTGAATCTTTCCAGAGGATAAGCAGAGGACCTGACTCATATCAGATGGATGCTGCCCAGCCCCAGACTACATAGGTCATCTGCGTGTGGTACATCCTTTTGTCGGATGCCACCATCACTTCAAAGCATCTCCATACAGAGTCCACGCCTGCCTCTCTGTCTCCCTTATTGTTTGGCACTTTAAAGTTTGCCACTTTTTATTTTTAACTTTTAACTGATAAATAAAAATTGTGCTAAGGAAGTAAGGTGGTGTGCATCTGTAGTCCAGCTACTTGAGAGGAAGAGGAACAAGGATTGCTTCAACACATGAATTTGAGATCAGACTGGGCAGCATAGTAAGACTGTGTCTCAAACAAAAAAAAATTACTTATTTATGGAGTGCCATGTGATATTTTGATACATTTATATTTTGTGTAATGTTTAAAGCAGAGTAAATGAATCCATCTCAAGTAATTGTAACTTTTTTATGGTGAAAATACTTAAAATTATTGCTTATGACTTTAAAAAATTCTATACAGTACATTATTATCAACTATAGTTATCCTGTTGTGCAACAAAATACAAGAAATTCTTTCTCTCATCCAACTATAACTTAGTATCAGCCATTTGTTCTCTTTCCCTCCACTCTACTCTCAACTTCTATGAGTTCAACATTTACAGATTCCACCTGAATGAAATAGTGATATTTGTCTTTCTCTGTCTGCCTTATTCATATTCACTTAACCTAATATCCTCCAGTTGCATGTTGTTTTTGTCCTTTAAATACAACTTCACTATGCATATGTACCACATTTTAAAATAATTCCTCTGTCAGTGGATAAACAATTAGGTTCTTTTCATTTCTTGGCTATTGTGAATAGTGCTACAGTAAACATAGGCATTTAGGTGTTTCTTTAACATACTGGTTTTATTTCCTTAGGATATACAACAGGTGAGTAAAATATGTGATAAATGTTTAAATAAAAAATGTGTTATAGGGAAAGGAATAAATATGAGAAAAGAAAAAAATGGAAACAAAAATAAAATAAAAATAGAGAGGGATGGAGGGGTTGAAGCAGGGGGATAGGGAAAAAATAAGAACCAAGATACATCGTGTAAAGGTGCAAGCTCCCAATGATGAATGTAAATGTATTGTATACCTACAATGTACCAATAAACTTAATGAATAAAAAATGTATTATAGTAAAAGACACATGGCCATTAATCCCTCTCAAAATACCTCCTCCCATGCAAAGACACTTATCTCATGGTTCTTACAATTTCTGAGTCAGTTCTAGAAGTCTTCTTTCTCGCGTGTCTTTAGAAAGTGTGATAAATATGATCAGTGCTGCTGTTGTGTGCTATCCAATGAAAAGGCAGGCTTGTAAAAACAGTACAGTGTGTCTTTATTCACCTTATTTACTGAATATGGCACTGTGTGACTTCTGACCCTTCCCCAAAGTCAAAATGACCATGAAAGGTAAACATTTTGAGTTGATCCATGACTTCAGGCAGCAACAACAGCATAACTAGTGATACTCATGAATGAGGATTTCTAGAACTGCTTCGGAAAGAATAATGGGATAAGTGTGTTCCAAATGACAGCCATTTTAGGGCAGATTAATGCCAATGTGTCTTTAACTGTTATAAGTTTTTTAAAAAATTAAACATTCACTATATATCTCAATCATATTTCATATCCCCCACTAGTGGGAATTCTAGGTTACATGATAGTTCTATTTTTAATTTTGTGAGGAACTTCCATGTTGTTTTCCATAATGGCTGAACTAACTTTGTTATATCAACCTAGTCAACAGTTTGTCTAGGATTCTTTTCCTTCATGTCTTTGTCAATATTTCTTACCTATCTTTTTTTTTTTTAATAGCTATTCAACTGGGGTGAGGTCATACCTTATTGTTGTTTTTATTTTATTAGCATTTCCCTGATGATTAGTGATGGCAAATATAGTATTTTATGAACATGTTGGCTATTTGTATGTCGTTTGTGAAAATTCCTACTTAGGTATGTGTCTGTTTTAATATTGGATTAGGGGTTTTTGCTGTGAGTTAAATTCCTTTTGTATATTCTGTTTGTTAACTCCTTATAGTTTGTTTTGTATAGTATAGTTTGCAAGGATTATCTTCCATTATGGAGGTTATCATTTTATTCTGTTGATCGTTTTCTTTGCTGTACAGAAGCTTTTTCATTTGATCAAATCCTATTTGTCTATTTTTGCTTTGGTCTCCTATGCTTTGGGTGTTGCCCTGTCACTTCCTTATGTGACTTAAACACTTACCCCTGAAACATCCTTTTATGAACACAGTTAATCTATTGGATATGTAATCACTGTGACCTATGCTTTTAAGGTTGACTCTGAAAGTTTTAATGCAGTAAGCCTGGAATTGACATGCTGAAATTAGGCAGGGGATCTGATGTGTTGAATCCTGCCTGGGCTCACCTGGATATAGTTCAGTAATGTTCCTACTATGAATTCAGTTGTTTACAATGCTCCCAGTGTTAAAATGACCCAGGCTCATGAATACTGCTGCAGCACATTGTAATTTGGCCTATAGCTGTGTTCATATTAATAAATCTGGCCTCAGTTCCTTAGCTGTGGATGATACAGGTTTAGTGATTCACATTAAATCTTGTCGCTTGCTGGAGTAGAGTTAAAGGGAGTTCCCTGTTAGAGTGAGTAGATCTCTATCTTGTTTCTTCTGAAGTGGTTTAAAGATTTTTTGGAGGAGTGCAAACT
Organism: Heterocephalus glaber; assembly: GCF_000247695.1. The sequence goes on from NW_004624815.1 coordinate 9,928,863, forward strand.
TCCAGAGTTTGTCCCTACAGCCCTCTGTGATCTCTTGAGTTGAGAATCAAATGTCTGCATTCATGTAGCAGATTAAATCATTTCAAATTGGCTTCACAACCTTTTGCCTCTAAAGTACGTTAGTCTACTCTTCAAATCATTGTGATGAATTTTGTATTCTTATAGAAAATTCTATTCATGGCTCTTCTTTCAGTAAGTGCTATGAAGTTTAATAACTACTGAATGGAAATAATTGTGCACTGGTTCAGAAAATGCACTCATGATTTTGTGTAGTCGCTAGGAAGGCTCAAATACAGATTATTAAATATGAAAAATGCACTGATTAAGGAGCTATAATATTAAATGAGTTGTCTTATTTTTAAAGGTCCTTTGATATTGAGTAACAAATCAGTTAGGAAAGGATTGATTTGTTATTTGATTTTATATCAAAGCTTGAATATTCTTCCAGAAATAAAGCTTCCAAACATTATATTTTGTTAGAAAAGTACTTTAGGAGTTCTTCATTAGGTACTTCATTGTTTTATGTAGAATATTTAAGATTTTAATACTATGCGTTGTCAAAACTAAATGTATATTCTAGTTGACATTTAACTAGGTTGTGTGTGTGTATTTTGTCTATTAGAGAAGTATGGAATTTCTAAACTGCAGAATATCTTCAGTGAGTATAATAGGTGACTTTCATAGCCTTTTATCACCAAGTAATTAAAAAGCAATTAAAACATAATCAGGGCACATACTTTTAAAAATGATACAGATTCCTTCAAAGTCTATTGTATTAATATTGGCAATCTCTCCTCATTCAGAATTTTGTATCTTAGTCACTAATAGTTGCTTTATTTATAGACCACTGCCCCCGCTTCTTGAAACATAGAATGACCTCTAGCTTGACCATCAAAATGAAACAGAATTCTTTCAGTTGAAAATGACAAATATCCAACTCAGAATAATTTAAGCAATTTAAACAATGACGATAATAATGATGAGAGTTTATTAGTTATCTTAACTAGAAAGATTTTTGGAGACTTACAAATAAGAATAACTATAGAGTCAGGACTACAGAAGTATCTCATCCTTAATAGGACTTTTTTCCCTATCAGTCTCCTACCTTTTCTCAGCTTATCTATACATACCTTTTTGCACCTGGGAAGGAAAATGACAGTACAGCTGCCCATGCCATGGAGTGAGCATCTTTCTCCTATCCAACTCAATACTACTCTATATCAAAGTTTAGAGGGTCTCTATTTGGCTGATTGTTGATAATGTATGTTTATCCTTCAGACATAAGTTGCTGATAGGAAAATGAGATAATTTTGAAGTAGCTATCAACTAAAACTGAGCTTGTTGTCTCATGAAGTCAAGAAATGAAATCAGGGACAAAAAGTAGGAAGTTAGGAGAGTGTTTATTGGAAGTAAGAAAAATAGCTCCTAGTGGGTATCTAGGAAGGGTCCCCAAAAGTGGAGTTTCAGAGTGCTTTCTTTTCCTGGTCTTATATGGATAAGCAGAGTACAGGAACTTGTTTAGTTATACAGTGATATCCTATCACATGTGCCTCTGTGGATTTAGAATAACCAGTTGGGGTTTAGGCTTTGTAATGTAGAGTTTAAAGAAAACTGGTTACTCTGCAATTTTAAGTTCCTGGTGGGGAACAGTTGTTAAATAACAGTGTATTCTGCATAAGAAATTTCTTTCCTGAGGGTTAGTGTTCTTATCTTAACTCTTTATTCTTTTTTTCCTGTGTTGCTTTTACATTTCTAAGCTTAACTGTATGGCTTGAATTAACTCTTAACTTGGTATATGTGCTATTTTCTTTGTAACCAGCCAGCTCTATCTTAGGCCTCATCCCTTACTGGCTACCTACTTAAAAGCTAATCAGCTAAACTATTCCTATTGGAATTTTAACCTGTAAGTGACTTTTTCAGGTTCCTATCCTCAGAGAGACAGGACAAAGTCAACTGCTCTTTAATGCTCTCAATGGAAAGTCTCCTAGAATTCATTCTGTCCTTCTAGTTAGATTACTATTCTTAGGAAATATTAAATGAGTAAACTCATTTTAAATATATTCAAAATGTTTCCTAAAACCCAAATAAAGCACGAGAATGGAATGATCAGAAATGGTGTTGGTTTTGTGTAGCTACTGCTTTCTGCAATCTCCTGCTCTGTTGTCAAACTTTGGTTCTCTAGTTGCTGGATCATGGAATGGCCTAGGAATCCTGGACATAGGGCAGGTTATTAGTTAAGGATTCAGAGGACCTCAAAATAGCAATTATTCCTTAACCAGGACAAAGACTATTTTTGTAGTTTGGTAATGACATGTAACTGTTGACTGTCCAACCATGGTTACAATCTACGTGTGTAAGAGTAACAGTTACTTGAAAGGATTAATCCTGCATAACTGACTTTATAAGAGCTAAATGTCTTAGACATTGAACAAAAGTAATGTCCTTTTAAAATATTCACTGTGTAGTTTTTCCCTCCTTTGTGTACTTTAAATGGACCACTGAATTCTTTGAAATTGTGGTGGATAGATGGTATATGTTTGGGAAAACCAATCATTTTTACCAGGCTCTCAGACCCATTTTACCCTCCCTCTGTCTTTCTCTGTCCTTCTGACTCAGTGTCTGACTGTCTATCTGTCTGTCTTTCTCTCTCTCTCTCTCTCTCTCTCTCACACACACACATACACACAAACACACACACACTGTGATGTTATCATTGTCATAAAAACTAGAACTATTTCTGAATTCTGTAAATGGGAGAGAACAAACTTATATGACTGGTATCATATAATTAAGTTACAATTTGAAAGGAATAGAATCACAGCCCATCCTTATACTCCACTGAAACTTTCTCTCTGATGCCTGAAACACCATTTCTATGTTTAGTCTTGCTGTATTGTTAATCATCAAATAAGAGCTTTGTTTTGTGTTCACTCAGCTTAACCCATTACTAAGTCCTGTTGACAGGAATTCATGGGTGAAATGGCCAAGATTCTTGCACAGTTCCTCATGACTTTTTGCACAAAGTGGTAAGTCATGAAACAGTTCTGAATAAAAAATAAAACACAGGCAAAAACTCGTCCTAAAACTTGCCTACTTTTATACAACATTAGGCAGAGAAGCCTCAATTTGCAATTCACAATGAAGAACACTGGCCCAGACTGCAGAAGGAGTGCCTAAGAAGCATAAAGTTTGAAAAGCCAAGTGGGGTCAAGAGCTGTCTCTTTGACAAATAGTAAATCTAACCTTTGGCTCCAGTCAGGCCATCAGACTATGCCCTTAGAGTTACTAAAGATAAATATTTGGCAAGAAACTAACCCATTATGAAGGGTGATGTTTGAACAGTTCTAGGGAAACTTCTTTAAACAGTGCTATGTGTAATTTATTCATCTTGAAGCTTTTTAGGAATAGCTATACAATTTGAAAAGTTATTCCTTAGGCTAAGGCTGTGAGTGAATTAGGGCTTTAAAAACAGAACAAAACAACAAAAAAAGTCAAAAGACAGAACAACAACTAAAATGTAAAACACAATGTTTACCATCTTTTTGATTATTATATCTAATGATCAATCTCAGATTTTCCTGTATAAATTGATTAAACCAAGTTTCTTTTGAAAAACTATGAACTATCATAGCTTTACATTAGACATGAGCAATTTCTTCTACTTTTCCCTTTTGCATGTTTGTATTCTAGCCCAGCCTAATTTTTCTTCCTGCTTTTGCTACCCAATATCTACCATCAAATATAACACTAATTCCACATATGGTATCTAAAATTATACAATTCTCTTATATGAGGTAAAGAAGAGATTTCATTCTAAAGATACTTAAGGTAAAACCCTAAGAGGTCTGCGATTCCTTTATTTACTCAAAAAATATGTATTTTACAATTGCAAGTTAGGCCTCAGGTATATTCACAGCAGTGAGCTACATGGGCTTTTAGCCCATTTAAATGGGGGGGAATGACATGAATTAATTAGGTAAACAAATAAGCATATAATTACAATTGCATATAAGAAGTATAAAAGCAATAGGCCAGAGAGCTTTGAAGAAAAGTAACAGAGGAGGTTAAATCATCCAGAGGAAGGACGGGTGCTATAGCGTGCTTCTCTCAGAAGGGAATATTTTAGTTATGAGCTGAAGAATAAAGTGGAGCCAAGGTGGGATAAGAAAAATCTAATTGGAGAACCAGAAGTTGCACCACAGAATTAGTGCCAGTCACCGTGTTTGGGATGTTCTTCCTGTTTCCCAAAGAAGGTAGGAGTGCAAGTCCTGACCCGCTTGCATTTTGGTGGAACCTTGCATGAGTGATACAGGCAACTTTCTAGCCAATCCCCAAAAATAAGGCTAGTAATGGGTTAGAGCCCTTCCACAGTGGAGCATCCATCTGACTAGGCTTAAACATTTTCTCACAGCTTTAGAAGATAGAAGTCGAAGATCACATACTGGCAGATTCAGTGCCTTGTGAATGCTTTCTTTTTGGTGTGCAGATAGCTGTCCTCTTCTTATATCCTCACATGATGAACAGAGAGAAGTGAACACTCTGGTACCTTGTAATAAGGGCACAAGTCTTGTTTAGCAGAACTCTGTCTCCCAGAGGCCTCATTTCCGAATACTATCACACTGGAGGTTAGGATTTCAACATATGAATTTTGATAACACATATTCATTTTGTCAATAACACGGTGGGTTGGGAATATGGTAGTCTGTTTCAGAGACTGAATTGGGAAGTAAAGCTATTTTTGTGCATTATTTAGTAGGTTCTGCTATATATAGTAAGGAGTAGAAAGCGAGTGGTGTGATCCTCCCTAAATGACAAGAAAGAATGTGAAGAGATAGCCATGACTTTGATGAAGCTACTTTACTCAGACTCTGATTGTCCCTTAGAAATAAAGAATCTGAGGAGAGTTATATAAGCCACTTTACTGTGGATGGAGGGGTTATACACAGGGGCCCAAAGGTACTAATACAGATTGTTTGTTGGCTCTGCCTCCCCAGAATTCAAGAACTTATCACTCTGTCAAGAAGGCAGCTATCTCCATCTATCAATAGATGTTAGACTCCACCTTGTGTAGGATCATGGCCAGGGTCTGCCTGGAGACTTGATGTTAAAGCTTCTCTCATTAATGTCTTTGGATAGATTTTATACTTTGTCAACCCTCACTAAAATCAGATTAGGAAATTATTTATATTGAGCTGTGATCTTTCAAGCAGATATGTGTACTTTGGGGTATGTGAGGGCATTATACAGGGTGCCTGATCATGAGTAACTTTAAGAATATCATTTTTAAGCCCTCAATTACAGTGTTTTCTTTTCTAATGCAGAGCTGTCTGAGACCCAACCCAGATGGCGTTGCCAGTTCTCCTTCCCAAGATCCCATCACATAATTTTTCCTCTCCCATTTTACAAAAGGAACACTTGGCTCTTCTCCACCTATTGTTTTGGCTGGTGCTGGCGATCAAACCCAGGGCCTCATGCATTCTAGACAAGTGCTGGTGATCAAACCCAGGGCCTCGTGCATTCTAGACAAGTGTAACATTCCCAGCCCTTTTCCTCATCCTTAATTTTACTGTGGTACATTGATTTAGAGTCTACAATTTTTGCAGTAGAAATGAAAGGGATGATGTGAAAGACTGTCTTTATAGTAGCATTAAAAGTGAACAACTCTAATGTTTGAGTAAAAATTTCTTATGCAACAAGAGTTATCAGTTATTTTAGCAAAAGTGGAAAGACTTTAAATATAAAGCCAATATAGTTGAGAATAATTTTTGATATTACATCACTGGTTTGGGGGGGACATATATCAAGACCTCAGGAAATTTAATAATACTGTAATAGTAGTTTTTCCAATCTCATGTGCTTATTTATATGAACTTACTATAAAAGTACAATATAGGAATAAAATTTATACTGAGGTTCATCTCATTCTAGCAATGACATCCATTCACTCATGAATAAATAAGCAGATTGAGAAACTCAGGAGCATCTGTCTCATTCAGACCTACATTTCTGATAAAATTTTAATGTTTATGATGAAGAAATATTAAAATATATAAATTGTTTTGAATAATTATATGGTAAACTACATGGCTGTAATGAAAATCACTCAAAGAAAAAATTTAAAACTTAAGGCATTATAATCATTGTATAAATGCATTATATTCTTGCTATATTGCCCAGGCTGTACTTGAACTCTTAGACTCAAGCAATTCTCTTCCCTCAGTCTATCAAGTAGCTAGGTATACAGGCATGCACCACCACACCTGATACAATACATTGTTTGAAAAATTAAATTTCAATTTATACATTTGTTTATTGCAGAGGAGTATCATATAGATATAAAATGCTTTTAAGGTTGATATATTTAAGCTTGATAACAGTTTCTGAGGAAACAGAAGATTAAGAAAATATATTAACAATATTGTTTTTAATTGTTAAGGAAGTCTTATTTTTAAAATGGATAATAGGCTGTACCAAATTACAATAGCATTAAGATTCCCTTGGAAAGATACCCAGAAGAGGAATAGTTGAGTCAAATGGAACCTCTAATCCTAGTTTTTTGAGGAATCTCCACACTGATTTCCACAATAGTTGCACCAGTTTACACTCCCACCAACAGGGGAAAAGGGTTCCTTTTTCCCTGCAACCCCACCAGCATTTGTTATTGGTTGATTTCTTGATATTAGTCATTCTTTCTGGAATGAGACAGTATCTCAGCGTTGTTTTAATTTGCATCTCTCAGATGGCTAGTGATGTTGAACATTTTTCATATATTTATTTGCTGTTTGCACTTCTTCAGCTAAGAAGTACCTGTTCATTTCAGATGCCTGCTTTTGGATTGGGTCTTTAAATTTAGGGGATTTGACTTTAGTCAATTCTTTGTATGTTCTAGATACTAGTCTTTTGTTTGGGGAACTACTGGCTAGAAGTTTTTCCCACTCTGTGGGTTCTCTCTTCCCTCTGTTTGTGATTTCTTTTGCAGTGAAAATGGTTTTTAATAGAGTGAGATCCCAGTTGCTGATTCTTTCTGTTGCTGCCTATGCATTCTGGGTTTTGTTTATGAAGTCTTTGCCTACTCCTATGTCCTCAAGAGTTCTCCCTATTCTCTCTTGCAGCAGATTTAGTGTTTCTATTTTAATATTTAGATCTTTGATCCATTTTGATTTTAGTTTTAGTGTATGATGAGGGACATGGGTCTAATTTTAGCCTTCAGCATGTAGAAAGCCAGCATACCATACTGATATATGTGCACCCATGGTTACAGTGACACAGTTTGTAAAGCTAAATTGTGGAAACAACCCAAATGCCCATCAACTGATGAATGGATAAAGGAGATGTAATTTTTTTATACAATGAAGTACTACTCAGACATAAAGAAACATAAACTTGAGACATTCATAGCTAAATGGATGCACCTTCAAACTATATTCTTAAGTGAAATAAATTGGACACACCTGTAAATATTGCATTGTCTCTCTGGTGTAAGAAATTGAAAATGTAAATAGGGACCAGAGGCATAATAGACAATGTGAAATAAGAAAAAAAATCATTCAATAGAAAGGGGGAATGAGAGAGGGAAGAGGGAGAAAGGAAGAAAGGAAAAAAATGAGAAATGAGGGAAATAATGGAAATGGGGCTTTTGTAAATAAGGGAGGGGAAGAAGGATTGAAGGGAGGGGAGGGAAATGGGAAAAAAAGAAATCAAAATACACCACATAAAGGTACACATTCCCTATGATGAATGTGATCATTACATAAATCTAAACTGTACCAATAAAATTTAAAATTAAAAAAAGACTCCATTGGATATATTTTTAGAAAATGATTTAACAATTTGATGTTAAAATGTCAGTTTTACAATTAGATAATTGATATCTTGCAAATATTTAAGCCTATAATGGGAAAAAAACCTTACATAATAAATTGAAAATAAGTGAGAGAATAGCCTACTAAAGTTATTTTAATAATATTACACCAACATTTTGAAGGAACTGGCATTAAGAATTACTTCCCAAGTGTGACCTCCTATCCTAAAAGTTTTAGATTGTTGTTAATGTTGGCCATAGTTTTACTTAAATTTGATCATTAGTATCCTGAAGACACATGGAAATTAAAGGACATAGACTTGATAGCATAAAATGCTAGGAGTGAGCAATAACCCATGCATAATTATGACTATAGAGAAGTATTAACTTTAGTGTTTGAATTTCTTGGGATTAGAATTATGAGAGATCTACCAGAAAATGATAGGGAAGGCCTGTTGGGAAAGGTGGGGAGAAAGTGCATGACTTTCCTGGTCAGAATGAAGGCTCACTACTCTTTGATGAGCTTACTGGGAAAATTAAAGAAGAGAAGAAAATAAAAATATGAAATGTAGAAGAGGAAATTAGGAGGGAATGGAATTTTTTTTTTTTTTTGGGTACCAGGGATCAAACTCAGGACCTTGCACTTGGGAGGCGGGTGCAGTGCCACTGAGCTAAATCTCTGGCCCTGGAATTTGGTTTTTAAATAGAAAGGTGGGGATGAAAATCTTAATAAAGACAAAGATAAACAAGTAAAATGCATGACAGGATGAAATATATTAAATTTGAAACAATAGATAAAAAGTTAGAAATGAATTTGGATTAGAAATAAAGATTAGAAATAAAATTACAGCAAATACAAAGTTAAAATAGTAGAATCTTGTTAGAAAAATAAACATGTGAAGGAAATGAAATTAAAGGTTAAAAAAAGAAAAATGAGAACTAACAAATGTAAAATATGTCAAATTTAAAACATGAAAAATAAACAGTGAGAGAGTTGGAAGTGAAAAGTTGATTTAAAAAAAAAAGGAGTAGAAGACAACTGTTCAGAACATGGTGCTAAGCGGAGAGCAGATAGCATGTGGCCCTGTTCCTTCTCCTCCATCCATTAAGGCCTGGTGGCTTGTTCCAGCTGTGTTCCCATAACACAACTAGCTGAGGGTGAATTGTTGCTGAGTGTGGCCTCAAACAGGCAGCTGGCCTGTACTTGAACACTGCGCTGGAAACGCTACTAAGGTGGGATCTCACAGCCTAGATGAAGGAAGTGATCCACGACAGGCCAGCCTGGGAGAGGCTGTGATGCTGAATGTGCCCAGGGTTGGGTTGCACAGGGCAGGGTTGTCTCTGGAAGCCAATAGAGAGAAAGAATAAAACAAGCTGCCTATTCATAGAACAGAGCCCTTTTCCCCTCTTCTCTATCTTCAAATATTAAGTTTATGACCTTCAGCTTTTGATGCCCATAATTGAAGTAGGGGCCTCTAGCATCACTCTTTTCAGTTCATGCAACACTGAAGTGAAAGAGAATCTGAATCCCAGACCACTGTTTTATCCTGATTATCTTGACATGTTCACTAGTGATGAATACATCTTAGAGAAACCATGGATATGCATATGAAATAACTTGAAAGCAGGAATCAGTTGCTTCAAAACCAACTCCAGGTATGTTGAGGAATTTGATGCCTCTGCCTTTCAGTCAGTATTTCTTAAGTGGGATACCTGACAGTAACTTGTCAAATTCCTTCCATCTTGCTTCTCCAGGTGCCTCTCTTGTAAGCATCAAGTGACTTAGTATGTTTTTCTGGTGATACTTCGTTCCTGGGAAGATCATATTGAATTAATATATGTATTTCCTGAACTAGAGAAATATCTGACTACACTAAAACATTTATATGAAAGTGAAAACACAAATGTGTGCTTTTTAGTGCTGCATCAGAGCTTTTCCTGAAAATTTCAGGTAAATGTATCTAATGTGGATAAGAAAACCATTTCTTGTATAAAAACAATAAATGAAAAGAAAAAACTCTTTTACTTTAGTATTTTAATACTATTATTATATTTCAGATGGAACTTTAAAAAAATCTGTTACTGTAAACATGCTGTGAGAAATAAACATTCATATTTATCTTGTAAAATTTCATTGTACGAACAGGAGTGTTGCCAGATGTCACAGAGCCTCTGAGTACAAAAGAGATCACATGAGCACCATTGTCCTCATTGCAGTGTGTCTTACTTCCTCACCTGTATGGCTCTGGCTCTGGTGTCTTCCCATCATCTTCATTTCCTTTTCCAGTCAAAATCACTTTCCATTATTTTTGAGAATCCCAGATGTTTGAAATGTGAGGAAGACAATTATTTTCTTTCCTTCCTCCTTGTCCCTCCAATTGCTGTCCTGCAGGAAAAAGCTGTCATGACAGAAAGGCTGCTCTCAGATGAGGCCCAGTGCCTCTGACTACCAAGGTTGCTCTGACCCTGATACATAAGAGATGATGAAGAACTTGACCTTCTCCCCAACTACATTGTGTTTATCACTGCGACCATAAAGCAGAATGGAATAGGGTTTGATGTTATTGTAGGTTTTTGAACATAATTACTATAGCTTCTGTCTTCATTTAGGCTGAAAAGCAAACCATCATAAGAGGGGAGGAGGAGAGGAAGATGGCAGACAGTGTAACATTTGCATGGGCAAATACTCCTAATACTCCTACTCCCATACTCCTAATAATTATCTTGTGCTGCCATAACAAAATTCCATAGACTGGTTGATTGAACAACAGAAATTATTTCCTCATAGTTCTGAGGGTTGGCAGTGTGAGAGCAGGGCACCAGCATGTTTGTGTTCTGATGAGGGCTCTCTTCCAGCTTTCTGGTGTCCGCTTTCTGACAGTAGCCTCACACAAAACAGAGAGTAGGAACTCTATAGAACTCTTCTTACAACTCTTCTTATAAAGAAAAGTACCTACCCTATTTATTAGCACTTCATCCTTATGGCCAGACCTCTAGGATGTCCCCTTGGGAAAGTTAGGTCTCTGGGTATATTCATCAAGTCCTTCCTTCCTCTAGGTGAAGCTGGGAGGTAGAGGACTCTTGTCGGCCATAAGGCACTGTACAGGGGACGGGCTGTGGCAAAATGATGTCTTGACTCTCCCCACTGACTTTAGTGAGTCTAGTTTAATCTCCTGGGTTACAGGAGCCTTTTGTTTAGTTGCTGACCTCTCACAAAAGACCCTTGTCCAATAGATTGTTGCTGAGTTGCTGCTGTAATGGGAAAGAGGGTGCAGGGTTTCCTACTTCATCATACAATTCTCTGTCACACCATCCTCTTCCCACTCGGTCTTGAAGTATCCCAAATTCCCACCTTTTTTGAGAATTTTAGCACCTGGATGCTTTGAGTAGTATAGTTTCCCAAGCCTTGTCTTCCTAAAAATGCTGTAATGTTTTACAGTGGGAAAAAAAGATAATTTTGACTACTTCATAGTACTTTATAAGTTAGCATATATCTTCATCATTATCATCATCATCATCATTTTTTCTCTAAACAACATTTATTAGCCTCTAATCAACATGTATGTATGTTCCAGGCATAATCCTAGATGACCATAACTTATTACCTCTAGTTTTCAAAAGCTTTGTCATATAATTTTTATTAGATTTCTTTGCCAACGAGTGAAACTGGTGGGTTAACTTTGCTATCACTGGGACAAAATACCCAGCACCCACAGTAACCCACCTCCAACCAGCCTCAGCCTCACGGCACACATTCAGCTAGGAACTCAGCAGTGGATCAATCTACTGATGAGTATAGTGGCTTCATCATCTAATCACCTTCCAAAGGCCCAACCTCTGAACATATGAGACTTTGGGGAAACATTTTAATTCTAAACCATAAAAGAGAGGTTAAATAGCTTGTGAAGGTCTCTCAGGTAATAAATAATTTTACTATCATTTGAGTCAAGTTTGATTGGTTCCTAAACATTTGTTCTCTCTGCAACTCTTAGACATACCAAAGTGCTTAATTTTAATCCTAAAGGCTTCCCTCTGGGCAGTAGAGAGCTAGATCACAGAATCCATTAGAGATAGGATTCCTAAGGAAGGTAGGGGAATAGAGAAGTTTCAGAAGGAAGATTAAGTTTTTTATGTCATAGAGAAGTTATGAATTCTGGGATGCCTATTGTATATATAGGTATTTAGACTATGTCTGAAATGTATCTGGGATTTGGTTACTTGCTATGGCAGACCCTACCAGGTTCCGATTTGTCTGATTTGATATGCATGGCCACTTGACTTTGAGAAATAAGCTAAGAAGGAGTTTTATACTTGGGATTTTCAATTGGTAATGATAATTTTAGTTGGTTTGTTTTTCTTTTAACTATTTAGTAGCATTAGGAAAAAATAATCCAGATGAGAGATTAGTGGGTGCTCTGGACTGAATTATGCTCCCTCCCCCAGATTCATATTTCGAAGCCCTAACTTCCAAAGCAACTATATGTAGAGACAGACTCCAGTACAGTGTAGTTGCCCTGGGGGAACAGAGGTGGTGAATTGGGCTGGAAGATGTTGTTGATTCTTCCCTCTACCCAGCCCAGAGTGAGTAGATATAAAATCCTAGCTCTCGGTTTTCCCCTAGAGAGGGAAAGAATTGATTCAGGAGCCGAGTGTCCCAACTTTTCTAGGGCTTCCTGGACAACCATCATCTGGCTTGCTAATCCTGAAGCTCTGCATAGTCCAGCTGCAGGGGGAGGACAGTAGTTTGGGCTGGTAGGTACCATAGCAACCCATCTGGCCCAGTAAAAGTTGAGCAGACCAAAGTCACAGCTGCCTCCTTTTCCTTGTGTCTTAGTTACTTTTCTCTCATTGCTGAGACAAAATACTCAACACCCCAAGTTAAAGAGGAAAGGGTGTATTTAGTTTAAAGTTTGTAGAGGTTTCAGTCTGTAATCAGCTGGCTCCAAGGCAGAGTGGCACATAGCAGAGGGGCATCGCAGAGGAGAGGTGCCCACATGGTAGCAAAAAAAACAAGGAGGGAGGGGGATACAAGCCTCTTTCTGTCCCTTATATTGTATGCAGGCTACCAGAATTATGGTGGTGCCAAGCCAATTGGTGTACTGATTTTATAATTATACACTCTTAATCTCAGTACCACATACTCTGGATTCAGCCACCCCTGAAAAAGCTCCATCTCAGACTGCATGAGGCTTTGGTGGGGCAGGGGGGTACATTTAAGCACAAATCATAATACCGTGGGTAGGAAGAGTTGGTAGACTCCCAGAAGCTCTAGCTGGGCTAATCGCTGACTATTCTATAAAGGCAGGAATGGGTGCCTGCTTTGTCTAATGCACAGATACTAACACAGAATCTAGAAAAATGAAGAGTAACAAAAAGATTCCCAAACAAAAGAGCAAGATAAATCTCCAGAAACTGACCCTAGTGAAATGGACTTATATGATTTATCTAACAGGAATTAGGAATAACTCTCATAAAGATGCTTGCTGAAACCAAGTGAAGCACATGGAGAAACAAGCCATGTAAACCTCAGTATGATGGTGTGTGCCTGTTGTACCAGCAATTTGGAAGGCTGAGAGAGGAGAATCATTTGAGGCCATGATTTTGAAATGAGCCTGGGCAATATAGGACTAAATCATCTTAAAAAATAAAAAGCAACCTGTATGTCCTTTGATCAATGAATAAGAAAATGTGGGGATAAACACATAATGGAATATTATTCAGCATTAAAAAAGAAATCTAGACCTATGCAAAAATGGATGAATTTTAAGGATATTATACTCAGTGAAAGAAGAAATTTAAAAAAGACAAATGTTGTATGATTTCACTTATATGAGATATCTAAAATAGTCAAATCAAACAATGGAATTGTAGAGTTGTGGTTAACAGGGGCCGGAGAAGTGGAGAAATGAGAATTATTAGTCAATGAACATAATGGTTTTAGTCAAGCAAGATGAATAGCTCTAAAGACCTGCAGTAAGTACAACAGTGTACCTACAGTGAATTGCCACTTAAAAATTTGTTAAGAAGATAGATCTTGTATTAATGTTCTTAATCACAATCTAAAAAAATAGATGCAGTGATATTCTAATACACTTTTGCTTCTTAAACTCAATTAGAATTTTAAAATTCTAGGCATGTTCTTACATTTATATAAGTAATAACAGTTCACTTATTCATCTGAGACTCAGAGCGAATTACGAGGATCTTGAAAGAAAACTCTGATATGTCTTCTTCCATCATGTTACAGGAAATAGATGAGTTTGTATTTTTAGAGATGCAGAGACTTTTGTAGCCACCCATTGAATCTTCTATCCTATTCCCCTGGTCTGCCTCATCAATTTACCTGAAGGGTCACATGATGTACCTCAGGGGAAAAGACTCCTGGCCTTAGCAATGGAGAATACCAGGTACCTAGCTTTTCCCTTACACATGAGACCCAAGGTATAGGAGTAAGCAGACTGTGCACTCATTTAGGGGAATACATTAGAGGACAGAATTTAGCTGTGTCAGGAGGGGGAAATGTTACCCTTTTAGTGTATTTGTTTTTGATTTTCTTTTTCTTCTTTTATTTCATTGTTTTCTTGTTCATGATCAGTAGAGAAGCATCAGAAATTTCAGAGAAGCACAGCAGTTTCTCTGGAAATATTACAGATGGTGATGGATGACGAAATATTGGTGTGACAGTGAAATGCAGTGTGGAGTGTTGAGCTCCCTGCTGGATTATAGAAAGAACACATGAGTAGATAAAAGCACGACAGTTTTCCTTTCTAGTATGTCTCAGGAGAAAACAATGCATATCAGCATAGATAGAAGCAAGTGAGATTAGTTTTTTAAAAAAGGAATTTAAATAACATACAATAAACCAGGGTAATGGTTACAAATGAGATGTCCCACCTACAAAATACATAGAAGAGAAAACTTGTTTCATCTTAGCTTTTTTTGGTCATTTTCCTGAGGTGATTGTTTTTTCATTTAACAAGGAACTAAACACTACAAAATGAGACAGACTTGGTAACTACATTATTAGTTCAATTAACTGATTCTAGACCCCAAATTGAATGTTTCACTTTCTAGGTCAATGATCTACACTGTTGAAATGAGCTGAAGTGATTGTAAAAACTCTACTATCTTATCAAAAGAAGACTGAGAAGTATTTCTATGTGCTAAATAGGACAATCAAACAAGAAAATATCATATATAGGGAAATATAATATTTACAAATTACCGATAACAAGATCATGTAGTCTATTCACACAATTAATAGATAAATAGATAATATCTGTGTGTAATAAAAATTTCACACATGAAAAAGAGAATGTGTCAATAAACACATACAAACATATAGGCACATGTATATTTGTAATAGCTTAGCTGTTGGAGAATCTGGATTAAGAATAGATCGTATCACATATATCCAGTTTCTTAATAGCAGAATAAAAGGGAGGAAGAAGTTTATCCTGAAAAACTGCTTTTGTACCCTTATGTGCTCAGGAAAAAAGAAAACTGCAGACCCAGAAGTAACAATGCAATGTGTGTATTCAAAGTTTGTTAAGAATGATTTGTAATTGTATTTGGTTTTCTGTCCTACATCAGGGCAGAGGCTTTGCCTAAGGGTAAGAATTGTGCTTTCTGTTTTTTTTGTTTTTGTTCTTTTTTGCAGTCATGGCAGTGTTAGATGATGGATAATGTGTATAGAACAGCAGTTTCATCAGATGCCCTTGAAAACTCAAACAAATAGACAACATCACATTTCATTACCTGACCCTGATGAGGCATGGCATTTATATTGGGGACAGAAATGCCAGTATAATTGAAGGGTTTTGAAACAGTCCTTTAAGACCAGGTGATGAACTATCCATTGATTTAATCTAAGAGAAAAAGATGGAGAAATAATACAGGAGGGCCTTGATTTCACATGCAGCTTACTCAGGAGGCCAGCTGTTCATGCACCTTGATGATGGTAGTGACAGCCAAATGAACAAGCTCAAAGGGCGGCGTTGGAAAGAACCAAATTCTTTAAGTGTAAGAGTGAAAAAATGTGAAAATTGCAAAGTGGAAACTGCCTATGCCTGTAATTAATGCTGCCTGAATTCCTTGTAAATGAGAACTGTACAAAGAGACTTCAGTTATCCAAATTTGGCTCTGATGTGAAAGGTAATTATACATAGTGACAAAACTCTGAAGCTAGACGGCTTGGTTTTAAGTGCTAGTTTATCTCTTCACAAACTATGTGACTTTATGCAAAGTATTTAATCTCTCTGTATTATTATTTTTCTCATTCATACAACAGACACAGTAATAAAACTTACCTCATAGTTTTGTTTCACGTCTGAAAAAAATCAATATTATTACATACAGAAATTTTCTGGAACAGACTATGTCCTCTATAAATGTTAGCTGTTATGGATGCATTTTTTAAAAAAATAATGTTATTCTTATCTGATTATGTAAGTGATTTGTGCTCATTATACAAAAGACAGATTTTAGAGAAAGGTACAAAAAAGAGAGAAAATTACTTGGAATCAATTTGCTCTCAGAGAAGTACAGTTAACATTTAGGTATTCTCCTCCCAGATGATTTTCTATGTATGAAATACATATAATGCAGAACGTATTGTATACATTTCATTAGACCAATCTTATGCTGATCCCTTCTTCCTACTGCTAAAGGAAACATACATATTGGCCTATGACGTTCATCAGTCAAAATCTGCACTCCTCAAAGGCAACATCTTCTTTAACACTTTTTCTGAATGCCATGTCTTCTTTTGAATCCCATTCTTACTATTCTGTGTGGTCATTCTATGAGACCCTTAAAGGATTTGCCTTACCATCCAACAAATGTTCATTGAATCCCTTTTTTGTGGCAGGCACTGTTTGAGGAGCAGTGTCACATGGTAAATACAGAATCAAAGTTCCTGCCTTCATGAAACTTTAAGTCTTTGGGTAGAAGAAATATGCTAAGAAGAATCACACATTTACAAGTATAATTTATAAGCAGTGGTAAGTTTTATAAGGAACATCACCGAGTAACTGTTCTATAATACATTTATCTGTGGGAGGAATGATGAACAATTATAGGGACGTGAATTATAAAGAGGAAATATATGTTATTGTAAGAATAATGAGGACAAAGAGAGGATGTGATGAGGGGGAAGATAAATTATGTAAGTGTTAATATGTTCTTTATTTAAAAAGAAGAAAGTGAATTATTTAAAATCAAATAGTTTAAAAAAATTAATCCTAATGTTTTAATGTCTTCAAAGTTTTCATATTTTTTCTTAATCCTAGAATGATCTTTTTTCAGACGTAATGTCTTGTGGTTTTACAAAGTTTAATAATTATATTTCAATTTGTTTTGCTTTTGTTGGTATAATTATAATTAAATGTAATAATTTAAAATGAAAATAACAAGTATGTAATCCAAATTTTAGAAATATTTCTCTCAAGGCCCTCTTTCCCTCATTCCTTCCCTCTGTCTGTTTATGTCTCCATCCATCCATCCATTCATGCAACCATTCATCATCCACCCATCCCTCTATCATAACATTTTCTTATAAAGATGTCTAGAATCATATTAATTTTTTCCTGGAAATGAAATGATAAAATCTTGCTTACTTTCATCATAATTTATCTTTATTCTTCCTTTGTATGTAAATTATTTAAGTAGATTATTTAAAAAGGGATTTTTCTTAAGAAAAGGTGATTGCAATTGAAATAATTATATCAAAACAGTTGTTAGAAAAGTTCCCTTGAAAATTGTCTTGAAAATTAAAAATGCCACATGTAACATGCTTCATACTAAGTCTAAAGTACTGTACCTGATAAATATGGTAGTTATAATTGATTTATTTTTGATGGATAAGGAGGTAAACAGGTGAGGCTTGCGTGAAAGTAAAGTTTGACATAATTTAATAAATAAAACCACACCCTATATTTCTACAGGAAACCAATATCATAAATCTGATATGTAACATTTTCAGATTCTTACCCATACTTATACATTTATATGCCCATTAAGCACATGTATGTAGTATTGGGTAATTTTTTGAGTGAAAGGGGACTGAGGAGTTTGAAGGCTTTCATAATTATCATCTTATATATGTGCATTTCCAGGTCCCCAATATTATATTTAAATATCTATCAATATTGTTAAATGTAGATATAGTTAATCACTTTCAGTTGCTACATAGTATTTCACAGGATGTAAGCCACAGTGTATGCAGTGAGTCCCTATTTACGAATAGACACATACTTTTTATATTTTTAATTTTACATAAAAACCATAATCAATGGTCTGGCTTTTATCTTCTTGTTGTTGCATAAAATTGAGTTTTTCTATATGGTTGGGAATTATTTAATGAAAAAAGAATGTGTACTCCTAGTTATTATAGATATTCACAATTGTTTCCCCAAGTGGCATTCGCATTACAAAACTGTCATTTAAAATATATTTCTTTCTTGTTATTATAATTAACCTTTACCAGTTTGTCAAATGGTTCACTGTTGCTTTTTAAATCTACGTTTATCTTTTTAGCAATGAAACTACGTATAGTATGATGTATTTAATGGCCATTTGCATTTTCTCTTTCAGTAATTGCTTCTTCAAATCGTTGCCTACTTTATTTTCATTGGGTTATCTATCTGTTTTGATTTAGATAACTTCTTATATTTAGGGTATTAAATCTATAATTATAAAATGTTTGCATAGCTGTATAAAATTTGAATATGAAATTATACAGCTTGCATTAAATGTATTATAAATATTTCTTTTGATGTGTTTTTATGTTTTTTATCATCCAAATTCTTAAATTTTTATTCACTTATATTTATTGTGGGATAGTAAAATATGATGGTTAAGGGCATGGTCTCTGGTGACAGGTTGCCTATATTAGAATCCCAGTTCTGCTACTGTAGGATTGGGTTGACGTAGGCAACTTCTTTACTCCCTTGTCCCAACATTCTCATATGTAAGATACGACAGTCATTCTACTTATTGTAGGATTGTTTAAAGGTTAAATGAGTTAATGTATGTAAACATTTTAGAGTAATTGACACATAATAAGTGCTAGAAAAGTATTATATGTTATTTATAATATTTCCCCAATAATTTAATATTGATTTCCTTAAAAGAGGCCTCCTGTAGCCCAAGGTTATCTAATATAGTTTCTTAATTTTTATTTCAACAATTTTATATTTTTGATTTTTACATTTGTTTCAAATCCATCTGTAATTGTGATTATGTAAAAAAAGACAACTTTATTTTTCTAAGTGGATAATTATTCACCATATATTAAAATCGCCACACTTCATTGTTTATTTTAAATGCTACCTTTATGGTGATAGTATTCCCATATTTCTGTGTACATTTCCATATGTACATTGTCTAGTTTAGACCTCTATTCTTCTCCATAGTCCATTTTCCTAGTACCTTGCCAATACTATTTTTTATTAATATAGATTTACACAAATCCACATTAAGCTAGTAAGAATGGAAAAGAGAAGATGGTTTCAACTTAAAAAGGAGACCGACTTTGAGAAAGCAAATCTAGGAATATTAGATGGATGTTGGACCTCTTAGATGATCATTAATTATCTCTTCCCTGTCTTCAAAAAATTCTAGTTTATAGAAAATTGCCTTGTATTCTAACCCTTCTATTTTATATTTTAATAGCCTATTTGTAATTATAAGCTCCTCCTTCTTCTCTGATTGGTGCATTATTGTAACATCTTATTTTTGTTTTATTGAACAATATTTGCGTACATCTCTCATAGGATAGTCATTACCGATATTTATAAATTTTGTCCTCTTGTCCAACTTATCTGTGTATTATCTAGGGTCACTTTTTATTGTTTGTGAACCTAGGGCTGCCTTTCAAGATATCTCATGAGCCAGAATCATTTTTTATTCAAGTTTTAAGAATAAAAAGCTGACTCTGCTCTGATTTGCACTTTGTTTTACAGCTAGGTTGTGAATTGACTGTTCTCCTGAAGGATAAGAACATGCCAGATTATAGGGGGTATTTGTCTGGGACTATTACTATTTTTATTTTTATGACATTTTTGTTTTTAGTAAAGAATCTAAATATTTCCCTGTTTCAGAGTGTCTTCTAGCTCACAGAGCTGTGCATTGGCTACTTCCACATATGGAGACTTGGAACTCCTGCTGTCAGATCCCTATGGTACCCCTGCATTCCTTCCTGGTTTTCTTATATTAGGTGTCACTCTGTCTTTCTGTGTGTGTGTGTCTCTCTCTTTGTCTCCCACCACCAGCCCTCTGTATCCCTTTATGATAGTCCAGACCGTAGTCTCCTCTATTCCAATAGTTACCTATTCTTTATCTTATTTGCCTTTTATATATCTGTTGACAACTCTTGTTTCCTGATGATTTCGTCCATTTCCTCACTACTAAGGTGGTTTTATACATTTCCCCTTTTAGTGTCATATGAGACAGGAGAAGTAATATGATCAGATTAGCAGAAAAAAGAGAAGCCATTCTAGACATTTCACACAGTATAGTACAGGTAAGCAGATGCTCGCAGAATAATTGTAAGTGCAGAGTTAAAGGATTAGAGCAGCTGTGACTAGGATTCAAGAAACCAGGAGGTGCAAAGATCACAAGCAGCTGCTGCCAAGTTCTCACGCACTCACAGGACAAAGAAGGTGATTCTCAGCAAAATGCCAAATGTTTCACAGGTTTTGCCAATTACATAGCATTATGTAACCACCATTATGGTTTCACACAAAATAGATGAATTTCATTTGTACTCTAAAAAATATATGACAATACCAGAATAGATAGAAATTTTAATTTCACTGAGGTTTTTAGTTTCCTGAAGAAGTGAGAAACAATGTACTGGTATAGGTGATATCTTTTTAAAAATATATTTGCATATAAAGGTTTAAGTTAATGTAACTATTAAGGGTTCTAGAACAATAAGTAATTATTATTTAAGATTTATTTTCTACTGTAGTTCCCTTTTCCCTATTTTCACTCTTGTTGCTGTTATTAATCCTTGGACATGTCTGTGGCATATAATGTTTACATTCTTTAGGTTGTTAGGTTCCTCTTTCCGCTTCCACCTCTCCTCACCCATCTCTCACCTGTGGTCTCTTGAATCTCTTCTCATTTGCAAGAGGCCCATCCCCTTGTCTTCTTCTATTCATCTTTTATTACTCTTTTGTTTTTACTTTGCCTCACTCAAATGAGAGGTACCATACAGCCATGTCTGGTTTATTTGGGATGGCGGGGGTGGTGGTGGAAGAGGATTAAAAAAAAGAATGAAGTTGTATTATGTACGTGTACCCCCAACTCCCAAAGATGATTGTAAGCTGCATGTTCAGCAAAAAAAAACCAATAAAAAATTTTAAAAATATAAAGCTGTTACTGAGACTTTAAAAAAGGTTTATTGTGCTCTGTAAAAATGAACATAGAATATTTTCATATTGTGGTGTCATGATGTAGCATCTATCTTATGGATGACAAAACTGCCCTTTTCTCTTTTCTCCAAAATATTATAGGAAAAGAAGAGATTGGTAATATAAACTGTCTTTTTATTGTATTTTAAACGTAAACTTGAACATTATCATGAGGTTGCTCTAACTTTTACAATCTTTCTTTCATCAGCTCTGACTTAGCTTCCTTCCATAAAAGAGCTTCTTGTAGAAATACTTTTTAGCAGCTCTTAGGTTTATTTCATCTTCTCTTTCCCTGGAGACAAGTTAAGGGTATATCACATTTTCTGCAGATATTACTTTCATTTATATCTTTATAAATTTTGATAGACAATTTTATAACAACAGTGCTAAAATCTAAAACCAAAACTGTTGCAGTTTGTATGGTATAAATAATTCTTATGGGGATGTCATTATTTTACTCCAAAGGCATTATTTCTTTTACTTTTCATTATTTTCATTTGAGGGACTGATTGCAGAACAGAACTTTGTTAGCACAATATGAAATCAGCAGGTTAAATGTAAAAATCAAGAGACCACAGAGTGTAGTATACTAGTCATTTAAATTATACTCAGTTCAAGTGACTCGAAGAAGAGATAGGAGTGAAGGTAATCAACATAACTCAAAATCCTCAAAACTTTTGTTATATATTCAGAAACCTTTAAAATTTCCATTTTAAAAGTGTCCTTTAAACATTTTTGGTACCTTATTGTTTTATGGATTTCATTAAGCTGAAAGGCAATCATGGGATATTTTCTTAATCACTTTTGTACACTTAAATATGGAGGATGTAGAACCAACAAATTATCCAGCAGTGGATTTGGGGACTGATTAAATCTCTTTCCAGGAGAGTCATATAAACATGTTGTGCACAAACTCAGGGGCTGTAAGCCCTTGCTATATATAAGAGTTAAGCTCATTTGCCTGTTGCATTGTTGTAATTGGTTATAATTTTGTGTTTCTAAACTATAGACAGAAATGCCTAATCATTGTGAATATAACACCTATTTTCTTCAAATAAAATGGTTCTAGTAGTTAGTAACTATATCTAAATATCATTTCAACATGCTTTACATAAACAAAATGCTTGAGATAGGATCCAGTATCATGTGTACATTAATAAATTATTTAACTCAATATTTATAGAGTGCTTGGTACTGTGTAGGTCAAATAATACATATTTTGTGCCTTCAAAAAGCTCACAGCTTGCTAATGAGAAAGGCCAGCTTAGAAATAAGAAATAAGAGCAATTCAGTCTTCGCTGTGTGAGATAGTTAATAGTTCCACAGAGCTGGGCAGGTAGTAGTTATAACTACCGAAAAGAAATGGGGAAAATGAGTGGGAAAAAGCTTCTGAGAAGAAATATTGCCAATACCAAGGGTTAAAAGATGAGAGAGACAGATATCATTCTTTTATGTTTTCCATACTAAATGCCACTAGCATAATTTATACCTAATGGATTCATACTTTCAAATGCCTCATTGTAGATGACCTATATGGCTTTATGTGAAGACAGGCAGATCCTAACATTTGAATTTGGGCTTTTGTTTTTCACTTTTAACCTGTGGATATTTGCTGGGATAGTTACTAGTCTATATTTGATTTCACACAGCATCTTAACTGTTATTCTTGGCTTACTTTCATCATCTAAATGTCTTCAATGTTTTCAATTTATTCTGTGTAGAGATTTTGATTTCATCAAATGTAAGTTGGCATTAAATTACATACTAAGTCATAGAATTCAACACTTATCTATGACTTAATATATTATTTACATATCAATTCTATAATAATTTTTATATGTGTGAAAAAAATTCCTATTAGTTGGGCTTGTGAGATACTGCAATAGCTTTCCTAGTAAGATATTAAATGTTCCATCTAAAGAAATCTGTAGGTTTGATAAATACTGAACTTGAATAAAATAGATATATTTCTACTTGGAGATAGAAAATAATAATAACATCAAGTTGGAGCTTGTGAGTGTGTGTGTGTGTGCGTGCGCGCGCATGTGCACATGCTGACTTGCATGTGTAAAATGGCGATTATCAAAGATGGTGGTCATCAAAAAGTCATAAAAAACCAAAAGCTGAAAGGGATATTTTAAAGGTCAATAAAATAAGGATGGTTGCCCAAGATTGAGAGTGGAGCCCAGAACTTCTTTTGGAAATATATCATGATGTTTTCAAATTCTAGATACATGAAATCAGAAAAGGAGAACAAACCATATGATCACCCAGAGCTCATTTACAGTTCCTGCCTCCCACGCTAAAAAATTTCTGCTGTCTCAGTTCCACTCACATTTGCAAGGGAAATCCTTTCAGCATAAACACACTGATCACTGTTGTTGGCCCGGCTTTTTGACAGATTGACTTGTAACTGCTGCTTCCCTTTGCTCTTCCTCCTTCACATTATGACAGACATCTGAATAAAGCCTCAGGAAAAACTTATTTGGGCTTGGTGCTTCTGATTCTCAGCACAGTCTTCAAGCCACATTTCGAAAATATGTTTATTACAGGCCAGTGGTCTTTTGTATTTTGAACTGAGAGAGAAAATACTGCAATGAGTTCATTCAAAGGAGACCTAATATCTTATTTAAAATGAAGAAATCATGCAGTTTTCAGGAGTAGAAGTGATTCATAAGTAAATTGGAATTTTCTTTTATGAGATTTTTGAATTGGCAGTTTCCCTGAGTCGTAAGCTGAGATGAAATAAAAGGCATGAGCAGTTACTGAAGGGTTTCTCATCTTTCTACAATTGCATTACCAAAACTGCAGAGCAAGGACACAAAAGTTCGTACTGGTTCCTTCTTTTATTACTATTTATTGTCTTTTCTTCTCTTCCTTGATTCTCCTTTCTCCTTTCCCCTTTGTTTTCATTGTTAAGCTTTCCTTTCCTTCCCACCGTCACTCCTCATAAGTGATTTTGCTTCTTCCTATCACCGTCTTTTCTCTGTGGTTCCTTCACCTGTGGTGTGAGAAGAAAACTGCCCAGTGGAGGTTAAGAGCATTAGCTCTGTAGTCAGATTGCCTGGCTTGGGATTCAAACTAACTGGGTTACCTTGGGCAAGTCAGTGAACTCCAAGCTGTTCCAATTTCCTTGTGTCTTCCTGGAAAAGAGTGTCTGTCAATTAGTTATTATGTGGATGAAGAGAGATAATATATTAAAGTGTTTAGAACAGGCAGCTATTACTATAATCCATCATCGTGACTTTCATCTATGTCATTTACATTAATGCTCATACCAAGACATACATTTTCTGTAGAGCCCTTGGCCTTCTTTATATAATGTTCAATGGGTAATTTAATCATTTAATGTGAATGAAAAAGAGACTTGGTTGTTTTAACAAAGTTTCACAATTATTTAACTTTGGCTTTGAAGAAAGCTATGAGGAAATCAGTCATAGACACTTGTACATCCTTCAGAGACAAATGGGTATTCTGATTCCCACTGTTCCTCCTTGGCCCCAATCCTGTGTGAGTTTGCCATTGTTTGAAATTTGGAGGTTTTACAAGGCAGGAGAGGGAAGTACCTGTATATCAACAGTCTTCCTTTGTAAATCGATGAAGGATGTGCGTGTGTGTGTGTGTGTGTGTGTGTGTGTTACTTTATACCATACCTTTTCTTCAGATAAACAAATATTTACAATCTGTAATATAATATGCTGTAATCAAGATAAATCAAAAAGCATACAGACTGGCCCAGGCCTCTAAGAAGTATCTCTGCTGGGAAACCAGGGTAGATGAAATTTGGAACACAATAGCAGTGGTTGTTGATGCCATTGATTTTTGTGATGTCCTAAACTGTTGAATCTTTTTCTTTTTCTTCTAATGTTTGGTAGTGACTTCAACTCTGTCCTGATTTCTCTGTGTTTATTGAGTTGTTACTTTTAACCTGTGAATAGAATAGTGCAATTCTAGGCAGTTTATGATTGGAGATAAACCTTGGAATTTATTTTGTAACCTGTTAGATTTTCAATCTAAATTCTTGTCCCAGATGTTTTTGTTTGTTCTGTTTGTTTCCTGCTGGTAGAAATGTCTAGGTAAGAGAACAGCATTTGATAAAGAGCAAAATATGCTTATTTAAGAGATAATATTTAAAATGAAAAGGTATATGGTGCCACAAGGATTATCCTTTAGTTTATAATTCAATTATTTGTAAAAATTGCTATTAAAGTGTTATATAATTATTTTCTAATACTTCTCTTATAGTGTATAGAAGGGTCTCCTGTCTAAAAAACTAGTTCTGCTCTGTGTGTTCTTGGAGAGAGATGTGGAGACATGACAAGGAGAGAATATTTTGTTTTTTCTCAAGAGAAATGGAGGCTCTGGAAAAGAATAACAGAAAAATACTACAGAATTTTGAATTCATCTATAAAAGTCTATGAAGAAATCAGCCAAGCCACAAGACTTTGATCAAAAATTGTGCTCTTCAACTATTGAGATGCAGATACTATTTATAAATCTAATAATCTTAGGGCTTAGATTATGGGGTGATTACTTCTCAAAATAACATTCAGAGTAATTTATGACTTCATGATTGGGATTTCTTTAAAAGCTATTAATGGTAGTTGAATTCCAAAACTAAAGTTACTTATATGAATCAGTGAGCCTTTCATGAGCTGGTATTTTAATCAGCTGAAATATTCCACTTATAGTGAGAAGGGATTTTTTTTTTCCTCCACAGAGTAAGGAATTCCCAGTTGACTTAATTATAAGAATCTTTTTTTTCCAATTTTTTTATTAGTACATGTTTACAGTGCATAATAGTTAGATTTTTGGGGGGAATAGGTACATCCGCATGATATATTTTAGTTCTTTTTCATCCACTTGCCACTCCTTCCTCCAGCTTCCCTACATCTCTTGGTCCCTTTCCTTAGAATCTTAAAAGAAGAAAATAACTCATTATTTAAAATGTTATCTTATATGTTTTTCAGTATATGGAACAAGGGTAAGGGGAAAATTAATATTGTTTGTTATTTATCTGACATGATACTTAAGGACTGACTTGGGCAGAGAGGAGAAGTAATTTTTTTTGTATTAAATTCTTTTATTGGTACATTGTAGGTATACAACACAATTACATTTCTCACTGGGAATTGTACCTTTATATAATGCATCTTGGTTCTTATTTTTTCCCCATTCCTAGCCCTCCCTTCACGCCCTCCACCCTTCCCTATTTACAAAGACTTTATTTCCATTTTTTCCATTTCTCATCATTTTTCCTTTCCCTTCTTTCCTTTCCCCTGTGCCTCCCACTATCCCTACCCCTTTGGACCTTTTTTTCCTGTTTTACATTATCAATTATTCTAATAATTGGTACATTTTAGGTATACAATATAATGACATGCATCATTGGAAATTTGCACCTTTACATAGTCTCTCTTGGTTCTTATTTTTCACCCTTGCCTAGCCCTCCCTTCAACTCCTCCAGTCCTCCCTATTTACAAAGATTTTGTTCCTATTTTTCCATTTTCTCATATTAATCCCATTCCCTTCTATCCTTTCCCCTAGCCCTCCCACTTCCTTCCCCTTTGCCCCTTTTCTTCCTATTTCACATTACCTACTATACATTTAGTCCTTATTTACACTTTCAGTTTCTCACACCAGAGAAACTATTCGGTATTCACACATGTGTGTCCTATTTATTTCACTTAAGAGTATTGCCTCAGTGTGCATCCATTTAGCTATAAATATCTCAAATTTCTCATTTTTTATGGCTGAGTAGTACTCCATTTTATAAAAAAACCACATTTTCTTGATCCAGTCTCCAGTTGATGGGCATTTGGGCTGTTTCCAAGTTTTAGCTATTACAAACTGCACTGGTATGAACATGGGTGCACATATATCACTGTGGTATGATTCTTTTAATTCTTTGGGGAAGATCCTCAGCAGTGGAAGAGTGGGGTCAAATGGGACTTCCAGTCCTAGTTCTTTGAGGTATCTCCATACTGATTTCCACAGTGGTTGCACCAGTCTATACTCCCACCAGCAGTGGAGCAGGGTTCCTCTTTCCCCACAGACCCGCCAGCATTTGTTATTGGTTGATTTCATGATAGCAGCCATTCTTTCTGGAGTAAGGTGGAATCTCAGCGTTGTTTTCATTTGCATCTCTCGAATGACCAGTGATGTTGAACATTTTTTCATATATTTATTTACTATTTCTACTTCTTTGTGTGAGAAATGTCTGTTCATTTCAGATGCCCATTTTTGGATTGGGTCTTTAAATTTGGGAGGTCTGATCTTTTTAAGTTCTTTATAGATTCGAGATAGTAGACCTTTGTCTGAGGAAGAGCAGGTGAAGATTTTTTCCCACATTGTGGGTTGTCTCTTCACACTGCTGGTGGTTTCTCTTGCTGTGCAGAAGCTTTTTAATAAGAAGAGATCCCATTTGTTGATTGTTTGTGCTAGTTCATGGGCAACTGAGGTTTTGTTCATAAAATCTTTTCCTACACCAATGTCTTCAAGGGTTCTACCTAACCTCTGTTCCAACTGGTTCAGAGTTTCTCTTTTAATATTTAGATCTTTAATCCATTTTGATTTTAGTTGAGTGCACTGTGAGAGATATAGGTCTAGTTTGAATCTTTGGCAAGTTGAAGCCCAATTTTTCCAGTACCATTTATTAAAGAGGCTGTCTTTCCTCCGGTGAGGGTGTTTGGCTCCTTTGTCGAAGATGAGATGGCTGAGTGTGTCTGGCATTGTTTCTACATCTTCTAATCTGTTCCACTGGTCCTCAAGTCTGTTTCTTTTGCCAGTACCATGCTGTTTTTATCACAGTAGCTTTGTAGTATAGTTGCAGGTTGGGGATTGTGATACCCCCTGCCATGTCTCTGTTACCTAGAATTGCTTTTGCTATTCTGGGTGTCTTCTTATTCCAAATGAATTTTTGGATTGTTTTCTCAAGGTCTGTGAAGTATGCTGCTGGGATCTCAATTGGAATTGCATTAAATCTATATATTTGGAAGTATGGCCATTTTCACTATATTAATCCGAGAAGTAATTTATTACACTGTGATGTTAGTTTTGTTTTGTACTCAGATTTTTGTACTCAGATTGGTCTCAAACTTCTTTCCTCAAGCAATCTTCCTGCTTTAGCTTCTCAAGTAGCTGGGACTACAGTTTAACACTAAGGCTCTCAGCTTTTGAATTTATCTTTGAATGTGCATATACCTAATATCAACCACAGGTATAGCTCATTTAAAAAAATATTACCTCATACAGAACAGGCATATGATTAAGTGTATGGAAAGAATTCCCACTGAGCATTCAGGTCTTGGTAATAGTTAACTATAACTAAAATGGATGATGATTCATTCATTTAGCCAAAATTATTGTGAAATAAGTGGTGTGGCTGTGGGTATACTCAGCTTTAATTAGGAAAATGTAATTCTCTGTCCTCAGGTTGAATCTTTGCCTGACCAATGGACTCAGTGGCATTTATTTATCTTTTATTCATAAAGGAAATTGGTGAGAGTGGAGACAGAAAACCTTACCACTTTTGTTCACAAGGGGAAAAGTAAACTACAGCTCGTGTGGGTGGTGGTGTGTCAGCCTTTTCATCTTTTATACAACACATTTATACCTTACAGAGGGACTTTATTGTAGGGTGTGTATGTCTGTGTGTGTATGTGTGTGTGTTGAGTTATGAGGCATTATATTAGAAAAACTCAAAAGAGAATTTTTCCTAGGACATAATAAAATATTGGCTTGTGACTGATTGAGGCTACAGATAGGTAAGTAGATCTAGTATTTTTTTACTTGTGAAATTTAAAGAATGTCACCTCAAGAAATAAAGAAAATTGGGCAAATTGAAAAGGGAAGTGTTTCCAGTTTGATAGAGTGGATAGGGAATTCAAAAGCTATTTCTAAAGAAATGATAAAAATATAGCCCTTACAATAGAATCAGAACATATCTGAACAACAGATAGTGTTCAAGAATGTTAAGTAGGGAAGCCTGGACAGTTGTTGTGATGTCACTGGCTCTCTTTGTCTTCATCCAAGAGAATGAAAGGAACTTCAGAACAATAGGAGACAGATTTGGGGGTGGCTACTACAATTTTACCATTGAGGAAAAGGCCTTAATTTTTTTTATAAGGCTAGAAAACACCTTGAAAATAAAAAATTATTAATGAATATTTTGGTGATTTAGATTAAACTCAAGAAACGAGTTTACATGCTATTGGGTCACAGATATGTTTGGATACTAAGAAAGAAATGGGGAGATGTTGATCAAAGGATACAAAATAGCAGACCAGTAGGATGAACAAATTTAGCAATGTAATGTTCAACACAGAAACTATACAGTAATTAATAGTATATTGTAGTCAAGATTTTTGTTAATTTGGTAAGTTGTAGCTGCTCTCACTACAGGGAGTAGGTGGATGACTATGTGAAATGAAGAATATATTAGTTTCAGTGGTTAGTTAAAATTAATAAGTATGTAAATTCAAACAATGAGGGGGATTGATGAATAGAGAGTGTGAGATTGCCATTTGAAAACCATGACCAATTAGACTGCAAGAAATATTTCCAGTACATGCTGTAAGGTGTCTTCCCAGATTCTAACATGCCACTGTATTACTCTTAAAGCAAACTGATGGCCTCTTAATGAATAAATCATGGACTCTAAAGAGTTGGAAAAATATGGATTTGATCTGTAAGGAAAAAAATATAGAGCCACTGATTTTTCCCAAGTCTTCAAAATGATCATAACGTAAATATATCATTTTTATTATTTTATATAACGTTTTATTTTATATTAATTTAATGGCATGAAGTTACAGTTTTCTTTTGATCTTTTAAAGTGTCAGAATAAAAGTTAGCCACCTATGTTTCATATTTCAGAACTATTTTTTATTTCTTCATCTAAACAGTATTGGACATAAATTGGTTAGAAGTCATATGCCTTCATAATTTACTGAAAGGCTCTTTTGTAACATCTATTCAATTAGTTTATTAATTATTTTTGGAATTATTTGTCTAATATGTCTTCTCTGCACCACAAGAAATTTCATGAGGACAGAGAGCATGCTCCATCTTGTTCATCTTACATTTTTAGGACATAACACAGTGATTAACACATAAATATTAACAGAACCAGTGGAGAAATAAGCCATGGATAAATGAGCATGTGTACATCAACTAAAAATGTAAATTATAATTATTAGTGAGTCAATTATAAATTAATGAAAAATCTCTAATTTGAAACTAAAAGTAATATGGAGATTTATGAACCTTCAAGTTTTTGTAAAGATCTAATCTATAAAAAGAGGATAATAATGCTTATCCTTTTGCTCCACTGAAAAGTAAGACTGTCTTGGGAAAATGTTCAAGTGACTTTTGTAGTTCTGTACTTTATATATCTAATAAAGGTGAATTTATAGGTGCTAAACATTTAAAATATTATATTGCATATAATATTCCATGATTCCCCAAACTTTAAGATTTTATAGTGATTTATTTTCTTTTTTGCTTAAATTCTTTTATTGGTACATTTTAGGTATACAATATGTTTACATTTAGCATTGGGTGCTTGTACCTGTACATGATGTATCTTGGTTCTTATTTTTTCCCCATTCCCTGTCCTCCCTTCACCTCCTCCACCCTTCCCTATTTACGAAGACTTTGTTTCCATTTTTTCCTTTTCTCATAATTTTTCCTTTCCCTTCTTTCCTTTCCCCTTCCCCTCCCAATTCCCCTACCCCTTTGTGTAGTGATTTATTTTCTCATCGCCTCTACCCAATAGATTGTCTAACTATGAAGAGTGTAGCTATCTATTCTTGCATTAAGTTTGTGCTATAGTTTTAAAAAATTATATGTATATTCTGTCCAAATTAACATGCAGGCAGTTAATTAAAGTTCATGTAATTCTTCTGGCCTCTGATAATATATCACAGTGGATCTACCATCTAAAATGCTGATAATGTTTATTATAAAATATTTATAAACAGTATACACTTCAGATTTTTATGCCTCCCCAACCAAGGGTATGATTGAAATTCTAAGACTTTACAAATAAACCATGGTTTGATTTCTATAAACCAGTTGATCCTGCAGTGTCCAAGGTAGGTTCATTTGGTTCATTTACTGTATTTAACTTATTCTCACAGAGGTAGCTGACCCTGCCCAATGAAAACAAGGCTACCCAGGTAACAAACTACAATATCTCAGCCAGGTAATGAGAAAGATTGTTTACTTTTTTGGTAGAATTGCAACACTGACTTAGGTGTCAGGGTGTTAAAGGAAACTTAGGAGTTATTATTCTTCCTCCCAAATTCTATGAATTTTATGAATTTTTCATTGCTCATTTAATAAGATTTTGAAGGTATGTAACTTACGTAACTTCTTGGGTGTATTCATGGGAATTTTCAGAGAAAATTGAATGCATTATAGGTTAATGATTTATGCAAACTTACTAATACGTTTTTAGTATGTCATCAGCCATCTTGAGTTAACATGATTCATTCTGCTGATGAGCTTACATACTTTATTTCCCTGATATACAAATTACCATATGTCAATGTACTGAATATTGCTGAGAAAAAAGCAACTTCCTCATTATAACAGCTTGATTGGTGAGTTCTTCATATACTAAAGGTCTGTACGAGTGTGTGCATGTTCAAGAAGAGCTTTAGGACATTGCACCTGCATCCAATGATGACACATTGTTTGGGATATTTTAAGCAATGTTATGTCATGATCTTGCAGTTGATTTCTCATTGTTACAAAATGTTTTCTCAGAGGACTAACAGTAAATTCCATTATGTTCATACAAATACGTTTATCTATGACATATTGGTCCAAATGAATGTGATACATTAAAGTAATGATAAGGAATGATAACTGTAATATTTCTGGCCAAATTCTATTTTTTTCCTTAAATTCTTTTATCGGTACATTTTAGGTATACATTTACATTTATCATTGGGTGTTGTATTTGTAGATGATGTATCTTGGTTCTTATTTTTTCCCCATTACCTGTGCTCCCTTCACCCCTCCACCCTTCCCTATTTATAAAGACTTTTTTTTACATTTTTTCCTTTTCTCATAATTTTTCCTTTCCCTTCTTTCTTTTTCCTCACCCCCACCCACTTCCTCTACCCCTTTGGATCTTTTCTTCCTATTTCAGATTATCAATTATTTGTTTTAATCATTTTAATCCTCATTTACCCTTTTAGTTTCTCACACCAGAGAAACTATTTGGTATTTATACATGTCTGTCCTATTTATTACACTTAAGAGTTTCACCTCAATGTGCATCCATTTAGCTATAAATGTCTCTAGTTTGTTGTTCTTTATGGGTGAGTAGTACTCCATTTTATAAAAAAAAAACAACCTACATATCCAGTTTCCAGTTAATTGGCACTTGGGCTAATTCTAAACTTTAGCTATTACAAATTGTGCTGCTATAAACATGGGTGCACATATATCGCTGTAGTATGATTCTTTAATTCTTTTGGGAAGATACCCAGCAGGGTCAAATAGGACTTCCAATCCTAGTTCTTTGAGGTATCTCCATACTGATTTCCACAGTGGTTGCACCAGTCTGCACTCCCACCAGCAGTGGAGCAGTGTTCCTCTTTCCCCACAAACCCACCAGCATTTGTTATTGGTTGATTTCATGATGGTAGCCATTCTTTCTGGGGTGAGGTGGAATCTCAGTGTTGTTTTCATTTGCATCTCTCGAATGACTGTGATGTTGAACATTTTTTCATGTGTTTATTTGCCACTTTTACTTCTTTGTCTGAGAAATGTCTGTTCATTTCAGATGCCTATTTTTGAATTGGGTCTTGAAATTTGGAGGATCTGATTTTTTTAAGTTCTTTATATATTCTAGATAGTAGTCCTTTGTCTGAGGTACAGCTG
Organism: Heterocephalus glaber; assembly: GCF_000247695.1. The sequence continues at coordinate 9,961,980 of NW_004624815.1, forward strand.
CCAAAAATTTTTTCCCACATTATAGTTTGTCTCTTAGCTCTGTTGGTGTTTTCTCTTGCCGTGCAGAAGCTATTTAATAAGAGGAGATCCCAGGTGTTGAGTCTTTGTGCTACTTCCCATGCTACTGAGGTTTTGGTTCATTGGCCAAATTCTGTTTTGAAACTCATTTTTTCCTTGTTTTGTATGTTTGATGCCTGTTAAATTCTATATGCTTAAGCAAACCACAAGGGGCATAATTAGCTTCGTCTCTTATGTAACTTTTAAAATCCTAGTTTAAATCTTACTAGGCTGTTCCTGTGGCACTGGTAGAAAAGCCAGGAGCAGTGGGGATGGTGAACAATCAAAGTCCATCCTGTGCCATGCCTTGATCTTGATGTTGAGTGTTTGGGAGGCACCCACAGGATAGCTCTCAGATTGCTTTTGCACTGCAGTTATTGGGATCCAGTGAACAAACCCTCTGAGCCACTTGCAGGAGTTAACTGAGTTGATTGATATAATGGTTGGGAACCTTTCCATTTGGGAACTGAAGTGGCCACATAGCCTGACCTCTGTCACTGAAGATGGGTCCATTCCAATATCTAGTCTAATATCTCATTAACTTTACAAGGTACCTTATTGTTTGATAATCCTTAAGAATCTTTAGATTACATTATTATTTTAGATTATTGAGTTAGACTCAGTGTATGTACCCTGATGGAAGTTTGTCTCCTGGTTCTTACAGTGATTTGCAATGTGATATAAACACAGGCAAACTATTTAACTTCTCTGAGCTTTATTTCTTCTTCTGGAGAACATAAATAATAATCCCTCCCTCAGAGGACCAAAGATTAAATATGATAATGTATGTAAAATACCCTAACAGAGGCCCTACCTCAGTAAGCTACTACCAAGCCTGATATTTAATCAGTATGTGCAAGTATGCACAGTATGGCCTTCTAGAATACTTTCCTGGGACCATTAGGAACTCACTTGATCATGGTTATCAGCCATGAAGGCTTTAAGATTGTGTCTGAAATCTATTCCAATTGATGAGTACCCATAAGGAACAAGTTTTTAAATATTATACATATCACTCCTACTCATTTGCAGCTTGTAGAAAGAGAGTGTTATGGCTATCCAATGCATGTAAACTGCTAGTGTAATGCCTAACATATAGTAATGATAGATATTCTTGTACATTTTGTTACTACCTGTGGTTAGATGACTAATGGTCCCTGAAAACAAATGCCCATGCTTTATTTCCTGGAGTCTGTGAAAACTGAGACTTGTGTGGCTGCTGCTGTGGCCTAGGTAAGACCTGCAAAGGTCTCCACCATAGCATTGTGGGGACATGATGGGAATTTTAAGAGGTAGAGCCTGATGGAAGGTCTGTAGGTCATTGTGGGTGTGCTTTGAAGGGGACAGGGTGCCATAGCCTCTTCTTCATTCTCCCTTTCACTTCTTGGCCTTGAGGTGAGGCTGGACCTGCAGCCATGCTCTTGCTATGATGAACTGCCTTGATACAGCTCACAAGCAACAGACCAATGGCCATGGACTGAAACCTCCAAAATTTTGTGAGCCAGAATGAACCTTTTCTTCCTGTAAGCTGATTATCTCGGGTATTTGTTGTAGCAATGGACACCTGACTAACATAATGACAAAAGAATTATTTTGTATTTTGTGATGGGGAAATTATTGTTGATTATCACAAGGGGCCTTACTAAGAGAGAAGCAAGAAGGTCAAAGCCAGAAGGAGGTAAAGTGACAGCAGAAGTAGGAACTTGGACAATGTGGTAATCCAAGAATTGCTGGTGCCCTCTAGAAGTTAGAAGAAGACATGAATGGATTTCTCCTTGGCATCTCCAGAAGGAACCAATTGTGCTGACATCTTGATTTTAGTTCTATGAGATAAATTTTAGATATCTGACCTTCAGAAATATAAGAGAATGAGTGTTCTAAGCCTCTAAGTTGAGATATGAATGAGAGACAAATGCATTTTCCAGTCTACAACCCTGTTAATAGCTTTGTTGAAATCTTTACCATCCCCGGAAATTGTCTTTTACTTTTGCTCATATTCTCTTCTTCCCTTTTTGTCCTGACCTCCTGCATCATTGCCTTTTTCTTTTCTTTTCCATCAAGAAAACCCTTGTTATCCTCTGAGAGGGGTACCAGACCATATAAGATGCAGTTTGCTAGGAATTAAAAGAATCCTGAGACTGAAACCTCGAGGTCCTTTATCTATAGCACATGAGTAGGACTCTGAGTTAATAGGAGCTATTCTTTTTCTTTTCTCCAAGAACTATGCCTTAGAAATATTTTTTATTGAGGAAAAAAAAAACTAGGAACAAACTATTTTTGTTTCCCACGTGCCTATCGCCAAGTTTCCTTCTATGCTTTACTTTTACTGTGCTGATTCTACAAATTTTATTGACTGTGATCCAGGCCAGTCCTTTCCCTCATGCCAATGCTGTGAAAATGTTCCACTCCAAAATGCCCACACCAGTTTTCTCCATCCTACTGGGCAAAATCAGTAAGTCCTTAGAGTGTCATGAAAAGGGAGGGCATGTCTGCCCTTCAGGTGGATAAAATTAATTAATACTGAGGTTAACAATCAAGGTTAATGGCAATTCCTGACTTTTAATAGAGAGATTATATAGCTAGATAGTTTCATTCTCTGTTGCTTTTTTTTCTATTGTAAAAAATGCATAACCTAAAATTTACTTTTAAAGGACAGCTATTTTAAATTCCTGGAGCAGAAAGGTGATAGATTCAACCAACTTCTTCTTTAACCATTAACAATGATGCTGGACAAGAAGGTTGCACATCTTTTCTTTGAAATTTCTAATGCAAAGCTCTTCTAACAATGAAACAGTCATCTATGAGGTGGTGATCAGAGATAAACTGCTGCAGATTTTTGTGTTCTTACTGTACAACCCAGGGTAGAATTTGAACACAGAAAGAAACTCATCTCTCAAGGAACATTTGTGCTTTACCAAATAACAGCACATTGAAAAACAAGGCACTTTATGAAGATATTGCAAGCTTAGTGAAAAGCATGTTGCGAAGGGGAGGAGATGGAAGGAGCATCTTTGCCATTTAGAATTCGTGGGTTCTTGTAAACTCTTATCCTATTTAGTTATGGAGTGTTTTGAGGCTGTCAAACAGAAATTTTTTTAAAAAAAATAGTGTTGCAAGTCCACATATAAGCACAGAACACAATAGAGGAGTAGAAATCATGTGGTTAATTTTATCAAAGTGAAAGTCTAAATTATTCAGTATAACCATATGTATAGATTGAATTAAATGGATAAATGTCAGCTTACCAGAGTTAAAAAGGATTAGATTTATATTCTCTCAAATAAGTCATTAATTTTCTTTGTTATCATCTTCAGCTGGGTCATCACTCATCTTAGGCATAGCTTAATCTATAATAAGATTTTATTGTAATTCCTTGAATTACCAAATTCTTGTGTTTCCAAAGCTGTTTTAAAAAGATAATTCATGGGCTGGGGATTTAGCTCAGTGGTTCCGGCGCCTGCCTCGCAAGCGCAAGGACCGGAGTTCGATTTCCGGTACCAAAAAAAAAAATTAAAAAGATAATTCATAACATTTCTCATTCATCAGTTTATAACCTGTCAAGATAATAGCAAGAAAATAAGGCTGATTTTTATTCTCACTTATAATTTTATTTAATTTCACTAATGGTTTATTGTGTAATATTTTCTATATGTATAATTAAGTCAGGCTTTGATCATTTTCTCTATGGGCTAAAAAATTTATGATTTTAATTTGCACTAGATGATATTTTTCTGTCTGTCTCTCTGTGTCTCTCTCTCAACCTCTCTCATTTTACTACTTATATAAGGCATTTTAGCAGTTAAATATTCTTACTGTATATTTCTTGCAGTTTTTAAATGTGGCATTCTAGTATTGCTCATTGGCTTAGCACTGGGTAAAAAGATTAATTTAAATAATGTATGTAAACATATTATTTTTCTTTAGGCAGGGTTAGCTGACTGAAAACTACTTTGGTTTTGATTCAAACTCAGATTCAGAGAGAGGATGTACATATGAATGATCCCTGGGCCTCTTAATGCTGCTGTTCTGAATTTCCACAGCAGCCTGCAGGCTTGCACTTAGGATCCACCAATTTTTTGAATCCTGTGTTTTCCTGGCTCTTGTTTTGATTTATTCTACAATGATAGGATATGCTGGGAACTGATGTGGTAGTAAAATAAAGGGAAACAACCCCTGCCATGCATGATTTCCTTTAAAATCTATTTGCCACATGAAAAACCTTTAAAGTTTTTGTTAGTAATTAATGTTAAGTTAAAGGTTTCTTCTGGTATCTATAGAATAAGGCAGAGTTTCTTTAAACATGGTTGGTGAATTCTTGTCCATCTCGACAAATAAATTTCAGAGATGCTAATGATATCAAGTAAGATACTTATATCTGAATAGAAGGAAATATTCTCTTTCAGAAATAAAATGTGAAGAGTTCTGAGATGTTTACTAAATTTACCTGCACTACATTGCTCTATACCCATTTCTAATAAAAGCATTGAATGTTAAGATACCACATTATGGATAAAATATGATATAGAGCATATTTATTTTAAAATCATGTAGCTCTTGGAGTTTAATTTATATCTACTTCAAAATGAGACTATATTTTTTTCTGAATATAGGAATACATGTTCTGGTGGAAATATCTAGTTTATAGTTTTCAGCTGCATTGATCCTGGATTTTAACCAGCTCTTTCAGCAGTGTCTGGGTCAGAGTTGTTGGGAGAAATTGTGTGTGCTTAGGATTTTAGCGCATAGGCACTAATTAAGTCAGTTTCTCTGGTTCTTGCCCAGTGCTTCAGCCAAGAGCTTTAGGAGTTAGTGGATGATGATTGAATTACATAGATTACATTTATGGTCTAAAAGCTCAGTGGTGGATATCCTGGATTGACTCGAAACTTGAGGTAGCCAAAATGGAAAGTGTAATTCATAGTATGAGAAATTCCCATATTACTGAGGATCACAGCAAGACTGCTTCACCACAAACTATCACACTCACAACTTAACCTATCTTAACATGTAATCGCCATGACCCTCAAAGAAACTTCTCAGAAGATGACCTTTGAACTCAGTGCTAAACAATAAGGAGGATGCAGTTGTGCAAAGAGCTGGGAGACAGGTCACCTAGGCAGAAAAGAATTGTCACATGTAAAGGCCTCTAAGTGTATGGAAGATAATATGGAAAACTAAAAGAAGGCTAAGGAAATGTGGTGCAGAATAAAATTGAAATAGTGAGCAAGGGGCCTGGCAGACCATACTGAGGACTGGATTTTACTTGAAATGCCACAGTAAATCACTGAGGGTTTTAAGTAAGAAGATTTAAAAATCTGAGTTAAGTTTTAAAATGATCCATCTGCCAGGTGTGTGGAAAGGGAGTTGCACAAGTCCAGAAGTGAAATTGGGAAAACAGCTGAAGGAAATGGCTGAATGCTTCTTGCAGGTGTTATGAGAAAGAGATGACTAAAATATGACCCCCGTCACAGTTGTATTCACCAAGTTTATCACTTTTTGTGTTTAATGGGACTAAATGAAGGACAGCTAATCACATACATAAGGTTCAATATTACTACCTGGTTTTTTCTTTGTCTTGGCATGAAATTCTTCTTAGAAACAAAATTCCTAAGTTCACAAGGGCACTCAGGAGATCCTTTTTCTTTGAAAGCTATTGCAGGCTTTGTGTGGGGAATGCCATTCACAGAGCAGGTAGGTTCACACACGGAAGGGTGATGCTGTGATGTCAGGCTGCTCTTGCCAAGAATGTCAGTGTGCTCATCTTGCTGACTCACTGTGCTCTTGTTTGCTTGTCCATTGCTAGATCAAACAGAATCACTGATCTAGTGCCTAGAGTTTTTAAAAACAATCCCATGAAAATATTCAGAAAGGAGATTTTTAATGAAAATAGGCTGAATAATCTTTATTTTGTGACTAATACTGTGTGAGCATCTAATTATTCACCTTTTGATTGATCAGTAGTTGAATGAGAGTGTTCATACCTTGGGAGAAAGTCTCCTAAATATATAATTCCATGTGACCCATTGTTTGTTATAGTGTGAAAAATAAAGTAACTTACTAGAGATTCACACAGACATAATTTATGATTGAATTAGAAAATTCTAATCATAAGTATTTTTTTTTAGCAAGCATTCATCTAGGGAGTAGAATAAGTCTTGTGAGTCTTACCTCATTATTATATTACAATTTTAATTATAGTAATGAATATTGTAAATGTACGTTGCAAAACTTTTCTGTTTTACTAAGTTATTGTACATGCTGAGAAAAATCAAGAATAAAGCTCTTGTTTTGGAGCAGACTTCTGGTAAATGGAAGCACAGTAAGGGCAAGAGTATGTCTGCTTTAGAGTTGAATCTTCAGGATATAGTATCATTGTTGGTACATCACAAGCTCAAAGATATTTTTGAATGAATAAAATCATCTGTTGCTGGTCATCAGGGGAACAGAGCCTTTAATACATGTTAATGTTTCCAATTGTTGGTTTAACATAGATTTGACTTCAAACTTTTTTCTCGGTAATATCATAACTGAAATGTTTATATCTGGCTGAAAAATGTTTCATTAGCAGTGTTACCTTCGAGTATATTGACAAATTAAATATCTAGACATACTGCTTTGTAAGTATAGCAAACTGATAAGGTTTTTGTGTCATTCATATCTATATTCTCATACTAGTATTAGGTATAAATCTAATTTATCTTTAGATTCTTGATTATTTAATAGTGTTCTGCCTTGTAAAAATACTCATTATCAGAACAGATAGAATTTAACCTGTTACTCAGGACTCCGCCCAGCCGTCCCTCTCTCAGGAGTTCTACTTTAATTGTTGCTTCTGAAACTAACCTTGATGATTCTTCAAGCATTTTTTTTCTGTGTTTAATTGTGCTATTGAAGCATTGCTCATAGCCAAGGTTTCACTCTCACCTTTTAACTTCAAACTGTTTTGGAAATTGTTTTAAATGTCATATGCTCATGAGAAGCTTTCATGGAGCTATGTCTCATTTTTTTTTTCAACGGATACCAAGTCAGGCTCATTTCATCTCACAGTGATTAAAAGCCTATATTTTAAAAGAGCATCAAAGTGCTCACTTGTGACCTTGCACACTTGTGACCAAACTGCAGTGGTCATGTGGATGTCTTTAGTTGTGCTTTGGGATTTTGCTATGACAATTTGAACCAAACATCCTTGTAATCTACCCCATGCTTCAAGTTGTTCTCAGTTTCTCTTGTTCTCATTCATATTTGCACTTCTTACAAGCTTTTGCTCCAAACATAACTGCACTGTTTTTAACTACTCTTCAATATTTCTAATTGAAGCTGTAACTTGAAATAAGTAGGTCTTTGAAACAATAAATGGAGGCACTTAGTTCTCTAAAGCCAGACTCTCTGCATTTCTTGTTTTTTTCTGAGTAACTTCAACAAGAAATGTAACTGAACACAGTTTCATGTTTGTAAATAGAGCAGTAATCCGAGTACCTTTGTGGTAGGAAGTTGAGCCAATGTGTGAGAGGTTGTGTGTGTATTTAATCAAAGAAATAAAAATGTTTGATTCCTAAGAAAACATATTACTTTGTAATAAAACCCATTGGCTTGTAAAAACATGTTCATGTTTTCAAAAACTGACCCTCTTTTTTAGAGAAGTGCTGGTTCTATGGTTGGGAGCTGTTGGTGCCATCTATGATTACAGTACTTTGTAAGTTTTCTTTGATCCAGTTATAGTGGTGATGAACTTGGTTCCCCAACAACTTTAAAATGATGTATTAACCCATCTTTCACTCATGTGAATGCTTTCTACACAGGGAGTTTAAAACATAAAATTTACTACCTGGAGTAGTGTGGTTCTGCTTGCATCTAGGGGTATTTTAATCAAATGTGCTAATAAAATAGATATCCAAGATGGTTAAACACATCTTGTTTATCTCAAGGCTGTAGGTTCAATATTGTAGTACACCATTGTGAGAAACAGAGACATAGAGAGAGTAAAGCCCAAACCTCAAAGAACACCTCAGTTGAAGAGTGAAGGGAAGGAAGAGACCCAGAGACCAGAGAACAAAGTTTGAGAAGTATGAAAGGAAATCAGATAAGGTCATTCTATAGCTATCAACAAATGAGTGGATAAAGTATCTATGCATGGGGTATCTATGCATAATGGAATACTACTCAGCTGTAAAGAAGGATAAATTCCACATATGTAGAAAATAAACACACTTGGAAAATATAACATTGAATAAAATAGACAGACCAACCTAAATACTGTATGGTATCTCTCACTTGAGTAATGCAAAGTACTGTACAGAGAAAAAGCAAAATAAAGGATGGATGGAAGAAAACAAGGTGATAGATGTCTTACACATGGGAAGGATCCAAGAGACAGGGCAAGGTAAGAGGGGGAGAGGAAAGGGAAGTAAGAAGATTAAAGATATGCCCTGTACAGGTACAAAATATCTACAATGAATGTAAGCATTATATGTCATAAATATGGGCTACAAATAATAACAGCAAGAATGAAAATGGGGAAAGAGGATTTAGAAATGGAAGGAGGGAGATGGAAATGGGTACCAATAAATTAAAAACAAAAAGGAAATCAGGAGGATCCAGACTCATGGAGGCTAGTGCAGCGGGAGGGAAGCTCTAAGCATGATTGGTGCAGAAATGAAAAATAAGAACAGAAATGGGCCTTTTGGATTTAAAGTCTGGGAAATTAGTGTTATAGGGGCTGCAGCTGAAATTAGCAGGGGTCAAGTCCGCCAACTATGAAGACATTCCACAGCAAACATAAATCACTTTTCAAAGAAGACTGGCATTGAAGGAAGAAAATTATCACAGATGCTAAAGAATGTAGAGAAATTAAGAAAACTGGTAGAGTACAGAAGGCATTTGAAGGCTAACTGTATTGATGCTTCGCTCATTTGAGTGTTTAATACATTCCATGTAGAGTTCTAAATGCCTGGGCTAACTTAATTTTCAGATGATACTCATGAGATGGCCTGCCAATATTAGCCATATTTTGGATGAGGGAAATAAGGTGATGTAAACAAGCGATGGTATCAGGATTTAGTGCAAGAGGTTTTAACTCTGGACATTAAAGCCCTCTATTGTACTTCTTCCTTGGGATATAGAGAAAGAGACATTCAGCAGAGCATTAATGTCCATGAATAGGCCACAGGTAGGGATGAGATTATATAAGGATTGAGGAATCATCAGAATAAGAAGCAAGAATTAGAGGAAGATGCAAGGACTCGGTGTTTTTGACATAGAGAAGAAGGAAGATAAGATAACTAAAGGGTTTCCACTTGGAACAGAAAGAAATCTTGTACTATTTAAAGGACCAGGGAAACAGAAGAGGAGCCTAAGGATAATGGGATAAATTGGAGTAACCTCTCTGGGGCATGTGACAGGGATCAACTAAGGTGAGAGGTAAGTACCAGCAGAAAGAAGGGGCCAGCACAGGCAAGGGGACGTGTTTAGCTCTTTAGCTCTGTCTGGAGTCTGGGAACACAGACTGAGAAGGAAGACACTGAAATGGATCAAGAGACTGTGACTGGTTAGTCACGGAGCTGGGCTGTTCTCAGGAGCACCATTAATATCTCTTTCTGTAATAAAACGTGGTAAGTGTGGCAGAAAGTTACAGAAAAATTGCTTTGCACAATTTTTATTGGAGTATGATTAAAGGAAAGCCTTTTATGATCTCATCCAAAAGATTATAAAATTCCTAAGTTCAGGCATTCCCCATATCTTCGATTAATTTCCCAGTTCTTCTCCTGCAATATTTTTCATGTTACAGGGAATTCAATAAATACTGTGACTTTACTGTTATTGAAAGAATTATAGAGAACCTTAGGAGATGGTAGGGATGGCAAAGAAGTTGATCAGAAGAATCTTTATACCATTTTCTAAGTTAATTCTTTTTAAGGAGAATGAAGCTACCAAAATGTACTTTCCAGTTTTTCTGTTCTGATTCTAGATATATAAGAAGGATTTTTAAAAACAAAACCACAGTTAGAAAATAGCTGATTCTAGATATCTAAACAGGAATCTTTGACAAAGCCTAGCCAAAGATAGCAACCATTAATACAGCTCCATGGGTAAAGAAGAGAGACATTTCATCCTACAAATTATACAAAATATGCAATGTTTACTCTTAATATCTGCTTCTTGTTAATCTATTTGAAATGTTCCATCACTAGGACATATTGAAGACAGAGAATGCTCCTGTTTCCTAAGAGAAGGACACATTTTAGAGCAGAGAAGAGCTAATATTAAGTATTCCTGGTCTATTTAGTACTCTTACACCTATAATAGAGCTCCAGAAAATTGACTCAAAATTTCATCTCAGCTTTTCATTCAGCATGCTAATGAGGTTATTAAATGCACTCTTTGCATAAACAAACATACCCTCAAATGTATTTTTTCTTCATTGGAATTTTAATCTCATCCTCAAAATTACAGCACATTGGCATTCTGAGCAGCTATGCACAGCACTCTACTTCCACTTTTATTCTTTGCACACATTTTATAGCACTGCCTGTCCCTTGAGTGTGGGTCTCAGGGTAGCTGCAGCGTGACATTTTCCTTGAACAGTGATAGGCAAGATTTAATTGACCTCATTATTCTTGGATTTTCAAAGGCTTCTGTGACTGTGCCCATTCATGAGCCATGTTCTCTTGGGCTGTAAGACTATGTCCAGTTATTCTTGTTGCATGTCATCTACAGCAGCTCATCTTGGATTCCAATGACTCCATTCCCAAATGTATTGTGACTTAGAGCCTCTAGGGTCCTGTAGGATTTTATGTATAATGGTTAAGCTTTTCTTTTCCTAGTGGAGTAGCTTTGTCTGGATCATGCCCCCTTTCCAATTTTTATGAATAGACCCAGAAATAAGGCTGAAGCTATAAGACAGTCAAATGTCTGTTAAAAAATCCATGCATAATCATTATGCAGAGGGAAACATCACCCCAAATAATTGTGTTGAATGAAATTGTAGCTTCACTGATTAAAAGTTAGACAATTCCCAAGTTATGGACTGACCCTAGACTGCCTGCCCTCAGAGATTAGCCTCTGCCTACGATGGGAGAGAATGGATGGAAAAAAGAAGTTTCACTTATTTTGTGCTGCATAATGAGCACCAAACTTAGTGGTTTAAAAAAGATTTATTTTTTGCCTCAGAATTTGTTGGGCCAGATCAAGGAATAGCTGGGTGAATCTTGTGTTCCATGTAGCATCAACTTGGCTGTATTTACCTGGTGGCTGGTCTGGGCTAGAAAGTCCAAGGTGGCTTCATTTACATATGTGGTGCTTCTTGGCTCTGCTGTACTCACTGTCTCCTCCCAGTAGTCAGTTTCTCTAGAGAAAGAGAACTAATAGGGTTTTGTGAGTGAGTGTGTGGTGCAGGGAGAAAGGAGAGAGGGAGAGACAGGGAGAGGGAGATGGAGGGAGAGAGATGAGATTTTAAGGAATTAGCTTACAGGACTGTGGAAGGTGGCAAGTCCAAAATCTGCCAGAGGGACCACATGCTGGAGAATCAGGGAAGAGTAGATGTAGTAAGTTAAGCCTGAAGGCCATATACTAACAAATTTCCCTTTTCCTTTGGAGATATTAGATTTTTTCTCAAGTTCCTCAACTGTTTGATGAAGCCCACTCTCATTATGGAGGTTGATTTGTTTTTATTTACATCTACTAACTGAATATTAATCTCATTTAAAAGATACCTTCATATCAACATCCAGATATATTTGATCAAACATGTGGATGCCATGGCATAGACAAGTTGCCACATAAAATTATCAAAATTTCCATGTGGTTCCTCTCCACTCAGTAGTTCAGTGAAAGCCAAAGCCTCTTTACAACATGGCAGCTGGCTTCTCAAATTGAAGAATTAGAATCTATTGGGTCTGAACTCAGAAGTTCCAGGATATCATTATAGTTGTAGTCTATTGATCAAAGCAAGTCACAGGTCTCATTCATAGTCAAGGGAAGAAAGATAGAATCTATTCTATATATAAAGAGCAACATACGTGGTCAAGTATGGGAGGACCAGTTGGAGACTAGTTCCCTCTGACACAGCAAAGCAAATGTCCCTTTCACGGAAGTGTCATCATATTACACCATCAGGCTCACATTCACAGTCTAGGATCTCATCTCTAATTCATATACATCTGAAGTTGAGATTCCTCGTATACAGCTTCTCTTGATCCAGAGGCTTGTAACTAAAATGATATTCTGTATATCCATCCTCTTTCCTCATTAATGAATCAGGGATTTGTATACCCTTAATAATAAACTTAGTCAATCAAAAGGAGGGAGCCAGGGATTTAGCTCAGTCATTCTGCTGCCTGCCTACTGAGTTCAATCCCCGGTACCAAAAAACAAAAACAAAAACAAAAAAACAACAAAAAAAAGAAGTGAAATGGGAGGCACATAGCAATTCTGAAATACTAGTGGGAACATGTTAGCAATTTCAAATCTAAGGGCAAGTAATGTTTCTTGAAAAAGTCCCTGTTCACTGGATGTGGGTTTCTATTTCATTGCTTCCAGTGGCTCTTGGCTCTGTCCTTTAAGTCATCCTCTTCTTCCCATTAGGAATAGCCTGTATTTGCAAAATGAGTCATATGTATACTCTGGAATATATTTTCCTTCAACTATAATTGTTATGGGGCAATTTGCCATTATTTTCATATATGCTTTAAAAGTAGGCCTGTGGTTTATGATTCTTGTTTATCACTTTCTTTGCCTTTTTTATGCCAGTAAAATATGAAGGCCCAGGTTGTCTTTTAATTTTCTGCTGGCACTCTTCTATTCCAAGATGGTACATTTCCTTTAAAAATTTTGTGGTTTCCCCATATATCTAATTCTATTTCATTCCATTCAGCAAAAGCTGTTCTTCCAAATCTCTTCATGACAGACATGATTTTATTTTAGGTAATGAGTCATGATATTATGAAGCAACATCTTTAAGATTTTTTAGAAGTACTTGTATTTTGGTTATGTGGCTCTCATAAAGGTTTCAAAAAGTATATTACTGTCACATCTTGATTTGATATTTACCCTAAGGCCATATTTTACTAGCAGTGCTCTAGATTTCATCAGAAGCCATTTCTTGCTCTGAGAAACTTTTGCCGTCTGGAGGGTTGAGAATGAGAAATTTCAACTTAATTTTCTAAGCTATCAAGTCCTGAGTTCACACTGGTGGCTTAAAACAATGATTGTTCTCACAGGCAGGATTTGTCTGAATAGGTAACTTACTTGGCTAAGTTTGGCCTTGGATGGAAGGCACAAAAAAAAGATTTATTCATATATCCAGTGCCTATGAGCTCTTTCATGTGCCTCTATATGTAGTAAGCTTGGGCTTTCTTACAGCATGATAGATTCATACTGGTCAGACTTCTTATATGGTGGGTGACTCCAGGAGCAGCTGTTTAAGATAACATGGCTTATTCACTGTGCAAGTACTTTTCAAGTCTTTGCTTATATCATGTTTTATGATGTTCCTTTGGCTGAACCAAATCATATTACTAAACCAGAAACCAGACGGGAGGGCTTACATATGGGTAGAAGTGCCAAGAGGCAGTATTTATTAAGATTGACCCATGTAGTAGTTTCTCATGGAGAATGATTTTATACCCAGATAAGCATGGATTTTTCCTTTCTCTTATTAATAGTGCAACTTAGGGCAAATTGCTATATTTTTGTGTTTCTTGTTTGCTGCCTATAAAACAGTAAGCATGACATATACATTACTAAATTTTTTTGACGATTGTGCATACCCACACATAGGATGTACCCAAAATGGTACTTAACAAACTTTGCCTTATTTTTATAGAGTGCTTGATAAAACCAGCAGTTAGATATTGAATGGGCCAACTGTGGTTTCATCATATCAGAACCAGGTTATAGTCAGAAATTAGTACTTGCCTAGATCAAATCGATTAAAGATAAAAATTTGAAAGGGAAAGTGGATATAAGATTAATTCTTGGCCAAAAGTTACTGTATGTAGTAGAGATTGGATTTCGAGGTGGGGGTTCACAGTGATACAGGAGTACACATTGATGATGAAGACTGGAACCAGATACTAATTCAGGATTCTATGTGGTTCAAAAAGGCAGGGTCAGGAAATTCATATGGATAGCTACTAGATAAGGAAGCTTAAGGAGTCAGGTATTGGATATCTGAAATCTAGGCAAGGAATCCAAGAAGTCAAGAGTTAGATATTGGCAGTGTCTTTATGCAAATGGTCATGTGGCCCAGAAGTGAGGTAGGAATTGCAAAGGTCTTGAAGTCAGACTCTAACAATTATTATAGCCAAGAGGGATAATTGGTCTCATATGTGGGCAGTTCCTGAACCACAGGTAGAAAAAGACATTTTTCTAGAATCAGGATGGGGGCAGTTAGACAAAGACAGGTAGGTCTGACATACATTGGCCTCTTTTATGTTCATGGGATTCTAGTCATCCTTTCAATATTCAATGATCCTAGTGTTCCATTGCTTGGAATACGATGTTTTCCTAAAGAGGGATCTTCTGTACAGCAATCAGCAGGCTATAGGTCTGCTGGTGACATTTGTAGTATCCATATGGGTCAATTAAAGTGATGCTGTTCCATCATCTTTTCTTTCCATTGCAGAACAGTCTATTCTTTTGTTATAGCAGGCATTTTCCTTGAATATGTTTCTACCCAGAGGGAAATTAGATTCACCAATATTTCTAAGTCTCAGTTGCAGAAGTCAGACTTTTTCTGAATCTTTCTGAGCATCTTATCTTTCCTCCTGCTGATTACTTCATTCTAAAAGCTATACTATCTTATAAAGTCACATTGTACTTTTCCTTTTCACTGAAATAATCTCAATAGAATAAAATGGAATCATTTTAGGTCATGTTTAGGAAAAGCAGGGTTTCTTGATTAAAAGGAGAAATTTTGAGTGGCATTCTAAAGGAATAGATTGAAATAATAAAGCAGATGTATATGTCCATGCAGTTCTTAGTGGGAGATAGTAGTTTTTTCTAGTAGAAAAAAAAATCCTTTTTAAAATTTCAATTAGTTTCCTTTAAAGATTTTGATTGGGAAGGTATCTGATGCACTGATAAGGGAGTACTTTAAATTGTGATATCTTTTACGTAGCATTTTCAATGTTATAGCTTTTCTGTGGGCTCTCAGCAGTGTGTCAGCACACAAGCATTTCTACCTCATGGTGGAATTTCTGTCAGACCTCCTTTCATGCCCCATTGTCTGAGTGATGACTTACTTAGTGGCTGTAAACATGAGTAGCCTGAAGAGCAACAGCATCCAATATGTAAGACAAGTTTTTAATGTCTATCAAAGCTTTTATTTCTTTATTGCTCAATTTTTTCTTGGACACCACCCCACCAGTCTAAGGTTTGGGAACTGTTCCTCTGAGTAGCCATTTCTTAAAATACTGTAATTGTTTTTTGATGATGGAATCATCAATTAGGAAACCAACTATTTACACTCTGTTCTGATGTTGTTTTCTGTCCCAGATCAG
Organism: Heterocephalus glaber; assembly: GCF_000247695.1. The sequence continues at coordinate 9,977,534 of NW_004624815.1, forward strand.
GGGTTAGCAAGGCCTGGTAGTAACTGCTGGTTTGTGGGCCAGACATCTCTGTCACAGCAGCAAGCTGCCCTGTGGCCAAGACTGCAGAAAGGGCATGTTCTGCTGGTGGCTTGTCAGTGACCTGATGTGGACTTCTGCTTTGAATCCAGTGGTCCTCCCTGGTCCATGGTTTCATCTTACTGGATTTCAGTTACTCATCGTTAGCTGTGTTTTGAAAATATGAAATGGAAAATTTCAGAATACAATGGTAAGTTTGCAGTAGCTTTCATTAGAGTATTTGCTATAATTCTCCTTAGTGTTGTTAACCTCTCATTGTATATACATTAAGTTTGATCATTATTATGTATAGGGAAAAAAAACTGATTGTAGGGTGTGGCACTCTCTGTAGCCATAGACCTCTGGATAAAAGAGGACTACTATTTCTATAACATGAGTGAACAGACAAGGCTTAATAAACACTTTATGTGATACAGTTCTTTCGGCATAAAATTAAGAAATGTGTAGAAAAAAACATTGCTACAAAACTGTTTGGAAGTGTGTATCCCTCTTCTTGTTTTCTTGAGTACAACTGAATTTCATTTTGAAGCAGGTGTCTCAGGTTTCTGCAAGTGTTATTATTTGCTCTTCTGTAGTAATGTTCTAGGACAGATGTCAGGAAGTAACTGCCACAGGCTAAATCCTGCACTTTGTCTTTTCCCCTCATGCCATACAGCTGTTCTAAAGGAAGGCTCTGCCATGGTCTGGCCCAAGGTGAGCAGAACAGGCCCTTTTTGAAGCCCCATTCTCTTTCCCAGCAGTGCTGACCTGGTGGGAGTTGCTGTGTACCTTCTCAGAATCTGGAATTTCTGATGAAAAAAATGACATCTTTGGTGAGGTCCCTGTGGGAGCAAACCTGCTTTCCTCAGTGAAGCTAGCAAGGCTGGTCAAGAAGCTTAATGACAGCCTCGTCCTCATTAGCACTGTTTGCAGCAGTCTGCTCCAGAAAACCAGTGCAGGTTGGCATAAATTTCTCCTGCGAAATAAAACAAGTCAGCTGAAAGCATCTGCCCTGCATACATATGGCTTCTTACTATCCAGAGCACACTTTGCCTAGTGTGGGTGTAACTGAAATGGTATACGGTTTAGTTTGAGTATCTTTTAGATAATACTAATAATCCAATGGTTTGCTAGTGAGGTTTGATATATCATTGCTATCTATAAAATTGAATAAAATAAAATAATTTAGAACTAATTCTCAGAATTACATATTTGTTACTATACTATTTTGTTGGAAAACTTTCAGTCTACATTATACTACTTAAGAAAAATATAATAGGTCAACACATCTTTACAAATACTTTTCGCCAAGTGAGAAAAGTATATAGCTTTTTCCATATAGTGACTTTTTGTCATGTAAAGTCTACTTTTGAGCAAATAAACTTTTAGAAAAAATAGTACCAATATTGAACATAATAAGAAGCATGAACTTAATCCTTTAAACCTAACACTACTCCAACCTACCAGTATCTGCCTTTGACCCCCATGGTAAGGACCTAGGACAAAAATTTTGTCCCTGTTGCCTTCTAAAACATTTGTTGTAATTACATTATAAAATCCAAACATAGCTGTTAATTAAAGAATAGCATTTTTGCATTACACATGCATAATCATTTCTCATAGTGACTTGCTGTATCTACTCATGAATAAATGAAGTAAAACAGGTAGAATGGTCAGTTCTATTCCAGGAACTGGTAGAATGTAAGCATTTTGAGAGCAGACAGTTTTGCCCATTTTGTTTAAAGCTGTATCTCAGAAGCTAAACCAATGCCTGCTGCGTAATAAGGCACCCATTCAATATTTTCAGATTTCATGATTGGAGATACTCAAATGTAGAATCATAGTCTGCTTACCAGTACTATAAGAAAAGTTAATTAGCTAAACAGGTAGAGAGGGTCACAGAATAAGTAGAATATTGAGCTAGGTGTCATTTAAACTCAGTGACAACAGTGGGAGGAGCCTATCAGGCAAGTAACATGGAATGAGAGGGTGTATTTTACATCAGATAGCAGACATTGTAAGATTAAATTCAAATGTTTTTTGTAATACCAAAACTGAGATGTGAAGCATTTTTCCAATTATTTACAGTATGGATTAAGAATATCACTTGATTTTAAAATCAAAATATTCAATTGTCTCAGTTTTTTTTTCTGACAACTGACTCCGTTCTATATTCATATGTCTGTGATTTTTCTACTTTTCAGCTGTGTTGTGCCAGCTAAGAAATGGTTAATCATCCTTATGTGATGATGAAATGCTTTATATCCAGGGATATTTATAATCTAACTTATAAAATTCTTGTTGCCCTCAGGTTTGGATGATTTGTTATTCTATCCTTCAAGGAAACCCTTGATAATAAATCAAACTATTGGGAAATGATTTAGATTTTCATTATTTGGGGTGGTAACTGAAAACAACATTTTAAAAAAATCATCTTATAATTAACCTAGAAAATAGTATTTAGAGGCCAGATTACTTACAGAGGAACTAATAGCTAAGTACCTAGTTTTAAAATTCTTATAAAAATTTTATAGCTTTTATTGTGAAACTCTATTAATATTCTCAAACTCAAGAAAATGGTGAAATGGCTTTATAACCTTGAAGCAACACAACAACAACAAAAAAACCTAAAGCCTTGTAGTTGAGCACCAGGGATAAATGTGCTTAGAATGCAGTCCTGAGGGGTGGATGCTAATTATGAAAAGCAATGGCTTACTGAATTCTGGGAAATTTTCTATTTGTTTGAAGGGACTTGATTTGAAGGTGATTGATTTTTCTGAACATTATTTATAAGTGACAGCATTTTCCTCTGAGCATTTAGTTTCAGGACAAAGGGAAGAAGCACTTAGCTGTGAAAAGGTTAGTGGATACTTAGTGGTGGGATTAGAGCTATGATTCACCCTTTTATAGCACAGATAATAAACAATGAAAAAATTCCTCTCATGGAATGATACCATGGAGCCTTAGCATCCTATATCATCATTGCCATCATCATTATGATAATGTGAGGAGCTCACACAGCTTCAGTCTCAGAGGAATACTTAGCAATTTATGGATTTGTCTTAATTAGTTTTCAAACTTTCCCTCATAGGGTACCATGAACATAAAGCTGTAACCCTAGTTTTAGAGCCAGTCTTTGGTTAAATGGTGATACAAGCATTGTTTTCTTTCAGCAAATTCTGCTGCTGGAATCCCTTCATCTTTGCTTAGTGCCTTATTTCTCCTATAAGACAAAAATCCTTATGAATTTTCATTTTCAAATGATGTATAATGGAAATTTTCAAATATGTAGAAAAGTACGGAGTATGGTATGATACATTTTAAAGACACATCTATCCAGTCCAATGATTCTAAATATAAAGCTAATTCTTCTTCCATATTCCCACCCACATTTCCCTCCACTTGTATTATTTCCAGTAAATTCAATATAGAATATTCCTTTGTCTCAATTTGAGTACCTGCCTAATGGTAATCTTTTAAAAATTATCTCAGTCATGTTAAAATGCTTGTATACTCTTCTAATAAATTCCTCAAGAATTTTTAATATCAAATTTCTCTAATTTTTCAAATAATTTTTAATTCTTTTTGAAATGGTTCCAAACAAGATTAATAGATGAAAATCATTGTCTGTTAAATTTATCTTTTAGCCTATTCATTTCCACTTTCTATCCTCTTTTTATATAAATTTATTGAAAAATCTGGGTCATAAATCATACAGAATTTGTCATAGTTTGGAATTTGATGATTGCATCCCTATGCTATTGGTTAATGTAGTCACCTGCTTCTGAATTTTCTATAATTAATATTTCAATGTAGTCTTGATAAATGATCTCTGTTTGATGATTCACAAAGGGTAAGCACATTTTTCTAGCTTTATTGTGGTATAATTGACAGTTATAGTTGTCTATACACATGTATTCATACTTCACAGTGTATGGATGGATAAATGTATAGCACATAATTAGCACAATATAATAAGTCAACATATCCATCCTCATATTCCTTTGTGAATATGCGAGTGTATATGGTGAAGACATTTAATACCACTTTTTAAAAATTTCAAGTAAACTATACAGTATTACTAACTGTAGTCACCATTCTGTACCTTAAATCCTTAGGATGTATTCATCTTACAACTGAAAATTAGTGCCTTTTGACCCAACATTCCTCCACTACAAACATGTGCAACTACTATTTCTCTCTTTGTGTCTATAAGTTCTTTTTAGATTCCACAGATAAGTGAAATCAGACAGCATTTGAGTGTCTGTGACTGAGTTATTTGCTTAGCATAAAGTCCCATTGTTTACCCATGTTCGGTCAAATGGCAGAACTGCCTTCTTTTTCGTGAGTAAATAATATTCCACTTTACATACATACTGAATTTTCTTCATGCATTTGTCTGTTGATGGAGATTTAGGTTGTTTCTGTATCTTGGCTATTTTGAATGATGCCACAATGAACACAGTGGTGCAGATCTCTCTTTGATGTACTGATTGCATTTCCTTTGGATATATATTCAAAAGTGAGAATCTGGATCAAATGGCAGTTCTATTTTTAATTTTTTGAGAAACTACCATACTTATATACATTGATAAACTGTACAAGACTTCTCCTTTGTCCATATCCTCATAAATAGTTGTTATTAACATCAGAACAGGTATGTGAGAATATAATAGCAATAAATAATGAAAACATGAGACTATAAAATGCACTGAAAAGTATATAGTTGAATTCTGAATAATACTGTAATGGTCGTGTGGGTATTTTAACTCTAAAATAAAGATAAAAGACAAAAATTAAGACAAAAGTGTTAAAATAACTGTACAATAATTTGTTAATGGAGAATATAAAAAGAAGGAATATATCACATCATATCATAAAATGGTGGGGAGAATTTGAGTTTTTGTACACAGATGAAATTATGTTACCAACTTAAAATATAATGCTATAACTATCAGATGTTTTCGGAAGCCCTGTGGCAACCACAATGTAGATCCAATAGAGATTTTATTGTCTTTTACAAAGTCTCGATTGGTTCTACTTTTTCATGTTATCATTATTCATTAGCAGCCTTTTATTTCCACTTAAAGAACTTCTTTTAGCATTTCTTATAAGGTAGACGCTGTGCTGATCAGAGCTCTCAGCTTTTGTTTGTCTAGGAATGTCTTTACCCCCCCCCCATTTGTTTTTACAATAACTTTGCAGAGTATAGTATTCTTGGTTGGCAATTTTTTGCCTTCTTTAACTTTGAATATATCATTCTGTTGTTTCCTGGCCTGCTGGTTTTCTTTTTTTTCATTATTAAATTCTTTTATTGGTACATTGTAGGTATACAACACAATTACATTTCTCACTGGGAATTGTACCTTTACATAATGCATCTTGGTTCTTATTTTTTCCCCATTCCTAGCCCTCCCTTCACGCCCTCCACCCTTCCCTATTTACAAAGACTTTATTTCCATTTCTCATCATTTTTCCTTTCCCTTCTTTCCTTTCCCCTGTCCCTCCCACTAGCCCTACCCCTTTGGACCTTTTCTTCCTATTTTGCATTATCAATTATTCATTCTAATCAATGGTACATTTTAGGTATACAATATAATGACATGCATCATTGGAAATTTGCACCTTTACATAGTCTCTCTTGGTTCCCATCTTTCACCCTTGCCCAGTCCTCCCTTCATCCCCTCCATTCCTCCCTATTTATAAAGATTTTGTTCTATTTTTCCATTTTTTCATATTAATCCCATTCCCTTCTATCCTTTCCCCTAGCCCTCCCACTTCCTTCCCCTAGCCCTCCCACTTCCTTCCCCTTTGCCCCTTTTCTTCCTATTTCACATTACCTACTATACATTTAGTCCTTATTTACACTTTCAGTTTCTCACACCAGAGAAACTATTCAGTATTTATACATGTGTGTCCTATTTATTTCACTTAAGAGTATCGCCTCAATGTACATCCACTTAGCTATAAATGTCTCTAATTTCTCATTTTTTATGGCTGAGTAGTACTCTGTTTTAGAAAAAAACCACATTTTCTTTATCCAGTCTCCAGTTGATGGGCATTTGGGCTGTTTCCAAGTTTTAGCTATTACAAACTGTGCTGCTATGAACATGGGTGCACATATATCACTGTGGTATGATTCTTTTAATTCTTTGGGGAAGATCCCCAGCAGTGAAATAGTGGGGTCAAATACTTCCAGTCCTAGTTCTTTGAGGTATCTCCATACTGATTTCCACAGTGGTTGCACCAGTCTACACTCCCACCCCTGCTGGTTTTCTTTAAAGACATCTGCCAATAGTCTTGTGTAAATGATGAGTCCTTTTTATTGCTATCATGTTCTCTTTATGCCCTTTACTTTTGCTAATATTTATCTTCTTTGGATTGATATTTCTTGGAGTTTTTTGAGTTCATGAATCTGGATGTTCCTGTCTCTATCAGGAATTTGGAAATTTCTAACTAGTATTTTTAATTTTAAGATACTTGCTTTATTTCTCTCACATTTGTATTAGGTAATGTATTGCTCAACATATTCCACCTGTTGGTGGAAAGGGATAGGTGGTCTGGGCTGGGAAGGTGTAAATTCAGTGAGCTGTTTGGTGATTCACAATGAGCATCTTTTCCCAAAGTTCCTTGGTCTTATCAACTGACTGCTTAGAAATGAAATCACCAAATATTTCATTGAATTACTCTACAAATACTAACTGAGCACTTTCTATGTTTCTGGAGCTGTGCAGACTCTAGGGTCATTGGTGAGGAAGCAATGACCCATTTCCTCCTCCTGGATCCCCCGGGTGGAATGAAGGAAGCACCAGTAGACTAGGAGGAGAACACAGAACAGTCTGTGGCCTAGGGGTAGGGGACTCCTGTAGAGGAAAGTATAATGGACTTAATGTCTTTTTTTAAAAAAAAAACCCTTTTAAAAAATGCCTTTACACTTACTAATAGACTCACTCTAGGCATACTAACCCCTGTAAGCCTCATTTTCAAAATCTAAGAAATAAGAAAATAAAATTAGTTCATGTGCTTTTGGAATAATCAGTTTTTATTGTATACAGAATATGTAATACAATAAATACTAATAAAATGCTAAATAAGGGGATGATGAGGAATATTTTGTTATTATTCTGCTTTTAAAAACATCACACATTATTTAATATCAACTATGATGTTGAATGTAGGTTTCAGATGAACATTCTTTTAATTCATAGTTTGTCAGTGAAGCACTTTATAGTAATCTGAAAATCAAAGCTAAGAGCAAAAAATATAATCTCTGGTACCCTCCATACAAAGAGAATTTCATTTTACTTTGTTTCCACTTTTCCTCCACACAGTCCAATATTTGTCAGTTTATTTTAAATGTATAGACTTATTTATTACTATACATATGCCTTTACTTAAATGATTAATTTGGTTTGCAACTTCATGTTTGTACTCATATTTTTGAGTAGCCATTGTGTTTAATTAAAGCTTGAAAATAAAGACAATGGGCTCTTTATATTTCTGTTAAGGTTGTGAATTGACATCTCATTCCTCAAGTGAAAGATTTTTCAAAACACCAAGAGAGTAAGCTGTCTGAGTTTTTACCTACTTATCTAGAAATACATGATTGTTAAGGACCAGAAAGAAAAAAAGGCAATGTTAGTTTCTTTTTTACAGTTCTGATTCTATTTCTGTGTATCATTGTGAAGTAAATAATTGGTAGAAATCATGTCTTTTCTTATTTTTTTTTCCTTCCTCTACTAACAAAATAAAATTGACATCATTTTTCAAGGTCATCTGGGAAAGGTACAATACTATTTTCAGAAGGTTAATTGAATCCTAGGGTTTCAGATAGATTTTCTTGTTGATGAGAATATTACTGAAGGAGAATTTTTTCTATTCTTTTTAGAAACTTTTTAGAAGGTTTGATGAGTTTTAGGAAATGACTTTAGAAAACTTGAGTGTTTTCTGTCTCTTGTAATCAGTATGAATCACAGCTTATATTTGGATTATATTTGGATGTTTGAGAGCGATCTCCTATCTTTGTGTTAACCTGAGGTGGAAATTTTCATTTTTACATGGAATTCATTTTGCAAGGTGCTTTCTCCATCATTATACATATTTCCATTTGAAAATTTATTATGTTGATTGGGCACAATATTAAATTATTTAAGGATTTATTTATTAAGTAATCGTCTTTTGCCTTGACTTGTGAGCTTTCTATGAAATTATTTGGGCAATTTTAGCATTTAATTTTAAAATAAAATGTATGTAAAGAGTAATGTGGTAAGAAAACATTTGGCATGAGTCTTAGAGACTCATAAAGCTTATTCTCAATTCTTGTTGTCGTATGTGGTAATAGATCCCATGGCTATATAAAAGAATAGTGTATGTATAGGCAATGTCAATTATTGACATACATTACTTTTACATTGCAAGTATGAATTTCAGTTCCCTGGAATACTAACCTATTAAATTCTATCTTAGTCCTCAAAGAATTGGTTCATATTTCAAAAATTATCTTTTTAATGGTATAAATTCAAGTACAGGTACAGTTTACTTTTGCAGAAAATGATATGCATCAAATGAACTCTACAGAAATAAAGAAATGTAGCATTGGAAATGATGAAAGAAAAAGCATCTCAGCTTAAGCTGTTCTATTCCTGGAAACCTATGAAACTATGCTGATCTCTGCAATGTACTGTCCAGCATAGGTCCCCTGAAGGCACTGAACACATGAAATCTTTCATTTTTATGTTTTGACAATTAGTAGTAATCTGAACATCAAAGCTAAGAGCAAAACACATAATCTCTGGTACCCTCCATGTGGAGAGAATTTCATTTTACTGTGTTTCCAGTTTTCCTCTACACAGTTCAGTATTTGTCAGTTTATTTTAAATGTATAGACTTATTTATTACTATAAATATGCCTTTACTTAAATGATTAATTTGGTTTGCAACTTCATGTTTGCACTCATATTTTTGAGTAGCCATTGTATTTAACTAAAGCTTGAAAATAAAGGCAATGGGTTCTTTATATTCCTGTTAAGGTTGTGAATTGACATTTTGGCCCTGTGACATCATAATATCCATTCACAGTTGTCTGTTAATATCTATCTGGGACTGGTTTTAGGAATCCCTAAGGATACCAAAGTTTGCAGCTGTTTAACCCATATATAAAATGGAATAATATTTCCATGTAACCTATGCACATTCTTCCATATGCTTTAAATCATCTCTAATTTACTTATAATACCAGGTATATGCTATATAAATAGTTGTAAGATTGTATTATGTGTGACATAATGACAAGAAAAAGTCTGTACATTTTCATTAGAGATACAATTTTTTTCTGTGGAGATTTTCAGTCCACAGTGATTGAATCCACAAATGTTGAATGCACAGATGCCAAGGGCCAGTTTTTTTTTTTTTTACCTGTACATAATACATCTTGATTCTTCCTTTTCCCCCATTTCACTCCCCTCCCTTCAACCCTTCTTCCCCTCATTTTAAAAATATTTT
>NW_004624815.1:9987880-10052113 GCF_000247695.1 Heterocephalus glaber
TTAGTTGAAATGTAGATTGATCTGTCTTGCATTTTGAACAAAAATTTTTTTTAACCTGTTTTTTTTTTTCTTCTTAAATTCTTTTATTGGTACATTTTAGGTTTACAATACATTTACATTTATCTTTGGGTGCTTGTACCTGTACATGATGTATCTTGGTTCTCATTTTTTTCCCCATTACCTGTGCGCCCTTCACCCCAAACCCTTACCTATTTACATACTTCGTTTCCATTTTTTTTCTTTTTTCATAATTTTTCCTTTCCCTTCTTTCCTTTCCCCTTCCCCTCCCACTACCCGTACCCCTACCCCTTTGACCCTTTTCCTATTTCAAAGTATCAATTGTTAGTTATTAATCCTTTTAGTCCTTATTTACACTCTGTTTCTCATACTAGAGAAACTATTTGGTATTTACACGTGTGTCTTATTTATTTCACTTAAGAGTATGGCCTCAATATACATCCATTTAGCTATAAATGTCCCTAGTTTCTTGTTCTTTATGGCTGAGTAGTACTCTGTTTTATATAAAAAAACACATCATCTTTATCCAGTTTCCAGTTGATGGACACTTGGGTTGTTTCCAAGCTTTAGCTATTACAAACTGTGCCGCTATAAATATGGGTGCACATATATCACTGTGGTATGATTCTTTTAATTCTTTTGTGAAAATACTCTGCAGGGGAATAGCGAGGTCAAATGGGACGTGATTCAGGACCTCGGCAGGGCGTGCACAGACCTGCCTTCTGCAGAGGGCTGAGTGGGCGTCTTCCGCGTGACTCAGGACCTCGGCAGGGCGTGGTCTGCAGCGGGCCGACTCGGCGTGTGTTCCGCGTGACTAGGGACCTCGGCAGGGTGTGGGCAGACTTGCCTGTCTGCAGCAGGCTGATTCGGAGTCTTCCGCGTGACTCAGGACCTCGGTAGGGCATGCGCAGACCTGCCCGTCTGCAGCGGGCCGACTCGGCGTGTGTTCCGCGTGACTCAGGACCTCGGTAGGGCGTGCGCAGACCTGCTTGTCTACAGCGGGCTGATTTGGTGTCTTCCGCGTGACTCAGGACCTCGGTAGGGCATGCACAGACCTGCCTGTCTACAGCGGGCCGACTCGGCGTGTGTTCCGCGCGACTGGGGACCTCGGCAGGGTGTAGGCAGACTTGCTTGTCTGCAGCAGGCTGATTCGGAGTCTTCCGCGTGACTCAGGACCTCGGTAGGGCGTCTATGTAATATTACTTTAAAAATTTAAACATTTACTCTGTGTTTCAAACAAAGCTTATTGTATCCCTCTGCAAGTGATTGGTTTGGTCTCTACATTGAAAGAAACAAAAAGAACAAAAAATTAATTAGATACTTTTCATAGAAACTGAGTAAAGGAAAATAATAATAAAGTTAATGCTTATGCATTATAAGTGGCAATTAACATGAAATTGCTTTAAGTATATCTTTCAGTTTATTGCAATCGTGAAAATCATTACATTAAAATTACTTGTCTTTCAACTATTCCATATAGGTCACTAATTATAATGAAGAATGTCATTTATTATAATCTAATAGGTTTGTTTTAAATTAATTCAAATACTTCAGTGTTTCTTTTCTTTTGATATTGTGTATCTTGCTGGGGATGTAGCTCAGTGGTGCTGTGCCTGGCTGATATTAGATACATCTTGAAACTGAGTAAGAGATATTTCTTAATCTCAGTGATTGCAAGGGTGAATGTTGTTTCATTTTACTATTATGACTTGCACTGTGGTTTTAATTTTAAATAATACACTTCATCCCCTAGAGAGAGCTACTTTAGAGAATTGGTATATGTTCTTCCAGAGTTTTTAGTGAATATGACTTTTTTGTATTTTTTTGTCATTGTTTTATAGAAATGAGATCAGTCTGTAACCTCTTCTTCCCACTTAACATTGTCATGAACATAGTGACATATTTCTCTGCATTATTTTATTAGCTTCATAGTATTTCATCATATGATATATCAAAATTTATTAAGCCAATCCTTCATTGCAACAATTAGATTACTTCTGTTTATTTGGTATTATAAATGAGCTGCAACAAAAGTCTTTGTGACTGTATCTTTGCCAAATAATCTTACTAGACTGTATCTAAAGTAGCAAAAACATTAGCTCTCAAATTTTAGTACACATAAAAATCATAGTTCTGAAATTGTATTACACATAAAAATCATAGTGGGGTTTTATTCGGACTCTGAGTCTCTGACCCATGGGATTATGGTTCAGCAGATCGAGTAAAGGAGCTGAAAGTCTGAAACGCAGAAAGCTCCTTCTGTAACTATAATGCAGAGGGGCTTGAGTACCACGTTTTGAGAAATAATGGCTTGGAGACTAGAAATATTATCCTTTTCCTCAATTCCTTGCAAAAATGCCATTTTTAAACAATAAAACAAGATACATATTACTCTGGTAGTTAAATTTCTATTTCTTTCAAAATTGAGGGCATTTACCCTCCTGCTATCTACCTTGGTAAAGTTGTCCCTTTATTTCTGAAGCATAATTGACATATTGATATGGAGTATGTAAAAACCACATGTTATACTATTCTGAGTGAAAATGTAGGCTATAGACATCTACTGCTTTATTTTTATAATCAAGATAAAAACACAGGAAATTGGGGATTAAATTGACAGTATATGAGCATGAACATAAACTTTATTTTTAACAGAGATCATTCTCTCAAAAGGGGTAAGTAACCACTTGAGACAGTTTTATCAAAAAGAGAATGTCACAAACATTGCCATTCATCTAGTAAGCTGGGTTATATAAAGCACTTTTGCAATTGCAGTGTTAATACCCAGTGTGGACAACTAAGCACCTAACGAAGAGAAGTTAATTTCAGCAAGCTATATTCCATGTGACTAAAGCTTTGTTAGACTCATCTTTGTTCTTTTCTTTGTTCATTCCTGTTAAGTCATTAACTCAATTATTACTTGTTAATAATCCAAGCGTCGGAGTTAGGTTTGCAGCTCTGTCCTTGAATGAATTTCACAAGTAAATAGAGTTTCTCCCAGTGTAAAACCTAATGGAGTAGTATTTTGAGTCATTTGTAGGAAAATGGATGCAATTTGAGACCTTAATATTAAGCAAAATAAATCAGATATGCAAGTTTTAATATCACATGGTTTTGCTGATATGAGATACCCAAAGTATAAAACCTTTAAAAAGCAAAATGAAGGGTAGATAATAGAAAATAGATGTTTTGTAAATGGGAAGGCAATCTAGAGATAGAGGGAGGGAAGAGGGAGGGAAGAGGGAGGGGAGAGGGAGGGGAGGAGAAGGGCAAGTAAAAAGAATTAAATGTGTTATATACATGTGCCAACTCCTTCTGATAAATGTCAACATTATATACTGCGAACATGGACTACCAGAAATTTCAAAAATTAAATACAAGCAAAAAAAGTTACACGAGTACAAGTTTTCTCTTTGTTTTCTGCATTTGCCATTTCCCTAAACATTGACTTTGCCATGAGTTGTTACAAAATCAGAGCATTTCAGAACTGAAAGTGGTTTTAAAATTTATTTTGTATAAGCTCTTGATTTATGCCTAGAGAAACAAAAGCCTAAAAAGAATAAGGGGCCTCTTAAGACTGCAGGAATAATTGGTACACAGTAGGACCTAGAATTTCTATCTCCTGATTTAATCATAGATTATCATTAATTTTAAATGTTTATGTAGGATTGTTCCTTTTTAGTTCCATTATTTTTTTAAATTAAAGTGTGAGGCTTATTAAGTTGTGGTCCATAAGTGCATGTCTTACTTTCTTTTTTTAGTAGTATGTACTCTGCCAAAGGTCTGTAACTGTAAGGTGGTAGTTGTTAGCTCCAGCTATCACTAAGACATATTTGGGTTTGGATCCTTGCTTTTAGGGTAATCAGCCATTCTCATTTGTTTGGAACCATGGTGTTTCCCTGGGCACAAAACTTTAAATGCTAAAATCAAAATGTTCTAGGTAAACAACGATGGTCACCCTACTTGCTATGTAATGATGCTATTTTATAGGTCTTTGCTTCTTTATGAGTAATATGAGAAAAGTAAAAGGAGTTAACTCATACTTTTTTTTTCTGGTACTGGGGATCAAACTCAGGACCTTGTACTTGTGAGACAGGTGCGCTGCCACTGAGCTAAATCCCCAGCATCATACAATTTTAATACAAATTAAAAGAGAGAGCATATGTAAAAAAGCACCACTTAATAGTACTCAATAAATATTAGCCATTATTTTTATTATTTTTTATGTTGTTTTGTAGAGTAAGTAGATACCTCAAAGCAGATTTGAAGAATCTAGATTTTTAGATCTAGGCTTTGAAATAAAAGAGTATTTTTCACTTCAGCTTCTTCTTTAGCTTTTGGGTACCTATTATCCTAATTGTTCGTAATGTTATAAAATAGAGTGAAGGCCAGAACTGAGTCCACAATTGCATATCCTTTCATGTTTTCAAGATGCAAACAAGAGAAACATATTCTATTTGGAAACCAAGGAAAATGAGCATCAAAGGCAGCATAGTACAATGGAAAGAAAAGGGAAGTAGCCAGTGTTCTAATAGTAATAACTGCTATTTTGGTGTTGAATTCAAACTCTGTGCCAGATATTGGTGCTTCATATTCTTTGTATCTGATTCAGATGTGATCATAAGAGGTAAATATTATTATTTCAATTTTCAGAGAAAATTATCTCAATCTTTGGAGAAACAGTTTCACTGAATCTAAGTTAATTGCTCAAAAATAATAGTATAATAAGGTGTGCTATAAAGATTGTAAACTAGGTCTGGATGATCCAAAGTTTCCATGGGTTTAACTTATAACCAACAAGCTAATTTGAGGGAAAGTACTTTGTCTCTTTGGGTGAGTTTCTTCATCTATATCACTTAGAAGAAAAGAAAATTGCTCTTTACAGTTGTTTATCTCATAGTAAACAATCAGTTATGCATATCACATGCATGGTCTCATTTAACTCCTCAGGGTAAATATCCATACTATTTTTAAGAACAGACCATTTAGATAGGTTAAACAACATTCTAAGAACATAGCTAATAAAGAGGTAATGTCAGGATTCAAAAACCTAGCACTCAGTTGAGTGTGGTGGCAGAGGACTATAATTCCAGCTACTCAAGACTGAGATAGGAAAACGGTGAACTTGAGGCCAACCTGGGTAATTTAGCAAGATCCTGTCTCAGGATTTAAGATGGGCCAGGGATGTAGCTCTGTGCTAGATTGCTAGCCGAGGATTCAGGAGGTCATATGTTCAATCCCTAGCTCTCGAAAAAAAAACCAAAATAGGAAGAAAAAATCCTTGAGGCATATTACCTAATACATTTGATGATTCTATAAGACTCAGTATTGAATATGATAAAAACTATTAGAACAGACTTTCTAACTACTTTCAAATTGCCTTATGTAATGGTACAGTTTTCCCAGCTAGAATCAAAATATTAAATTTTCTACTTTATTGTAGAATTGATTTGCCTTTTCATGTGAATAATGTAGACGAAATTTGCAAAATTCGGGTATGGCTTAAATGCTACTTAGTTCTAAGATTTTCTTTTCATGACTTTAAAAAATATTGTCTCACAAAGTCTTGTAACAATTGGCTAGATAATATTAGAGAAACATGAAAATGTGTTATAAACATGGTCCTAAGTATGAAGAAAAAAATAGAAGTAATTTTCTTCCTCTCTTTTCATAGACATCTATATGCCTGTAAAAAATACACATATTCTGACAATGAATATATCAAGATAATAAAATTAAATTTTTTGCAATTCATTTCATAAGACATAGAAAAAACAAATTTACCTTTGGTTTAGTAGAACTCATACACAAAGTTCTTATATTCTAAGATTGCTGGGGATGTCAGTCAATTGCTACGACCAAGCTAAACTAAACATATTGGAACAACTTATTTGTAAAATGAATCTAGATTTCAGGTATGGATTCTGATCTTTTCACCAAATATTGTTCTGTTCATATAGTTGATATCTAGAAAGTTTTTTTTTTGGTACCGGGGATCGAACTTGGGACCTTCCACTTACGAGGCAGGCAGTGGAACCTTTCTCATGTATATGTTTCACTTAATTTCTTCCCCAGTAAGATATAAATTCATTATATAATGATAAATATTGAGACTTTTATTGATTTCATGTACTTTTTTGAACTTTTACCTTAGGCCTCTGAGGAAACACTACATTCTAGTAATGAAGAGGAAGACCCTTTTCGAGGAATGGAGCCCTACCTTGTTCGAAGACTTTCATGCCGCAATATTCAGCTTCCTCCTCTTGCCTTCAGACAATTGGAACAAGCAGACTTGAAAAGTGAATCCGAGAACATTCCACGACCAACCAGCCTCCCCTTGAAGATTCTGCCACTGATAGCTATCACTTCTGCAGACTCCAGTGGGTGAGTCCCTTGGGAGACATTTCCCCATTTTATGTTTTATGTGCTTATTGTTACCTGTAGTCTTTTGAGTTTTGGTAGCTCCTTACTTGATTTGAATGAGAGGACAATGGTCTTTATAGAGTCAAAAAATAAAAAAGAAACAAAAAGATGATTTTTCGAAGGTAACATTATACAGGATGAGACATTTTAGTTAAATTGTTTTGTAAGAAAGTATTGAAAATGTATTGGTGAATGCTAATAAACATCAAGGAAAAGGAACTCATGCCTGGAAAATTTAATATTGGCCATATGTAATTTAATAGAAAAATTCTTAACAAATGAAAAATAATGGACAAATTATCATATTGGCATACATATGTAGAAACAGTGGGTGATGTTTAATGATGCAAAATGAATTGGGAATCAAAAAAAGATTTTACTACAATTAAGATCAACAGAAAAATGCAGTTATATTAAGGAGCCTAGTAATTTGGCCTTTGTCATTTTTGAGGTGATGCTTACCAAAATACTGTTTCATTTCTTAACATATGGCAATTTTATTTAGCATTAATATTTATAGAAATAGCAATCATAGTGACATCTCCATCATATAACTTCCTATTTTGCAGAGTATAATTTTTAATGTTTTTCTTGGTTTTTCCTAATGGAGTTTACTCTTTAATTGCAATATCACCAGGTAAAAATTGTGGAAAAAAGTTATCAAAATGTTGTATCTATTATTTGTTCTTTTGTCCAGCTGTATTTTTAAACAGCACAGAAAGGAAAAAAGATGAAATCAGGGACCAATAAATGGACAGACTCTTGAGCATTTGCTAAGATTTACAGGAACAAATCAATTTATGCTACAAATGTGATTTTTTTTATTATCTGCCAAGTAAAGGGTATTTCTAAAGAAGATACCTTTTCATTTTGCTAAAAGTTGTTAGAAAAGCTGAGCTCAAAAGAAATATGGCCAGTAACTCACCTCTAAAACAATGAATTTAACTGTTTAAAATTGTTACTGACCAATCCAAAGGACCTGTATTATTAATAGATATGAGGAAACTATCAGGTGTACAAGAAGGCAATAAATTCTCACCTTGAAGTATTGAAAAGAGCAAATATGTGTTTTTTAAATGAATGGTGTATAAAAAGAATCACTCTTTGGTGTGTACCTGAAGAAATTAAAGTCAGTATACTATAGATACACTGAATAGCCATATTTATTGAGGCAATTCACAAGAGCCAAGATATAAAATTAGCCTAGGTGGCCATCAGTGGATTAGTAAAGAAAATATGGTATGCATACATAATGGAATATTCAGTAATAAAGAGCAACAAAATTATGTCATGTAAAGGGAAATAGATGGAACTGGAGATCATGTTAAGGGAAATAAGGCAGACTTGGAAAGTCAAATGTCACATGTTTTCCCTAGTATGTAAAATCTAGGGGGGAAAGATGACATAAAAGCAGAAGGGATGCTACTAGACAAAAGGAAGGGAATCAGGAAGAGCGAGGTCAGGGGTGTAAGAGATGGTAATAGGAGAATGGGCATGATCAAAATATGTTGTGTGCATCTATGAAAATGCCGCAAGACTCAATATTCTGCAAAATAAATATAAACTAATAAAACATACACTGGAAAAAGAAAATAGCAAATTAAAAAAGAATGTACGTATACTAAGTCTCATTAGTCTCATACTAAGGGAGGTAGGAATTTCATATGACTTGACCTGAGCGTTCTTTGAAAATTGCTATTCCCCTGAAATTATTTTACTAATCTTTGGAATCAACGTAACTGCTATTCTTCTGTATAAAGGGCACAATTCACAGATATAAGGTGTGACAAATTTCCCTAGTGTTTTAGTAACTTTCCTCATTAGTGAAACACAATACCTGACACCCCAGATTTAAAGGAGGAAAGGTCTATTTTGGCTCATGTTTTTAGTTCATAGTTGGCTGGCTCCCAGACAAGAAATAACGGAAGGGTTTGGTGGGTGAAAACTGCTTACTTAATGGCAGCCAGGAAGCAGAGGGGAGGGAGGATACCCTTCTAGCCCGCATCCCCAGTGACCTGCTTCTTCCAACCAGACCCTGCCTTCTAAACAGCACGTCAGCTATGATGCCCCCATAGTCCAGTCAGCTTTCAAAAGCCCACCTATGAGCATTTGACACTCTTTGGGGATCTCTTGATATAAACTGTAATACCCAGACCATTCCTAGGTTCAACAATCTGCAAGAGAGCTCTCAGAACTCAACCAGTATCCATTTCATGGTTATGATTTTTATAGTTAAAGGATTCACAGAAAAATCAGTAAAGGGAAAGGCAAGGTTTCTTGAAGAAACCAAACCCAAACTTCTGAGAGTCCCTTCTCCAAATGGAAAAAAAATAGAATACATTTAATTCCCCAGTAATGACTTGTAACAACACGTGTGATATGTTTTCATGGTAATGCCTTCTACGAGGGAAACCTACCAAGAACTCAATGCCTATGGTTTTTATTGGGAGCTAGTCACTGAAGCACCCTCTGCCTAGCACATATCAAAATTCTGCTCATCCAGGAGGAAAGCAACAGTGCAGCATAAACCACATTGTTTGCACAATTTTGGCACAGTGAGCTGTTTTGACCATTTAGAGTGGTGGTGACACTTCTGAAATCTAAGTTCCCTGGGGCCTGCTTAGGGCCAGTCTTTCCCAAAAAGGTTTTTAAAATACAATAGTCAGAGACTCATTTAACTCTTTTCTACACACAAGGTTCATTTCCACAATTGAGAAAGAAGTTATTATAACAAAATTTAAACAAACTATTTTAAACCCCTATATATTCAATTTAAGTTTGCTGACTAAATATGATTTCTCATTTCAAGATCATGTGCTTTTAAAAGGAAATGGTGCCATAGACTTAATAGTATCTCTATGTAGTTTGATAATGTATATAATCAAATCTCAGGTAAAGGTTATGCTTATTTAATTAAATTTGAATCTGTTAAAACAAATAGTCTCCAAGTGTCAAGAAACTGCAAGATTCAGAATTACATCACAGAACTTTTGTTGTCTCATAATTTGTATTTCTCTTAATCAAGAATTTAAGGATTAAATATAAGCACAATTGTACTATTTACACATCTATTCAATATTATGAAAATCACTTTGCCTTTTATGAAGATGAGACAAGGATGACTTTTTTGTTTAAAAAGCAGCCAAGAGAGATCATAGAAAAGAATGGGCAATCAACAAGAAACAAAGGCTGAGGATATATTAAAGTAACTTTTATTACCTTAGGAATCAAAAATAATTTATGAAAAATGCTGAATAATATGAAATTGAAGTGTGTAATTTTCTGGAATGTCTAATTCTTGAAGAAAGGCAGAAGGTAAGGTCAGAAGTTATATTCTCTAGCCATTTCAGTTTACAAAAAAACCAGATTCCTTCACACTTATTAGAAAAGGCCAGTGGGAAATTTATGCTGCAGGTAGGTTGTCCACAGTCCAGTTCCCATTAATAAAGGTAAGTGTACCCTCATGTCCCATTGTCAATAGATAGTGAGACCATAGCAATTGGAGCTTGGATGGTAAAGGAAACTTTTCATATCATTGGATTATTTCTCTTTGTTCATATCATAGCATTTGGTATTTCTTCCGTTGTATCAGATTATATCTGTTATATCTGAGTAGACCAGATTTTTCTGTCATGTATCAATCAAAGAGTCTAGAGCCTGTTCTACTCCTATAGAAGGCCATGTTATGGTCTTGGGAGTAATTGTGCCTGGAAGCAACTTTGGCCTGCAACAGTGAGCATTAAGGATGACAGCTATTAGTTCTCCATGCATTACCTGGTTCAGGACACTGTGTTCAACAGGGCCTTTAATTATTTACATTTCCATAATTCTACTTTAAGTTTTTTCTAAGCAATGTGTTTTCAAATATATACTTTTTAACAATTTCCTTCCATTATGCCTAAGCTGTTAGGTTGTATTTGTTGTGATTCAGCAACCTTTAAAAATTTAAATGAGCATAGCACAGAATTGTTAAGATGTAGGATGATGAGAATCTTGAATTTACGCACTAGTTAGTTTTTCATATAGGGTAAGATCATTCATGCTTCTTGGCTATTTATTGACTCTTCTTTATGTAGGAGGAAAAGTTACTGATAGCTTGAAATGTTATGAACTTGGCAAAGAAGTAATCTAGAATGTCACAATTCCCCATGGTTCCCTCCTAAATAATATCCTATCCATTTACTTTTTAAAATCCTTTTCTTAAGGTATAATTTACATGCAGTAAAATATGTAAAATTTAAATGTACATCTTGATTAATTTTTAGATATTTATATACTCACGTAATCACCACTGTATTTCCTGACTTTTATCAATAAATATTAGCTTTGCCTCTCCTTAAACATTATATAGATGGGATAAACTTGTATTCTTTATGCCTGGCTTCTATCATCAACTTTTTAGTGTTTATGCATATTGGTGTGTATGTCATTGGTTTGCTTCTTTTATGTAGTATAATATTCCATATTCCAGTGCACCATAACTGATTTATCCAGACTATCCTTTTGACTAATATACATTTGAATTGTTTCTAGTTTGAGAATATTATGAATAAAGCCTGCTGTGTATTTCTTATATAAGCCTTTTCATGAATATATATACAAATTTTTCTAGGGTATATTCCTAGGATCAGAATTTCTGAGTTTAGTTAGGCAAAATTTTTTTGAACTGCTCAACAACTTTTCACAGCAAAGTACTATTTTATTCTCCTACTAGCAATATATGAAAGTTAATTTTTCTATCTCTTCACCAACAGTTGATATTTTTGCTCATTCTGTTGAATGTATGGTGGTATCTTACTGTGGTTTAATTCATTATGTATTCTAGACGTATGACTTTTGGTACATATATGTATTATGAAGTAAATATTTTCTCCCAGGCAGCAACTTGCACTTCCACTGTCTATGTTTTAATATGGAGGTAACCCTAAGGTCTCTGAATTGTGATGTGTGTGTGCGGGGCGGGGGGGGGGTTGCATATGCATGTGCGTGCACATGCTCATTGAGGGAAAAATGTTACTGTGAAATAATCAGGGAAATAAGAACAAGAGATGTGGTGAGGCAATGGAATTAGTTGGGACCAGAGGTAAACAAAGGGAAAAAATAGCAAGAAGGAAGAGAGTGGAGTAGTTAAATGTGCAGATAGAGAAAGAGATGGAAAGCATAAAATGGACCCAGTTTAATTGGGGAAAAGCAGATAACAAATACGACAAACTCCATGTCACTTTTCCCAGGAGACAAGGAGAGTTGGTCCTTTAGTTATTGGATAACAGGAAATAGGACAGCCAGGCGTGAAAGAGACAGATCAAGAAGCTCTGAGAATGAAATGACCAGATACTTGTGCTGGTGGCTATGGGAGGGCAGTAAGTAGTCAGAAGTGGGGGCCGTGGACATAGATGATGTGAACCTGAGCCTTGCTTCACCAAGCACTAGCTATGTCACTTTGGAAAGTTACTTAAGCACTCCCAAGTTTCTAAATTTACAAGGGCAAAAGTAGGACTAATGAAGATGCCTGCCTCATCAGTTTTTTATAAAGAAAAATATTCAGTGCTGTTTCTGTCACGTTATAAGTGTTAATGATAATAGCAGGTGCTACTACTACATTTATGTTGGAAAAATACTGGAACAAATGATATTTATTGATGTTGCTTGTTTCTTTTGTAACTGGCTTCAAAAATCCTCTGCAAATAACTCTTGGGGTGGTGATGGATGTTCTAGTACATGTGGGAATCAGTCAGAAATGTGTTTCTGATGGAGAAAGTCATGCTTAGTGTGGACTTGTGACATTTCCATCATGAAGTCTTTATCTCACTCTTGGCATCTGTTCACACATGTGTCCTGCTTTTATGTGCTGTTCAATTATGACTAGGATGGCCATGGAGGTCCTCCTTACTTCCATATAACTTCCAAAAGTAAATGGTTGATAACTTCCGGTTATTTCCTGCCCAGAATCCCCAGAAAGAATCAAGAGTTCCATCCAGTCCCAATTCAGGGACTTGTGTTTCCTAAATGACCCTTGTATCCCCAAATCCTCTAGGGAGGGTTTAGCTTGTCACATAGATAACACTCACTCCCGGTACAGGAGAGGTAGCATGGAGGAAGAGGGAGGGGAGGCGGACTAAATCACTCCAGTTATGCATCAGCTATAATAAAAGGAGAGCCAGGCAGAAAGTTGTTCCCTTGTGACAGGATGACACAGCTCTGGATGGATGTGTATTCAGAGGTATGTGTGGGTGGAGGATATTACAAGCACTTTCTCATCACTTGCGTCCTATTACCTGTCTGGTGAAGTACACTGGGTGCATTTATATCCCTATGTACCATACACAAAAAAAAAGAAAATGAAAAGAATTCGAAAGAACAAATGATCACTCTTGGGGATCAAGTCAGCTACTCAACGGAGGGGAAAGATGATTTAGCCATACAGAGCTTCATTGTGTAAGGATCCTCCGGAAGTATTCCACTGAGCTGTGAGCTGTTCTTGGACGGGCTGGGCCCAGATGCTAGGTAGACATTAGATTCTTTGATCAGCCACTCATCACCTAGTCTTCTTGAGAACAAACAGTACATTACAGTGAACAAAACAAAACACAATTTGCAATGTTTTATCACTGAATTTAAGTGCAAATGAAATAAAAGAGAAAAACAGAAGCCTGGTTAAAGCAGACAATATCTGATATTTCAAATTTGTTCTTTTTAACTTGAAGGAGATATTAATAGTAGGAATTTCATGTTTGAGATATTTTAGTTATAAAGATTTATGGAGCTGGAGGGCTGTATTTCAGTCTCCCTAGGGAGCCTGCATCTTCATATTGGATATGTGCTCAAGTTTTTAGAGATATCTGATAAGTTCTTATTGAACATTATATGAAAAATCTATACCCTGCTAAGCAAAGCTTCCTAAGGTTGATAATGGAACTCAAAATTGTGACTATGAAAGGTTCATTAGAAATAGTGTTCCTGGGGGCAGGGATGTTGCTCAGTGGTGCCACTCCTCCTTGGCAAGTCAGGGTCCTGAATTTGATTCCTGATACCCAAAAAATAAATGAAGAAAGAAAGAAAGAAAGAAAGAAAGAAAGATGTTCTTGAGCTAGATGCTTGTTTAAAAATAATCACTGCAAAGCAATCAAGAAAGAATACTTCCAATAATCTTGAAGATATGTGGAAATAAAAGAAACTGGATTCTTTTGTCTTTGATTCATTTAAGTGAAATGTATTATCGTACTGTTTGTTTAAAATTTTCAAGAAACAAAAAATCATGGGTATTTTGTTTTAAAACATTGATCTAATTAAATTTAGCCTTATTTTATCTTTAAATTTTATGATTTTTAAGATTAACATTAGACTCAAAGAGTTATGGAGCACTTTATTTTTGCTCTATGATGTATTGATAAACAGCATTTTATTTCCAAAATCAGTAGCAATTCTTAAACCTAATCTAAAATAAACTGTGAAAAGATGCTGTTTTTCCTTATACATTATATAATCTCTATAAGTTTTACATTATCTGCCATATCTTCAATGTACAAAATAATTAGGTATTTATCAAACTTAATTTCTTTTTTGAGCTGTAACTCCATCTCATTCTGTATTACTCCCTGGCATCTCCATTCGGAATACACCAGATGAACCAGTATACAGTACTACCATAGTTCAGTCTATATCTGTGTTCACATAATAGCTTGTAGCACTGGACAACTGTATTTTATATGTTGAAGTTTTCTATTTCACCAGATTGCCATATTCTTGTCAACACTAGATTTATGCCTTAACAACATCAGAATACCTGGTCTCCAATTTCAAAACTTTCTTGTACCAATTTGAGTTGTTTTAGTAGTATAGATTGGTTGGGGATTTCAGTTTCTAACAGTGATCCCAGTGAAACATTTATTTTACAATGAAAAAATGATAGGGCACATTAATATGTCAAGTACAGGTCAGAACTGAGAAAAGCATCTTCCCTTAATTGTTTCCATCATGGAGGAATTGTTCAGTTCATTAGATAGCTTCTTTGCCACAAACACTACCTTGCTGGAACTGTTAATGGAGGTTAAAATTCTATGTCTAAAGTCTAAGAACTATGCTCTTCCATCTTATAATATCCTGTTTATGAAAAATGTAAGCAAAATAATTCTTGCCAAATATATATTATGTGTTAATAAATGTATATACTAAACTTAGTGCATCACTTTGAGAACTCCAGAGTGCATCACTTTGAGAATATTAAATAAAAATGTGTTTAACTAAAGTTCAAGAAAGGATGAAGTTATCAAACTTGCACACACACACACACACACACACACACACACACTATTGAATCCTACCAAGGGGCCAGAGCTGGGCACGGAAGCATGTGCCAGTAATTTCAGCTACTCAGAGAGGCCGAGGTGGGAGGGTCACAGGTTCAAGGCCAGCCTAGGTAATGTGGCAATACTTCTGTCTCAAAAACAAGAGATGAAAATAAAGGGCAAAAAATGATTTTAAAAAACTATATGTAGAAAAAGTACTATAGGAAAAATAAACAACCTCTTGTGTTAAATGCACCTTGCTTGGTCTCTGAAAATTTTAGCTAATTAGTTATGATTCTTTCCAACAATTGATAATTCAGATATCATATATCATGTGTATTTCTCTGATTTCTTGGGAAATTTCCTTTACTGGAAAGGAAGCGAATTGTCAGGTGGTTTTAGACATTCCAAATCTGTGGAATTCAATAAAAATGCCATTTATTCCAGATATTTGATAGTGTTTTTGCCACATATCTGATGATGGATTTTATTTATTTGATAGGTAGCATCATTTACACTGAAGTTAATGGCTCTGAGATAGGGAAAAACGAGCCCTTTGTCCATATTTTTAGATGAGCTTTATCACAGTGTATTCTGACCTTCACTATAATGTGATTCCTAAAATGTTACAAAAGGAAGGGGTGGAGGGATTGAAGGGCAGGCAGGGGAATGGGGAAAAAATAAGAACCAAGGTATATCATGTAAAGGTACAAGTTCCCAGTGATGAATGTAACTGTATTGTATACTTAAAATGTACCAATAAACTTAATGAAAAAAAAGTTACAACTAAATGTTAAATACCATAAACACACACTGCTGTGTGGAAGCTATAGATAGAAATGAAAAGCTTATAACACATTAAGAATTTAACATATATAAATAAGGTTTAGGATAGAGACTTTGCACTATATAAATAAATCTTTTGAAATTCTGGAACTTTCCCATCCATCTTTTAGTCATGTATTTCAACAGTGAACTCCCTCTTTGTTCCTTCACTATCCTCTTTATTCCACACTACTGCCCCTGTTAACATGTAATTGTGGCTTTCTTATTTCTGTAACATTACTGAATTCAGACTAACTTTACTTCTTGAAGCCACATATTTTCCCATAGGCTACAAAATGTGCAAGTAATCCTGTAAATATATTAACAAGTTCCATCGTGTATTATTAGTCACGTGTTAATATATTCACTTTACATTCATGCAGCAAATAGTATCTGTTATTTACTATATAGTGAGACAATTGGAGACAGAAGATTCAACAAGACAAAGATAGCTTCTTCCTTCATAGAGTATTAGGTTGAGTAGGGCACACACAGGAAAACAAATGATGACAGTCTTGTTTGTTATGTCTGCTATATAAATAAGATTTAGTACCTATAGAATAGTGGGGTAGCATAGGGGAGCAAACTAACCTAGGATTGTGAGGAACTGAAACCAAAGCTGATTCCTAAAAGAGGGTGGTATAGGCAGAGAGAACAGCTGCGATAAAGTCCAGGGATGAGATTAAGTAGTCTGAATTTAGAAATAAAAATCGTTAAAGCATAGCTGGACCAGTGGGTAATTTGGAAGATACAATTGTCAGTAGTCACTAGATTTTTGTGAACTCAGCATGTGAGACTTTGGGATATCTTCTGGTAGTGCTAAGGAGCCATATTATAAGCACCGAGAAGGTGAAGAGTTGGATTGATCCAAAATTGGAAAGTAGATGTAATGCAAGGAAAACAGGGCAAGGAATTTGAAGCTATTTGCAAAAGAGTGGAAGCCGGGATATCTAGTGGTAAGCAAAGTAGATTTGGACATGAAGGAGTGTAAGGAAAGCACTGATATGAAAGTGTTCAAGATAATCTGGAGGTCTCCATGATATGCAACAGGCAAAGCTAGGAAACTGAGCATGGAGAAAAGATAGGAGGTTATATTTGAAACATACGATGTTTGAACCTTTATGTGTAAGTGCTAGAGGCAATTTACAGTATTTCCAAGATGTATGAGATGCCTGAGAAGAGGGTGACTACAGTAGAAAGGAAGTAGTGAAGAAACTGATATTTGGTCATGAGATGCTTCCTCACATAAACACTGTTAAGTCACTCAGAAGAGCAGCAAACTCAAGATGTGAAAATGCTAAAAGCATGGGCAGTTTTCAATGAATGAAATGCAGGAGAGAGGAAGACTGTCAGAAGCCTGAGATGGAGAAGTGATTGGGAAGATAACTAAGGAGAGCTTTTCACAAGAGGGTGGCAAAGTAATGCTCAGTAAGTTGATGTGAGTAATCAAGAAAGCATATGTCACCTCCCTTCATGGAAAACCAAAGCAGCCTGCCACAAAATGGGCAAAAAGCCCAGTTTGAAAGAAATCAGGATGTGAGGTGACTTTTTGTTAGCAGAGGGGCTCCGAGGGGACCTCACTGAGTAATTGGGGAAGAACAGAATGGAAATTTAGATGGGATAGAAATCATAAAGCAAAATGCAGATGAGAAATTGAAAGAACCCCCCCCCCCACAGAGCAGAACTGTCTCAAGTGGTTCTCTGAAATAGGAATGTAAGAGCAGAATTCAGTGCATTTTAAAAAATTGGTGCAGTTGTTCTCTGGCAGATGCTCATTCAGGTGGGGAGGGAGGACTTTACCATAGCTAGTAATTCTGTCAGAAACTCTGTGGATGTTATCCTAATCCAAATAAGTGGGTCTGTAATGGCACTGGTTCCTAATACTTTTCACATTGGTTGGAGACAGCAGGAGCTTTTGGTGTTTGGAGACTTTTGTATTTTCCAAATTACACAGTTGCTTCCTAGATTTATTGTATGCCAAGGAATGTGGAGAAGGATTGATAGTTATAAGATGTGACTTATCATTTCAGTCATATTATTTTATTTTAAACAATTTTTATATCTAACTCTAGTTATTTTTCCAGTTTTCATAACAACTTAGGTGTTCTGCGTTTTCTTTAGAGAATTTCATTTCTTAGAAATGATCGTTGACTGAAACACTGCTGCTTCCTTAAATACTCTTAAATGCTATTTCTGGAATTCAAGCATTATTCCAGTTCATCCTGATGCCCATTTTAGCAGTAAAGTCAAGAATGAAATTGAATCTGAGGTGGACAAATTCTATTTGTAGAAAATATCCTTTGGTAAATTGGGTCATGATTGTGACCTTGGTGAAACAAGAGAAAGGCAAGTGCATATGGTTTTTCCCCTATCTTAGACACAATGTATTATTTGCAGGCTTTAACTTAAGCAATTTAATTAGCAAATTGGCTAATTTTCATTTAAAACTGTTTGATAGAATTACATGTTTGACACTAGTAATGGGGAAAAAAAATAAGAACTAAGATACATCATGTTCAGGTACAAACACCCAATGATAAATGTAAATGTATTGCATAACTAAAATGTACAGATTAATATATAAATAAAAAAAGAATTACATGGTTGAGATCAGGACTAAACACCTAGATATAATATTTATGGCAGCACAATTGTCTTAGTCTGGTCTCTTCTGTGACATTATCAGGGCCAGTTTTAAATTTAATTTAAGCCATACCCCCC
Source organism: Heterocephalus glaber (assembly GCF_000247695.1). The sequence continues at coordinate 10,006,153 of NW_004624815.1, forward strand.
TGAGATAGCATTTGTGACTGGAATTTAGCAACTGCAAAGTATATCATGCCTTTGCAAGGAGTATTAATTATGTTCCACAGAGATCCAAGCAGAGAGGACTATATTTTTCTTAAGAAGAAATTTGAAGGTTAATTGATTTCTAGAAGGTTACTACTGCAAATACAGACCAGAACCCCCATTTCTCATTGTGATTTATAAGATGTGGTATATTCTGTTCAACATCCACTGAAAAAACTTAGATGAGAAGTAATAACTTTAAGTTAATTATTTCTGTGAAACTTCACTATGTCAAAAACATCATTTGCTGTTGTCAAAACAATGAATGGATGATTGTGAAAATTAACATTTATGAACCATTATATAGTCATTAAGATGATCATTAGGATAACTCTATAGTAACTTGGAAGTATTTACAATTTATTTGAAGAAAGAAAAATACATATGTATACCTACTTTAAAGTTATAGTACTATAAAATATGTGCCTTCATGTGGCTAAGAAATGGAAAGTAATGTGAAAACAATTTTACTTCTTGGAATAATGGTCTTGTGATTATTTTTCTCTCAATTTGAATTCTTTTGATAAAAATACATGTTTATCCAAGGAATAGATTATATTAATGATTTATTTGCAGTTACATTCAGCAAAGTATCTACTGAGACTTAGTACTGTACATGACAGACATTGTTTGAGGACCTAGGAGTATATTGTGAATAAATACAAAACTCATGACATTTTGTGGTTCAAATGTAATGTAATGGGAAATTTTAACAATTATGTGGTGGGTAGGATACTTGGGTTTTTTATAATTCTCCACAATTTTATGTAGCCATTCTTTTGTTAGCAACCAATTTCCCATAGTAAGTCTCAAGCAGAACCCAACAATCAAGCCGAACTAAGAATTAGCCTTGCTAAGAGGACATCACCTTTAAACTTAGTGGTATTTCAGAAAGGTGAAGTAAAGAAAGGTTATTTATAGAGTTTTAGATCCAGGTCTGCTAGGTGGAAAAAATGGTTGCAACTATGAAGAATTTAGGGATTACTAGCTTTGGAGGAGTGGTATTTTGAAGTGGAATGGGGCTCTCAAAGTAAATCTTGATGGTCAAACTGTTAGACTTGGTAAAATAAGCCATTTTAGTCCATTTACAGTCTCATTTTTCAGGACCAAGCATTTTTTGGAGCAAGTGCTTCAGTTATTTTTGCCTGGTCCCTCGATTGCTCAGCACTGAAGCAGGCACTTAAGCTTTGACCCAAAATTGTTTAGCACTGGGGCTGGAAAGTATTGCAGTTACAGTTCTTCTCTTCTTGTGAGTAAGGCTGGGTTTGGTGCTCATTTAGCCAAGAAGGAAAGTGATTTGTTCTCTCTTTTTAAAATAAAAATTTAAAACATAAACTACTGTCACCCTTGGAAATGTAGGAAACATAGTTCTTGGAATTGTTACAGGGATGAGAACTCAGGGAGATAAGGTCCTGGGCTGGATGGCTGGTTGGTCCACTCAGTACTCAGTAGTGTTTTGGAGGAATCTCAGGATGGGTAGAAGGTAGAGCCAGCCTTCCATGAGGAAAGACGCAGGGCACTAGTTTTCCTTCTGCTCATGTTTCCGGCAGTTAGTCTGAGGGTCTCATGGTAGTCAGTCTGAAGTTTCCAGCCTGGATCAACCTGAGAAGGTGGCTCAGATACACAGTCTCACATGTGCCACTGTCCAGTGGAAAGGTCAGTAGTATGGTCATGTGCCGGTGTGACCAGGGCAGTGTGTGCACATCTGGTGAGCAGACAGTTTTACACAGACTGATTCAGCTTCCTGTCTGTTTATTGCCTTTGCTGGAACAGGCCCAAGTCTAGCTTTTCAAGCTCCCTGTCCATTCTGAGTTCTATCTGTATTCTTTTGATGAGTTTCTTTTCTTGTCTTTGTTTATCACCATTGATTTCTGTTGTCTGCAACCCAGAACAATGACCCTTGCATTTATTATAATACCTTATCGCTCTATAAATCAGTGGACAGGTAGTGCTCTGACTTTTCTAGAATTAAATTGTAAAAACAGTATTCAAAGTGTGTAGGGAGGAACCAAAATGAAAAATTGATTTTCATTTCAATGCATTCTTTTTACGTAAAAGAATAACAAAAAGGAGAGTACAGAGAAGAGTCTCTTGAGATTTCCCTGGCAAAGATGGTAGAACTTTCAATAAAGAGATAAGGACAGGGATTCGTTGTAATTATTCCCTTTTGATTATTCAAACTGATAGGTTTAAAATGCACTCCTAATGAAAGTGGTTTGCACTGCAGTTAATTAAGTGCATGAAATTACAAGCTGCATGTCTTTTCCTTCTGGAGAATCTTCTTCTTTTCTAAGTATTATTTTGTTTGAACTTTTATTTCTTGATCCCTACTCCTCCATTTCTCTCTCATTGTCTCACTCTCCTTTAGAAGTTGGCCTTGACAGAAAATTAACTCTGCTTGCTATTAGTCTACTAAAAGTAGAACCCCTTTGGCTACTGGAGCACACCTTTGTCTTATCTCTTTTTAAATAATACATTAATCAGAGACATTTCTGATATAAATATCTTGAATACAATTATGAGGAGAAAGATGAGTAACTGCATTAAACTGGACAGGGTGGTGGACGCCTGTAATCTGAGAACCTCGGGAGGCTGAAGCAGGGAGATTGCAAATTTGAGAACTGCCTGGGCAAGGGTAGTCACTTAGTGAGATCCTTCCTCAAAATTTAAAAAAAAAATACAAAATATGACTGGACATGTAGCTTAGTGATAGAGTACTTGCCTAACATGCATGAGGCTCAGTCTCCAGGATCAAGAAAAAACCCCACAAATACAAAAACGAAAAAAACCATAAACAAACAAACAAAACATAATTTTTCTTATAGGTGTCCTTCTCTTTCATCAGTCATGTCTTTTTGTTATAGTGTGAGTGTGTTTGTGTAAGAATGCACATGGGTTTCAGATACTTGAAGTATTTCAAGGGAAGATCATTCTCAAAAGTTTAAGCAAAACTAAATGCCTTTGCCTCCTGCAAATTCTTTCCCCTTTATACATTCAATTTTAATTATATCCACAGCTTTCTACCCTCAGTTATAATTCTGTGCTTCAGAATTTGTTTGCTTCTTCCATCTTCCCTCCTCAGAAAATACCTATTCATCATGAAGTCTTTTCTAGTAAGATAGAAAGGATCTAAGAAGGCCGTTCTTTGTGAGATATAAATCATTTCAAGTAACTTAGTGGCTTGTTCATCTGTTAATGGTGATATTGTGGAGAGAAATGAGTGAGTATTGGAACTTAAAATTCCTCAGAATGTTGATTGCATATGCAATATTATTTCTTATAGCTTAGAAAATATGATTAGCTCAACAAAAAATGCAACTAGAATAGTTTAGAAACAGAATCCATCAGCAGTAGCAATATTGAGAAAATTACATATAACAACACACTGCACATGTATTTTTTCTTCCCTGGCTGAACATAATACTCTTTCTCCTTTGTCTCTTGTCTTTAATCGTCATACCTCATTTTAAAGTCAAAGGATGCGAAATACTACACGACCATGAACCAAACCTCATGCTAAACACTGGATATATCTATTGTGTTTGATACTCAAAATGACATAGGTTAGATACCACTACTGTCTTCACTTCAAAGATGAGAAAACTGAAGCCTGTAGAAGTTAAATAATTGTTCTTGTGTCACAGAGAACTAGATATGAAGCAACATCTGAAAGTCCTTGATATTAACTTGGATGCACCAGAATGCCCAATTTCAGTTTTACTATAATTTTGTATTCTGCCTCAATTTTCATAACTACTAATGATAATAAAACTTTTGTGTGATTCTAATCTCCCTTCTAGAATATCTGAACATTTTGTGATTTCTGCCTAAGGTTACCCATTCTTTCTAAAGAAGTTTCTAATGACATCTATAATGACCTGAATGGGAGGCATGGGCTGAATATTGTTAGGGCAAGTTCAGCCTTACCTGGTATGAAAGAGAATAGATGTGACCAGGGATCCTGGGATCTTTGAGGTCCTGAGAAAATTCCTGGTCAGTTCTCCGTAAAGCTTCTCTACACCTGGAGTTGAGTTGACCAATTAGGAAATTATACTTTCAGAATCAGATGGTGTTTGATTAGTTGTTTTAAAAAAGTTAAAGTACCTTTAGGAAACACAGAAGACTTCTCCTAGAAATAGGTGAAACATGGTGAAAGTCTGCCTTAACATTGGTCACCTAAAGCCAGTTAAAGTTCACTAATGTAAATTACCATGTTAACAAAAAGCCTCGCTCATTTTGATTCATACGTGTTGTCATAAAACTCCAAGCGCTATTATTAAACTGCCACAGATTATTGCTCTAATAGTTTAAAAACCATTATTTTTAGAAAAATAACTTTGTGCAGCACTCTATTAGAGTATGTTAATTGTTAGGAGAAATGAAATCAAATAGCATTTTTAAAAACTGAAATTGGCATCAGTTGAAGCATTCATAACATTTTTCTTATTTAAAGGACATTTTTACACAAAAAAATGACTGATTACTCCAATTAGCCTCATATCACAACAACAAAATAAAGTTGTCTTTGGGTGGCTTCTAATTTCCATTTAAATTATTCCCAGGGCAGCATTTTGTAAGTACAAGCAAATGAAAGATTACTTGGAGTGACATAGGCTGTATACCTGAGAAAGAGATATACTATCTACAAAATTTAGAAAGTATAGGTTTTGGTAAACAGTTCTGAAAAGGAATTATAAGGATCTGCATATTTTTGCTCCTAGAGTTTATCTACCTGATAAAGGGAACTTCTAATCGACTTTCCTTGGAGGTGTCATGGAATAAGGATACAAATTGGGATTAGAAGCTTTGGGGGGATAAAAAATGTGATGTTTTTAAATAGACATACTTCCTTTTACTACTCATTGCCTTTATTTTTGGCTGTAATTGCCATCGTAAAATAAGTTTATTTTCCTCTAAATGAGAAGAGAACTGGAGATTCAGTTTAAACATGGGGTTAGTGAGTGAGATACTCACTTGTGTAGGATCAAAGAGCCTGAAAGGCAACAAATAGGGCTAAACCTGGGTGCTGGGTGAGGAGAGCTGTACCATTGTTGTCATTGTTCACAAATACAACCTAGTCCAGGGGTTGGTACAGTAGGACCTGCCAGCCAAATGCTCCCTCCCTCTGCCTTAGAGTATGTTATACTACTGCAGAGTATCAAACAGGTTAGTCTGAGATGGAGCTTGGGTATGACCTTGGAAATAAAAGAATAAGGACTTGTCTCAGAAGTTCAGTCCTGTTAATTGATCTAGGAAGTTTGGTACCTTAGAGGTATTTTCAAGCTAAACAAAACCCAATTTGCAGAATAAATCACCCCCTCTAAATAGAACAGTTTCTCTCATCTAAACAGTAGGAAGAGTGGGTTATATTTTTTAATTAGACTGAATCTCCATCTAACCATGGAGTACACATCACTAATGAAAAGAATGACATAAAAATACCAAATGGAGAATTTTAGGCATGCATTTTCACTATAGATCTTGCTATACCGGGTGGAGATTTCTCTTCTTGATTTTAAGGTTGTATTAAGCTAGGCAACCAGCCTGTCTCTGTTTGGTTGCTTCCCTGCCTTGGGCATGTCTTGGCACCATGGTGTTTCAGTAAGAATTGCCTTTGATCGACTCTTGGACAGCAAACCAGAGAATGAGTATTATGAGCATGGCCGAGTGTAGGGGGAGATGTATGGGAAGAGTGGTTATTCATTCATATTTCAAACCTGGAAAATCTTCTTGGTCCAAATATTTAAGTCCAAGGGACACACTTTTGGGAAAATTAGTTAGAATGTTATTTTTCAAAAGAAAATTAGATCTGATTCCCATTAATTAAGATTGTTGGCCATGTGGAGGATGAGAGTATACTGTGAGATCCAGAGTGGAATACAGAAAGATCTTTGATAGACTACATGCAAGGGAGGGGTAGGAGAAAAAACATGCTTTAGCAACCTTGTCAGGCAAACTCTCCCTTCCATTCTTAAATTTTTTGCTCTCCGTTGGGAAAACTAATTTTGATTCTGACTCACTCTATAACATATCAACATTTTTGATCTCCAGAAACTTTTTATATTCATATTTTCTCCTTTTATTTCCAGACCTCCAGTCTGTTCCATAGAACAGATAGATTCAGGTTTGTCAGGAGAGGGGAGCTCAGTTTTGGGCCTGAAGCTGTTTCAGTTACAGTATTCTCTTTAAGAGTGAAAATACAGCTTAAAACAGGCATAAATGAATATTTTAAATGAGAAATCTCTACACATAAAACTTGAAGCTGACATATATCACAATTTCAAAAAATACTAAAAGTCACATTTTATTAGCTGCATAACATAATTCTATGATAACCCCCCCCACACACACACCTTTTGGCTGCATATTCTTTGATTTACCTTTTAAATGACACTGAAATTGTAATATTTCTTTGGAGACATTTAAAAGATATTTCATAATTTTGTCTAGGATGGTACAATATTTTAAAATGATTAATAGTTTAGAAAAATAAATTTTGAATAATCTTTAGTGTTTCTTATATGAGCTGCAAGATTGCAGGACTTTTGATTGTGTGTGCGCACGTGTGTATATGGTAATTAATCATATACACTCTTATTCTTTAACTAGTTTGTCATTGAAATTCTCATTTTTGTGTCATAATATGAGTTTCAGATCATTTTCATTAGTGTCAGTATTTTATGTCAAATCAGGAAAAAAATTAAACACTTTTTCAATGTGTTACTTTGATTCAGGCCTCTTCATTAATTTAGTTGTCAAGCAGTCCAAGAGCTAATTCATCATATCTGTTTGAAATATATCTTTCTCTCAATGAATTACCATTTTGGAGAAGATCTGAAAAAATTGCTCCAATTTGCTGCTTAGTATCTGAATAATTTCTATTGATTTAATCATTTGGCATTGTTGTAATTTTTCATATCCCAATAATCATATTTGAAGTTTTATCTTAGTCATTTATTTGATTTTGAATTCTTTAACAAAATAATTTAAGAATAAAAAGTGACATCTTTCATATATATCCAAACCAGGAGTCAGTAATTTCTCAGTGAAACATTTAAAGCATCTTTCTAACTTCTCTACTTTTATTATATTATTTTTTATTTTACTTTTGCACATTTTACCAGAGCATATGATGAAATAAACACATCGCCAGAACCCCAACCCAGAGTCTTGTTGCAGGTCACATAAGCTGTGAATCCTGAAGCACATGCATCCATATCTTGGCCCTAACCCACCTCTGCTCCTCGCCGTCCCCCCAACTCCTCCCACAAACACACGCAAGCATCCATAACACATCTCTTTATTTTGTAACTCCTTTCTGCTATATTTGTCTCCATAGCGCATATCACCATTTAACATACTATATATTTTACCGATTTATTTTCCACCTCTCCACATTAGAATTTAAGTTTCACAAAGGTAGGTTTATCAGTTTCCTGGGGTTGCCATACTAGTGACCACCACAAACTAGGTGGCTTGAGACAACAAATTAATTCTCTCTGAGTTTTGGATCAAAATCAAGGTGTCAGTAGGCTTGGTTTCTACTGGGAGTTCTGAGGGATTGTTGGCTCTGGCCTCTCCCACAGCTTCTGTTGGCTGCTGACAACCTTTGGCATTCCTTGGTCTGGAGCCCCATCCCTTTCTTCTTGCAAGCCTGTGTCTTCCCCTTTTCTGTCTCTTAAAAGGATATTCTTAAGCAGAGCGTGGTAGTATTCGCCTGAAATCTGAGAACTAGGGAGACTGAGGCAGGAGAATTGTGAGTTTGAGGCCAACCCGGACTACATGGCAAGACTCTGTCTCAAAATCCTCTTTGCCTCCCCAAAAAGATATTTTAAAAAAATTTACCATAATCCAGGATTATCTTAATTCAAGGTCATTACTTTAATAACATCTGAAAGGACCTTTATTACAACTAAGGGTATATTCTTGTTCAGGTGAACTTTTGTGGGCCACTGTTCCGGTCCTTACAGAGGATCCAGTTTTCCTGTTGTGCACCTGACTGTATTTCTAGCCCTTGGTCTACAGCCTAGAACAGTCGGGGAAACCTATGGCATGCGTGTTATTTGTTTTAAAGCCAAAAGATGTTAAAGTGTAAGTTGTTTTTTCTAAATTAAAACCTCAGTGTTCAGGTTTAATTACAGTATTGTGCTTTGTGATAAGTGGAGTTTGGACACTCATCTCTAAAAGGGTCACCATCACTGGCCTGGAATTTTAGTATATGTGCTGCTGAAGCAAGCACATTGGCCTAGAATGTAGTAAGTGCTTGGTAAACACTTGTTGAGTGAGTATATGAAAAGCACACAATATGCCAGACACTGAATTAGGTACTTAGAACTATGTAATGTAACTATTCCTTAAGTATGATTTTTTTCTCTTTTCTATTCACTTATGAGAACTTCAAGCATAAAATCTCTATCTTTCATGGTGTTTTTACATTTTGAATTTCTTAAAATAATATTGTGTATTATGTAGCTGGTGATATACAAATAATAAACATCTGAATGGGCAGGAGAGTCATTTGGGATCACTATTGACTGAGTTTATCTTGCTATGCCAGAGTTCTGTTCTTCCTGCCCTATGTGGTAAAATATCTTTTTAGAGAAAGAATTCTTGACAAAAAAGAGTGACACTTTCATGGTTCAAAAGCTCTATTTGCTCGAATATGTGAATGTCTGAAAGAAATATGAAATATATAAATTAAAAAATCGCGTATAAAAATTTGATGTCAAGATTTAATAATAAAGTTTGTCATAAAAATAATAAGATATATAAATGTAAACTGTTTATTATATTCATTCAAGCTACTATCTGGATGCTAAAATCTTACAATAGTTTCAATGTGCAAAATCAAAAATCAGAAAGGAAAGAATAGAGGTTAAAGCCTATTACAAATAATTCATCCTTTTCATGTACGAGTATGTGCTAGAAATGCCACAGGCTCTCATTTGTTTATTTAAATATACATCAGTAAATGCATTCCCCAAATTGCCTATTTCCTCTGTGATCTCTATAAATCAGGAAAACTATTCAGGATTTTCACTGTGAATTTATACAGAATTGATAGAATGACCAACCTCTTTGTGTTATATTTGTATTCACTCACCATTTAATAACTTAATCAGGAAGTAAATGTAGAGCCTGAAAATGTTTTTAAGGTGACAATTAACTCAAATATTTCAGAAAAAATTTAGCATCATCACTCTCTTGAAAAAAATCTCTTTGGATAGAAAGGAAGGATATATAGCATTTGAAGTCTGCTGCCTGATTTCTATTTATCTGCTTTCTAATTTATTAGAATTGAATAAAAGCCATATACAATTAAAATGCCACTTTCCTTAACTTTTGTACACTTTATAGTTACTACAAACAGATATGGACACATATACATCTTATATTCCTTTTCTTTATACTATCAGAAACCGCTCCCACTCATGCACTCATTCTAGCAGGAAAGAGTTTTGAATATCACATAGGGCATTTTCAGATCAAAAATCTCAGTCTAGGAAAGTTAACTCTTTCCCTAGTCATTAAATATATTTACGTACACATTGACGTGTGCTAATTTACTGGTTTGGTAGTAGAAAAAAAATCATCTTTATATAAAAGCAAAATTCTATGAAAGTATCTTTCCAATTCTATAATGGAAAAATCTCACATATGAAATGGGTCCTTCATATACCAATACTCAGTATTCCCAATTTTTTTTTTTTTGAGAAAAAATGAACTTGATATGGACTACTATTTACCAGGGTCATGGATCTGATATTTAGCTAATTTCAAAGAATGGCTTACAGATGGTTTCTGAGGTATGGGTGTCATTTCTTTCAGCAAAAGAAACATTTTTATTCTTTGTCAACTCAAAGGAGAAAGTGCCAGGCTTCTTTTAATTTCTGAAATATGTGTGTATGTAATAGATGATATGCAAATAATAAACATTTGCATATATTTCTCATGAAAATTATATTGCCTTATTTTCATAACAAAGATTTAGAATATTAAAATAGACTTTTAAATGCAAAAAATTTCATACTGCTTTCTAATTTTCTTTATATCTTGAAATTTTTATTAGTTTGAGCAGTGAAATTGAACTAGTTGGTTTAATTTTGTTGCTAGTCAGTTCCACTTAGATTGCAGAGGAGAAAAACAAGCTACAAGATTTGTAATGGAAACGTAAATGCTTAAACACATTCAAAATCAGCATATATTTTTAAAAACTTACCATAAGTTTAACAATTTTTTTAAAAGACTAACATTTGCCTTTATTCTGAAAGTGTGCCAAATTTGTCATTCGGATATACAGAAATACTTAAAATTGCCCACGAATCTTGGGCTCACATATGGAAACACTGGTTGTATATTGTTCATAAGCACACAGGGACCTGTCTGCCTTTCGTTTAGTGTAATGCACATACCATTTTATTTTTATTTTTATTTCTTTTTCATTATAACTGCACAGATGCTGTAATTTCATTGAAAGATTTTACAATACCTATAACTGAACCGATGCTTCTGCTGTAGTTGCACAATAGCAGTATCAAATCACTGATATTGGAATGATGGACATAGCAGGAGGGGCCAGAGAACTGGATTTCCTGTGAAGAAGGGTAAGGGGGCAGGAATTGTCTCAAATGGTCAGAAGACTGTCTTCAGTGCTGAAAGTTGTTTAATATTTGGACAAAGAACACAGTAGTTGCTTGGGTCCACCCAGAGCTTCATTTTCTTCCATTTGAAGTCAACATTCTATTGATGTGGCAATCACCTGCTTGCTATCTAGAAACCTGACCCATCCACTTAGATTTTTGAATTCTTGCTTTTGGACTATTCTCCGATTCAGGATCTGAATCAATTACCTTTCATCCTGTGGTGGTTAGGCTTAGTTGCATCAACTTGATTGGATTGGGTGCCTCCTACAGGCTTAGTAAAGCACACTGTGGATGTGTCTGGGTAGGTCATGAAGGCATGACCTTGGGTACAATATGTGTTCCCTAGATCCTTCTCTTTCACTTTTCCTCTTATCTACTTGATGGCTGCCAGGAACTAAGCAGCTCCCACCCCCCCACCATGACGTTTCTGCCTTGAAGCCAGCCAACGTAGGAGCCAATAAAAACTCTCCTCCTGAAGGTCGTGGGTGTCAGGTATTATGTCCCAGCAACAAGAAATCTTATTAATAAACTGCCTTTGTCTGTGAGGGTGAGAAAGCTGATAGTTCACCTATCAGGCTGAACTTCTATTCCTTCTAGCAGAAAGTGTCAGGTACTTTTGTGAATGAGGAAGTGAATCTCTTGAATGAAACAGGAGAGACTTATCCGGAAGCAGAATTCAAAGCCATTCAATGGTTCCTTTTAATAAGTACTAGCAACTCCACTGAGGAATGTGTTGTTCTTATTTGGTAGCAATTTCCCTATGTAGAAATATCTAGATGTGTCATCTACATGTACCAACTCCCAAAGATGAATGTAGTAATTTTGCACTGCAAACATATACTGAAAAAAATTTTTTTTAACTTAGAAAGAAAAGAAGACCCCCAACGCAGGTGGAAGGGGGTGGTAGTAAGGAAAGGATTAACTCTGTAACTGGGATTTCCTGGCTGAGACAGAAAGACATTGTAACTAGTGGTCTAGCACTTACCTACCCGCTACACAGAGGCAGTCTGTATCGCTGGCTCTTGCTGTGGTTACAATGATTGAGATCAGAATATTGAACAGGAAATCCCTCCCAGCTATGTTGGTTAGAATCCTCAGGCTTGTACAAAACGGAGCTGAGTAATCTCCCAAGTGCCTTGAAAGCTGGAAGCCTGAGTAACCTCAGTCTAATTTGTGTGCTATCTTCAGGGATTCCCTCCCTATTTTGAGCAGAAGAATGGACTTGGATGGGGCAGCGTGTGCCTGCTACTTGGCAGGCCCTTGCTGAAGAGAATAACTGATTTGCCTCCCTGGCTCCACATGCCAATCGAATTGCCAAGCAGACACTGCCTGGGGGAAGTACCTGCTACAGCTGAAATGATCACTAGTTAGATGGATTAGACATTTATCAGTGTCAACTGTCATTATACACAGTGTTTTAATTTTTAAAATATTGTGTGCATATGATGAAAATTCAAACAGTAACCATATGTATTAGGATGCAACTTAGTTGGTTCCAGATTCTCAGTTCCAAAATCCTTCTCCTAAGGCACAACCACCATTACTAATTTCCGAATAGTAATGTAAAGTTATAGAGTCCATACAAATATAAGTATATAAACACTTTCACTTATTAAATATACTGATGATTTTCATGTAGGCGAATAAATTCATTTAAATTATAATAACTGTAATCACTTTAATGTATATTTTTATTCCTATATATTTGCTTTTTTTTTGTTTTTTTATTTTTAAAGTATTTATTTGTTTGTTTGTTTGTTTTACCAGAGATCGAACTCAGGACCTTGTGCTTGCAAGGCAGGTGCCCAGAACCACTGAGCTAAATCCCCGGCCTGATATTTGCTTTGTTTTAAACATCAGCAATTATAAATTTTATGCCAGTCTAGTAAAAAGAAAATCTGTATTTCTGTTGTAATCTTAAAAATCAGTTATTTTTTCATTATTTTAAAAAACGTATTCATTTAAGATATGTTCATTTGAGAAGATTTGGAAAATATAGAAAAACATAAAGAAAAAAATTGAAATTCAGTGAAACACTCAAAGAAAACTATCAATATTTTATATTCTTTATGTTATTTGTATTTATATACTTTTAATATATACTCACATTTTAAAGATTCTGGAAATATTGTGACTTTATTTCAAAATGACACATTTTTCCCTTAATATTGCTATTAAATATTCTTAATGTCTTATTTGCATAAAAATTCTTCCAGAATTTTTTCACATTTCAGATTACCCACTTGGGAAATTTTCTAAATTCTGTCATTATTTTGCACATCTTTTATTTTTCCATTAAGGAAAATTCTAGAAAGATGGCTTATTGTGTTGAAAGATATATTCTTATTGTTTAAGTAACAGCGATGTTTTTTCAGATGTAATTGTAGATATATTACATAATTTCTGATGAAAGTTTAGATTAAATAAATATTTTTGTACTTCCTATAGCACAAGTATTTTCCTGTCCCTTATTTATATATATAAACTTATTTAATGCAATATGCAAACCAAGAGGAAAGGGAAATGTGGCATATATACTGCAGTCTTCTGAGTCTTTTTGAAAAGTGCTATTTTGCTTGGTATCAAAGTAATATTTTGAAGAGAAGGAGGGCACTTGGAGGGCAGAGCCATTTTGTAGGTGGGCCTTTGGGAATGAGAATAAATTCTTATTCAATACTCTGGTGCCACAGTCTTGGTTAAAGTATCTTTGGACCTGCCATCTCTAGTAATCACAGCCACTTTGACTTGTTAATATTTCCTACTTTTTTCTTCATTACCCCTGGGCCTGAATCTTCCACATGAACACGTACCTCTATGCTGAATGCTGTTCTGATAACTGCCAAAATGTTAGTTCAGTCAGTAATCCTGAGGCAGGAATGTGGCTTTAAAATAATTTGGGGGACAGTTTCTTTTTCTTATAAATGTCTAGATTTTCTTAAATCTGTGGCAGTAATTCTTACCAAATTATTTCTTGCTATTCTCTTCTTTAAATAGGAAATATCAGGGGCCAGGGATTTGGATCAGTGGTTCCGGCGCCTGCCTTGCAAGCACAAGGTTCCGAGTTTGATCCCCGGTAACAACAAAAAAGAAATATCAAAGCCTTGTATGGAATTAAGCTTTAGTGGGGTCCACATTTAGTGTACTGCTGGGCTACTCTCTCCTTCACCAAGCCTGGCTGCTAGTTCTTCTCTTAAATATGTACAGTTTTAATTGTACAGCTAAAGCAGATGGGAAAGGATTTCTACCTTTTCAGTTATCATGTATATAAATGTATTTTATAATGTCACAAATTCCTCATAATTTATAGTACTGTAAGCAATATAAATAATTTGATGAGCACCAGTCCTCCTGGGCTTTTGTAACACCTTGCCAAGAATAGATTGAGAACTGTGAAATGATGATAGTACATGCATATTTCCAAGCTAACTGATGAAAATATTCTGAAGCATTAGGGATGCTTTTGTAATCATATTAATGTTCAACTTTATTTCAAATTTTATCAAGTGAATGTTGATAAGTTTAGATTGCACCAATGAAGTTATTGTTTCTTTTCCTATGAGAAGTATGAATTAAGCTTAAAATGTTAGCCATGTTTATAACTTCAAAATTCTAAAAATATTCTAAATAACATAGATATTTACCAAATAAATATTTTGATACATTTAATGAGCAAATTGTCATTTACAATTGCAGTGTTTCTCTTCTAACTAGGACATGATTCCAAATCACGTTTCTCTTACAAATTTTATATGATCTCTTAAATACTTTTTAAAACATTTCTGTGAAGCAACTAGAATAAATACTGTCTTAGGCTTAATTACATGAGTCCTGCATTTATCTGGTGTCTGTTTTGAAAAGCATTTTGAGAATAATAATGAAACATGAACAGCTTCCTGCCTCCAAGGAGAAGATAGGAGTAAAACTAGATCATCATGGAGCTCCTCTCTAACAAAATGTTAATTAGTTACTATTTCCGCATAACAAGCCACTCCAAACTTGGTGACTGAAAACAACAATATTTTATTATCTCATGTTTTCCGTGAATGAAGAAATTGAACAAATTTAAGTGAAAATGGTTGATCTCTGATCTATAATATCTAAGGCCTTACCTGGAAGACTGTGAAGGTTAAGGGCTCCAGTCATGTGAAATGTTGTTCACTCATAGATGTAGTAGTTGATACTGGCTGTAGACTGGAGGGTTCAGTTCCTCTCCATGTGTGCTCTCCTGTGGGTCAGCTCAAGCTTCATCATAATATAGTGGCTGGGATCTAAGAGCGTGAATCCCCAGAGAGGAAGCACCTGTAGAAGCTGTGTCCCTTTTATACCCTGCCTCAGAAACCACTGAACATCACCTTAACTAAACATCATTATTTCAATCAATCAGAATTGTCCTCCAACATCCAAAGGGAAAGGACCTAACTTTTGCGAGGCGTGTCAGCATGAGATAACCTGAGAGTGTCTGTATATTCATCTTTGGAAAATACAATCTGCTCTTGGCATGGGGTAGGTTTAGCTAATCTGAGTTAGTATTTCATTAAGTAGAACATGAATAGTGAGGGCCAGAAATGCTGAGAGAGGTGAAGGGGTAAGGTGGGATGAGAATTTTACAAACTGTGACTACAAAGAGGGGGAGGGAGGGAGGAAAGGAGGCAGGGAGAGCGGGGATGATGATGAAGAAACTGTCATTCTGAGATGGATTTTGAAAGAAAAACAAATTGTTTTAAGGGGTTATTTATGATTCTTTCCTGTGTGGTATGTGAGATGAACTTGTTTTTCTTCTTATAATCTGTAGAGGGAGTGATATTCCATTGGGTGGTAGAATTGAATTTGTTTTTGGAAAAGATCTGACAAGTTGTTGAATATGTCCTTTAGATAGAAAGAGAGGTAAAGAAGAGGCCTAGGAAATCTAGGTTACATCTGCTTTCAGGACAATTTAATAATAAATGTGACTGCCATGGCCTGATGTTTTGTGGCTCCCAAATTTGAATGCAAAGCCTGGTGTCAGAACATGGTCAAAATTTATTTGGCAAACTTTGAAATCAGAAATTAGATAAAATTATGAATCTTTCACATAGCTAAATTTGTTCACTTAAAAATGACTTTCATTATGAGGCTAAATCTTTCTAATACTTTTAGTTTTAAAATATTTATTTTATGAAATAATAATGATATATGTGTTTTGGATTTCTAACATCCATACTTGGAAAAATATAAAAGATTTGACCAGCATACTGGTGTGTGGAACACTTCGGTGCCCTGTAAAATTTAGTGTGTTTAGTAAAAAACAATTCAATCCTTTTACATTGGATTTGTTTTATGGGTTATAAAAGGATAATATAAGTTTATCAAATACACAGAAAAATATTTTATTTCTTATAACCTCAAAGGATTCTTCTTTAGTTAATTTTTCCTATCTGCTATCAATATCAATAAGCTGAGATTACATGAAAAGGGCACACTATGATCATTCTCCTATAGGTTTATTGTTAGAATTCGATAAGTAAATATTTAAGTAAATTTAGATTCATGCCTGGTACATAAAATGGACTCAAATTTTGCTGTTGGTGATATGGATAATGATGCTTTTGAAATTGTTCTGCTATACCCACTCAATTTGTGCTTGTTTTGAGCTAGACAGCTTATTGCTTTTTTCAGACTTATCTTGGTTAACTGTTCTTAACTAATTATATATAATATTTATAATTATATATTTGACATATATTACTTATACTTACATATTTAATACACAGATTATAAATTAGAAACAAAGCAAAAGAAAAAAATGAAAATGTATCAACAATAAAATAAAACCACTTTTTAGGGAAGCCAACAGACAATGGCAAATAAGACTTAACTGAATATAGGCCTTGGTAAATAAAGGTTATTATCACTCTCACTCCCTGGACTCAATCAATCAAGAGAGGGCAGTCCAAATTATCTATTCATCCATCCTGTCATCCATGTAGTCATTGAACAAAAATTGAATATGTATATTTCAGAGGCAAAAAACCAAATAAGATATGTACATATAATCCAGGCAAATCTATCATGTATTTTGAAATAAATATTTATTTGCTCATGACCTAATTATAAAATGAATTAAATAATTTATGAAATACAAATAGTCTCAATATAAGTCTATATAACCACTTATAATGATAGGAATTGGAAGTTTACCCTATATTTTTATCTACCCTCCTTCCACTAAGAGATGGAGCTTAACTACCTAGCTAATTGGCTGAAGATACTGACTTATAAATTTTGGTGCATAGTTTGTTGGTTGTCTTAGAACAAAAGTGTGTAAGTCAGATCTATAAAATGAGTTATGAAAAAAAAGAAGCAAAAAATCATGAACATTTCTTAAAATGGATACCACTTAGGGTACACACCAGAAAACAATATTATCCTTCACCTATACCAGTGGTGGTAAACCAGTGGCACACTGCTGCAGGGGGCTCTTTGCTATCATTGAAAGGTCTAAAACGTTCACTGTCCCTGACATATACTATTCTAAAAATCGTAACCAAAGAAGCTTTAATTCTGATTTTTGAAGTGGCTAATAAAAATGAAAATAGGCTTAAAGTCAGCAATCACATATAAATTGAATATAGAACTTTGTTCTGTTATTATAAAGTGGATTTGTTTATGTTCATATTTCTCCTTAAATTAATATTAAAAATACCACAAAATACAAATGGCTTCTGTTGTATATATAAATATATAAGGAAAAATGAAAAGATAATGTGAAAATAACTCTAACATGGAACAAAGGAAACATGAAAATTGCTTTAACTTAGAAACAAGTTTGCTGGATTTAATGAGTGAGAAACATATGTCATCACAAATATAAAACATAATGGGTGACTTTTATGAGAAAGTTGTTTTTTTAATGTTGAAAGTAAAAATATGTACTTGACATTATCATGTTGTAAAGAACTGAAGTTAAAAAATGAAGCCCACACATTCATTGAGGCCTGAGGAACAAGCTTTCGACCTGGATGTGACATGAATTGTCTGTAGTTCAACCAGATAGTTTGATAATTCCTTTATCATCTATCTTTTGTTTTTGTTTTTCTTTGGTTTTTAAATCTTGCCTCCCTTAGTGAATATTAATTATACAGAATTATATATTTTATTATGACATCATATATTATTATTTTTTATGGCCTAACTTTAGATTTTTTTATTACTATTATTTTGTTTGGGTTAGGATTGTAATCCGATGGGCATTCATGTCTTGACAGAAGAGAGCAGCATAGTATTGGATTAAAAAGTGAGCAGGGAGAGCTCTATTGCAAGATCAAGATTGTGAGAGATAGTAAGAATTTGCTTCATGTCAGTTAGTTACAATTCCTCCAAATCTTTGCCAGTCTTCTATATGGTTAGTGTTTTTAATTTAAGTCTTTCTAATAAGTGTGTCCTTACTGTTTTAGTGTGCCTTTTTCTAATAAATAATGATGTTAAACAGTTTTATGTGTTACTAATTTTCCTGTTCATACTTCTCTTAGGAATTATCTATTAAAATCTTTAAATATCCTGTCTTTTTTTCCTATTCTCTTAGGCTGGTTACCTTCTGGTTAGAGTTTTGAGGCTCTGTATACGTTCTAAGTACAAATACATTATCATATATATACTTTGAGAATATTATCTCCCAGTATGGATTTGTATTTTGCATCTCCTAACAGTATTTTTTTTCAAATTATCAATTATTCATTTTAATCATTGGTACATTTTAGGTATACAATATAATGACAATCATCATTGGAAATTTGCACCTTTCCATAATTTCTCTTGGTTGTTATTTTTCCCCCTTCCCCTGCCCTCCCTTCAAATCCTCCATCCCTCCCCATTTACAAAGTCTATCATATATTATTTTTAATATAACCAGAAAGACCTATTAGATGTCTCCTCTATCACACACACACACACACACACACACAGAGGCATGCACAAGTTTGAATCATTTATCACATGCTAGCTTTATAAACTAGACTAGTTACTTGAACTTATTTTGCCTTATCTTCAAGATGACATGAGAAAATATGTTTAAGATGCTTGGCATACACAGTGAGCACTTAATACATGTTAGGTATAACCAGGTAAGAAAATTGAGCCCCAGAAAGATTTTAAGTTGCTCAAGTCATTAAGGTAGTAAATGGGTCATCAGTATTAGAACCACATAATGATTCTCAACTCTTTTCTTTCAGGTATACTAGGATATCTCATTCATTATCTACTAATTATATACTTGCTTGTATTATTAACTGTTCATGTAGGAATGTGTCACCTGCCCAGGTAAAATTTAAGTATTTCAAAGCTAAAGGCACAGCTTAGTGACTTCAACAGAAGTTCCAGCGGATTCTCTTGTTATTGTAAGGGCTTATCATTCATTTGTTAATTATGATATTTTTACTTCACAGTAGTCAACTTGAAATTATTTTATTCACCACATGTTTCTTCTTTTCTCTTTACCAATTGAATATATAAGAACAGTGAGCTATTACTATCCTTGGCACAAAATTAGAATTCCACAGTACACAGCTACCATATTCCCTCTGTGATTCCCCCAGAGAAGAGCATGCAGTTTTGTACTATATTTCTTCAATGTGAAGAAAATAATTCATCTATGCTTTGATTTTCTCCATATATGTAGAATTTGTATACAGCATTACTAAACCACAAAAGAATTCCATACTCATTTAGCCCATTGTTGTGTAAATTTTGCCATAATGTAGACCATAATATGGTCCCAAGAATATAATAAGTCCCCATAGGGAAGACTTGTTAGAACACCTCAAGAGTGAGGACTATTTTTAACTTTGAGTAACAGTTTTTATATAAATGAGTCACACTCATAATGCATTAGTTGCAGTATTACCTACCATCAGTAAGCTAATATTTATGGTATATTTTATGCATTTTGATCAGAATATACTAGTATGTTAATCATTAAAAGTCAATGTCTTTATTGACTTTGGAGCTACTATTAAGATTCTATCAAGTAAATCCTTGAAAATCAGTTGTCAAAAAGCTTCTTTTTAAATATGCCTTTGAAAGGTGGAAATTCCTCATTAGTTTCTGCCTTTCACATTTCAAGAACTTATCAGCTTTCAGTGGTGTGTCTCCTACAAGTTTGGATTTTCTTTTGATAGTCAGGCTAAAGTGAATAGCCACATGAGGGAGCAACTGGAAACATTAACTTACACACTACATAGACAAGTTTGTCCTGTAGATCTACAATCCTTAGCCTGTTATCTGGCTGCCAAGAGTCTCTCCAGCTTTCTATTCCTCTGCTGCATATGCAGGAAGTATTTTCCAATTCACCTAGATTGGGAAGGGTCTGGTAGATGAGGAGAGAAGGAAGGAACTTCCAAGAGATATTGTGGAAGTTACTCAAAGAACTGCCATGCCTTCTTCCTACAGAAGTGCAGGGATAGTACTTCTTTTGAGAAAAAGAAAGTTCAGGATGACTTGGAAATAGCCAAATATAATGACATAACTACTAATTTTGAAATTTGCTGCCAGGGTACAAATATTTAATTTGCAATGAAGGGAACCTACTAAGCCTTACTAGAAACCTGGCATTTTATTTGAGAATCAAAACATTTCTTTTTGAAAACCGTACCAAAACTTATATGAGAAAAAGAGTATATGAGGAAAGCTATTGTGTTATGAATATGTAAATAATATAGTATGGAGAGAGACTTCCCAATGGGCTAGAACATATACTAGAATGTAACAAATAACTGAAAAGACCTCACTTTCCAAAATGTCACAGTGAATTATGGGCCAGTGAGGGTAGGTATTGTGGTAACTCATTAATTTAAATAAGAACCCCTCATATGGTTTATCATTTAGAAAGTGCTTTCTATGAGGTCCTTTTCATGTTAAATGGCTTTAGACAATATGATAATATATTGGACAAAATCAGCCCATCATTGTTGTATCTTTAAAAGTGCTAATGACCTTACAATTAGATATAAATGGTGTCTATGTTTCAATAAGTTTCTTTAAAGAAAGTTAGGATGATAGCCGTCCTTCAGTGAATAGCATGGCAAATCTACATGATACTTCAGTTTGGTATCTTGCTCTGACTTGTTAAAGATAAACTTTGATATACAAATATTTGGCTATCTCTTATTTTTTGTTCAACTAAAGCCAGGTGGATATTAAACTCTTTCAGCTACTTGGAGACAAGAAGCTAGTTTCCAACATTGCTGAACATGGGAAGTTGCAGGGTACAAATTCTAATTCAAGTTAATGCATTATGCTCTGTTCTGGTCTGTGATAGGCTGCTTACCTTCCTGTGCCAGTTGCATTCTCTGTGTTTTGGGGCTGAGAAAAAGGCAGTTTGTCTAACCCCATCCCTTGGATGAGATGTGTGACAGAGATAGATACCTTGGCCATAATGGGCATTGTGACCAGAAGGCTGTCTGTCATGCCCAGTCTTGTACCATCTGCAGTGTGGAAGGCAGCTCAGACACAGTCCAGGTTACTCAGGACACCACACGTTGAGATATGCTGAGTTCTTCCTCATTTCCACTTGAAATGAGAGGTGGCTCTTCTTCCTTCTGCCTTCTCCTCTTCCTTCTTCTTGTTTGTTTTTTCTGTGTCTTTTATTAGCATAAGTTTGCAGTACATGATTATATTCATTGAGATTTGGTGAATGTACATAATACATCCTAATTCTTTTTTATCCCTCATCTCTTGGTCCCCTTCTGTTGTGGTTTGTATCTAGATGCTTCTCAGGAGATGTTTCTCAGGGACTCACAGGTGGGCTTTTGGAAGGTGATGGGTTATAGGGGCTTATAGCTGACTTGCTATTAGGAGATAGGGTCTGGTCAGAAGAGGCACTGAATGTTTGGCGTAGAATGGTTTATCTCTCTCCCGGACTCCTCCCTTCACTCTCTGCTTCCCATCACCATGCCCTGAGCAGCTATTCCTTGGCTATGCCCCTCTGCCATGCTGTTCTTCCTTGAAGCCTCAGGACAAAGGACTGAAACCTCTCCAAACTGAACCAATAAACCTCTGCTCCTTTATGTTGTGGATCCCAAGAATTGTGTCTCAGTGAGGAGAAAACTGACTAAGACACCTTCCCTTCTCTAAGACTGCAGCCTCAGATTTGAATTGTGCATGGATTATGTGGTCCATGGGGATCCCTGTTGAATGGTCAGGAGCTGTTAGTGCTGCATCACTGCTCTCAAAACGTGTCACATGGCAAATGGCTTCACCAAACCAGCATGAGGTCAGCCTTTTAAGTGAAGGAAGCTAGGAGAAGCAGCTGTTTTTAATAAAGAAGCCCAGGACTCTGTCTGCAGTCTCAGAACTATCACAGTGCTCTCTGCTGCCACTCGATCACTTTTCCTTACCTTCACTTGATTGGCAGTAAGCTTTGGACATGGCCCCCAGGGGGATGAAGCTCCTTTATTTTTGTTTATTGGTAAATGTTTCCATTACCTGATGATTACATTTGTTGTGGGGAGTTGGTACATGTTTATAACATACTTAATTCTTTTTTCTAGATCCCCTTTCCCACCTCTCCACTCATTGCTTGGTCCACTTCCCATTTGCAAAAGTTCTGTCTCCCTGTTTCCTATTATCTGTCTGGTATTTTGCTCTTTAATTTATTTATACTCTGGGATTTCCATATAAGAGAAACCATGCAAAATTTAGGCTTGTGCTGAAGCTCCCTTTTATGCTTTATCGAGGTTTCTAGCAAAGCCCATGACACAAAAATGTTAGGAAGGGGAAAGAAAGCAACCATTGTGCACTGCAATAGTGAGATGGGAAGAGAAACAGGAAGGGCATCTCTTCATGCCCAATTTTATTTGGAAGGAGGTTGTTCATGACTGTCTCAGTCACTGTCCAGATAAGAAATGGTCAAAAGTTTAAGGATCACAGATTTTCACTGGATCCCGCTTCAAGTGTCTAAACCTCAGCCTCTTTGTAAAATAGCACAAACTCTAAATGGTAATTTAAATTCTGAAATAAAAAGTTTGGCTGTGTTCCAAAGTGTTTTCAGTATTTTTCCGGTAGACCTTTAGTGATTTTTCATGAAAAGCAATTGATTAAATGTTATGCTTTTTGCTTTATAATGTATTAGTCAACAGCAAATAATATTCTCTTCTGATACACTTCTCTCAGAGTGGTAGAATAATTTGTGGCAAGTTGCCCTTTGAACCATTGATTCTGCTTCAGGAATGCAACACTAATACATTGAAACTGGGGGAAATAAGCTAAATTACTTTTGTGCACTTTCAAAAGAAGCATCAGTAATAATAAAATTATACTTGTACTTCAATAAATTAATGTCTAATATTACTTCAGAAAATTTTGCACTTTAACATTTGAATAGACCAGAGCATATACTTTAAAAATAATCTTGTAGTCTAGGATGGTTATGGCACTTCATGTGGTCTGTATATTCTTTGTGTGAATTTGAATCAAACACATCTTGGCTAAAAATCCTAAGACTCCACAGAAAGTAAGGGTTAGGTAGAGAAGAGGAGGATTGGAAGGCAAATAAAGTAGGGCTGGAAGAAGAGTAGGAAAGAAGATAGGTAAGAAAGAGAAAGGAAGGTGCAATGGAGGATAAAAGACCTCAAGTTCACGGAGGATAGGTTATCTTACAAATGCATGAAAAGACATCTTCATCTTTAGGGAGTAAACAGAATTGCAAGGTGATCAAACAAAGGTATATGTCTAGATATGTCTTGATACAATCCTAATGTATTTCCTGAGATAGAAAAGTGTTAAAAACTAGAATTAATAGGAAAGAGAATTCATGAAATCTAACCAGATATTTAAAAATAGCTCAGGCACAGAATCTGTTAAAGCAAGAACATGGACACATGGCTCTTCCTAATCTTTCACAGTTGAATCCACAGCATTAAATTAACTCTTCTTCAGTCTCCCCCAAGTCCAGCCATCTTCCTCTGGAAGAAAGTAGAAGTTCCCTGGGCACTTTGAGAGTGTGTCTGGCAGTGCCCCATGAGTATAGATTTTAAAAGGTTCTCCCACAGATACGTCAGTATATTAATGTGTTATTTGGCTTCTAGTGACTTTCCCTCCTTGAATTTCCTCTTTTGCCATTCATTGTGTTTCTTCCTTGCCCTGTTATAGTCCCTGCGGCATAACATGAATGCTTTAGGGCACTCCTCTAACTGCTCAGTTGATACCGGACACCGATTAAGGTCCTTAGATATTATGAAGTGGCAATGCTTAGAATTCTGCAGCATCACTCCTTAGGGGTAAGAAGCAAGTAGACCATCTGGTAAAGGCTCAGAATCCTCAGCTGGGTCCAGGAAAGGGCTCAGATTTCAAGTAAGCTGGCCAATTTTTCTGCCCTGCACATACGAACCTTCGGACTCCAGGCCTGCAGAGCATTTCATGGAAGGGACAGGACAGGTGTGTGTTGGGGTGGGGGCAGTGATCTTTGGACAGCTCAATCCCAAAGAGGAAATGGTGGCTACAAAAGGCAGAAGTCAAATGGTTACAAAGGGGACTGAGAAGATTGAAACATGAACTATAGGTGAAGGTCCTTTATACTAAAATGTTACCCTTAGTCTTAATAACAGCCTAGAAACATAGTTCAGCAAAGAAAATGTGAGTCAGGGGAAGAGCAGAGTTTTCAGAGGGTACGAGAAGTCTTTGATATCAGTGTGCTGCAGTTTTTGCTATTGAGGCCATCTCTGCTGTGGCAGTGTGTGCAGGGGAATCGAATGTTCCCTTGGGGACTTGGCCTGGAGTCAACTGGGCCAAAGTCTAAATCCGCACTCCACCCCTCACTGACCTTCCCTCTTGAGACAGCTGACTTCCTTCACAGAATCATAGGACTCTCATCTATAAAAAGAGACCATTTTTACCCACAGAAAATTATATATTTTTTTCTACATTTCACCGCTTTCTCCTGGACACTTTCCATGAAAATCAAAACTTTTCTCATCATCGCATCAACAGTGATGTGGTCCCAGTAGGTGCACTCATGAAAATTTGCTGAGTGTGAAAGAGAGACCCTTAACAGCATAAAATATGTATATAATGTCAAAGCAAAGAGTTACTGTATTAGACTAAGCTAATATCTTATTCATATTTGGCCATATTATAAATTATATATTCTTCTATAATACCACTGCCTACCATCCATGCACACAGCCACATAGACTCATAAATTTAAGTGGCTGACCAACAATGTTTATTTCTTGCTCGTTCTTCATTCCCAAGGAGCCTTAGCAGAGTGCTCTGTTTTTACTCTGAAAGTTAGGCTAATGGAAGCAACTACTTGGAACACTGTCTATTTTCACTGTCAAGAACGGTTGGTTTCATACTGGTAATTAGATGCCCCCACCAGGAAGTGAGATACTTCATCTCCATATGCAATCCAAGCAGACCGAACTAGTCAGATCGCCCTGCCCACCTGTAAGGGGGGCAGGGAAATGTACTTCCATACAGCAAAATGGAAAGAACAATCAAGTATGTGTGACTACCAGAGGTCCTCCCAGTGGTATATTAGAATAAGGCTGGGTGTGATTAAAGATAACATTGAATTTGAAGAGATGATTGAAGTGTTCTAGAGGACATGATAATTAAACTGGCCTAAACAATGGGTCTGGGTAGATAGGCAGCACCAGTAGAGGAATCAGTGTAAACACAATCTAAAGGATGTGCATGAACATTTGTCCCGTGCACAATGAGTAACCAGTCTCCATGAAGAGGAGGGGTGTGTAATAACATTTGAGTAACAGATTTAATCATTGGCATGTCCATGTTCCTCTCTTAAATATTTTGATCAGAATAAAGAAAATTCCCTAAGTAAGGAGTTCAGCATATGTCTTTGGACATATTTCCAGTGTTTGGACTGGATATGCCTTTGAACAGTTTTCAGGTGTTTTTTATTTTTATTTTTTATTTTTTATGGTTCTGGAAATTAAATGCAGGGCTTTGCTTATTAGGCAAGCATTCTACCACCAAGCTACATCCTTAGACTTTGTGCACTGTTAAAATTCCAAGTGGTCAACTGCTTTTCTCCCAGGCACTGTTGGTTGGCATGGCAGTCCAGACAAAGCTGGACCTGATTTAAGAAAATAAAACTGATTTAATTCCTTTTCTCAGTTCATTGTCTATTCACAAACAGTAAACACCAATGCTCCTCATAGTGTGGGAGTTGAGTGTCTTTAATCTCATCTTTAGCTGACACTTCTAAGAATTTAACTGAGTGAAAAGACCCTTAGCAAAGATAGAAAGTTAAAGATAGTGTAGAAGAATAGGTTTTAGGCAGACCCAAATGCACCGGAAGGGTGCCATTCAGTAAATGTAACACTAGAAGCTAGTAGCAATTAGTCAATACTGTTTAACCTGTTTTCTCTCATGTTATATCTGTTAATTGTATTGGTTTTGGAAAAGAAAAAGTCATACTGTTCTATCTCAACTAATAGAAAACAGGTATTTGGAGGGAAATTAGATTGGAATAGAAGTACTTTGTTAAACAATATCACAATAATGTATTGACTACAGAGAAACCATTAACGGACAGAGCTATGTCATGCTTAAATGCCTTGTGTTCATTGATCCTTCAAAGAAGTATAATGGAGTGGCCAAGTTTGGTCTCTTGAGCCAGTCTGCCATGATTCAAAGTGAAACTCAGCACCATATGACCTCAGGGAAATTACTCAATCATTCTCATACAGTGATTCCTCACTCTATTGACTGAATTATGCCCTCCCCCTAATTCTCTCTTGAAGCTCTACCCACAATGAGACAATGTTTGGAAATAGAACCTTAGGAACTACTTAAAGTTGAATGAAGTTATAAAGGTTGGATCTTAAACCAATATGATTGGTAGCTTTTAAAGAAGAAGAAAAGGAAAGATATGTGCTCTCTTGTTCTCTCTCTCTCTCCTTCTCCCCCAGCCCCTCTCCCTCTCTTTCTCCCTCTCTCCTTTCCTTCTTCTCTCCCTCCCTCCCTCCACCTGCATGCACCTTGGAAAGGCCTTTTGAGGGCACAGTGAGAACATGTCCATGTGCAACCTGGAATTGAGTCCTCACCAGAACCCAACCATGCTGGTACCCATCTCACACTTCCAAACCCCAGAACTATGAGAAAATAAATTTTTGTTTTGTCAGCCACACAATCTATGACATTTTATTATAGCAGAATGATCTGAGTAACATACTCACCTGTAGAACAAGGCTAATAATAGTATTTATCTGATAGTGTATTTGTGAGGACTAAATGTATTAATATATATCAAGTTAATAAAATGGTGCTTGGTACTTAGTTTATAACTAATATTTGTTTTATTATTTTATTTCTATCCCTAATCCCTCCTTTGATAGCATTGTACTTAAGAATTTCACTTTTCAAGTGAGACAGACCTGGGTTGGATTCTCAGTTCTGCCTTTTGTAAACTGTGTGCCTTTGTGTAATTTCCTAACTTTTCCAAGCCTCAGTTTTACTTTCTGTAAATGGAGATACAGCAGTACTGGCTGCCTCCTGACATTGTTGTGAGATGAAATGAGACACACATGCAGATGTTCCTGATATATGCTAAGCATTCAATATGGTCTATGTACTGTCACCTTTAGAGGTTTATACAGCTTCCTTATTTGCATTAAGTGAGAAACTTCCCTCTCCAGAAAACCTTGAACTTCTTGGTTCAAGTGCTAGCAATCTCTCCTCAAACTTGGAGCTTTTTGAAACAGCCATTTGTACTTTTATTTTGTAGTATAAAACACATTGTGCATTTTTGCTTTTGTTCAGTATATGCCCGAATGTCTCTCTTCATCATGATATCAGTATTACAGATCATAAATAACAGAGGTTTTAATCCTTAGATATGTTTCAATTTAAAACAATAGAATTAGAAAGTAGGGTGTGAATACTGCTGTTGCAGTGGAACTGACAGCCAGAGAGGAAACTTTTGTCACAGCTATTGAGTTGCAGAACTGAAAAAGACAATCCAGTATCACAGGTTTGTTCTATTTTTTTGTATAGGATTTCCCTAAATTTTCCAAGCTGACCTTGAATTTCTAATTTGCCTTCTGAGTAGCTAGGATTACAGGTGTATAACACCATGCCCAGCCAAAGCCTGGCTGTCATCTTAGAATGTGAAGTCAGGAATCTGTAAATGTATTGTTGAACACATTAGTGGTCATATATATTTTTAAGCTTGTATGTCCACAGAGTAGTATTTTGTGCAGCAGTTCACCTCAAACTTTAAGGAATGCATCATGCCTGGATGTCACACAATGACCCAGATTCTGATTCAGGAAATGTGGCCTTGGACCTGGGCTTCTGCACCTCTAATGACTTCTAGATGATGCTGAGTTAATAGTTCCTCAGACCACTCTCTGAGAAGGAAAGATGGAGTTGTTTTTATTGATAGTGACTTGCAAGATTTTTTGCTATTCCTTTTATTTATGTACCCATTTTTATATTTACCAACATACACTAAAGATACAAAACTTTTTAGTACAAATAGGAAAAAATTAAAAGCCAACTTGACATGAGTCAAATTGCACACAACTTAAACTGAAATGCTCCCATTAGTTTATTCAAATGTCACACATTCCTAAATTTTTCACAGTGGCTTCATTTCCTATTTCTTTCCATCAAATGAGAAAGTATGTGCCTGTGATTTTTTTTTTATTTGTTGTAACCTGCATAACACATTAAATTACCTTATCCTTCCTAAAAAGCTCTCCTTGTTTTCTGACTTATATTGTCTTCAGTTTCCAATTCTTTCTCCTCAAGTTCTGCCTAAATCCTGTTCTTTGGCATCTCCCCATCACTTTTACTCTATCCTTGGGAACTCCTATCCAGTGCCCTAGATAGTCATCAATTCAGCCCTTCAAAATCACTCTTCAATCAATGTCTTTCATCCTAAAGTCCCAAGTTTTAGTCTTGCATGCCTATGGATTAGTATTTATGACTTGACAAACTTTCAAGTGCAACATGTTGAAAAAGTCTTCATACTCACTTCTAGACTTAACTTATACATCATACTTAGCTCAAAGCCCCAAGATTATTTGTGAACAACCATCAGATTGTTCACTTTATCAAAATTTCCGGTGATTTTGTTTACTGTGGATAAATCTCTTAATTTTTATTCTGACATTGAAAATCTTTTTCCATTCTTCTTTTCTATCTATATCTTCCATTGCTTTTAAATATGTGGCTGGCTTAATTCATGCTTTTTTGTTCTGAATCAAAAGCCCTTGCATCAGTCTTTGCTTATTAGAAAGCTACCCATCTCTCAAGGCCTGCATGAAATGCTGTAGAATTGTGGTGTATTCTCAATTCCCTTTCCTGAAAGTGACTGCTTGCTGCCTTGGCTGCATTGCTAGAATACATATTTTGTGGTTTTCAGATGGCACTTTACATTATGCTCCATATTACAGATCTGATCAAATAGCTGTTCTGCTCTAGAACTGCAGGATTCCATCTCTTCAGTGTTATTCCAAACACTCACCTCTCACACAGGGTTATTTTACTGAATGTTTTGGAGATAATGCTGACCAGTTGTAGCACAGGCAGAAATTATCTGATACTTGTATGATAGCATGAGTTCATAGATTTTCATCAGACCTGCCCTGACCAACTCAATGCATGGACATGGGTTCTCCATCACCACACACTTCCTCTCCTGTCATCTCTTCCACCAAAGTCATAGCTCTGAGAAGCAGCAGAGTTAATTCCTTTTACTTCTTTATGTGGGACATTTTACTGTTCTTGTTATTCCTTAAACCTTGCATGTCTAGATTATACATAAAAGAGCCTCGCCTTTCATGATCAAGTAGATTTTTAAGTGTTTTATTTAAGCTTGTTTGATTGTACCGCTATCTCTTAGAGATCAGCAGTCAAGAAGTAGTTGTCTTGGGTCAAACATCTTGGAGTAAACTAATTTGCAGAACTATAGCACTAAATTATAGGCAAAATTATTACCTATTTTTCATATGTCTCATCTTGCTTTCCATCTAGCTTGAAAACCTATTTAGAGAGGAACTGTATAGCTCCAAACATTTTATTAACTACAATAAGGAAAAAATTCAGAATTTAAATCCTTAATCTATTATACATGAGTTAGGGGACTTTGAACAAGTTATTTTCATTATGAATCCTGCTTCTTAACCTACCAGATCAATGTAGTAATATTTGCCTCATATAAATGTGCAGACTTACATCATTTCTACATAATTATTTACCATCCCAGTGCACAGTGGGAGGCTGCTCTCAGTACAAGTTAGAAATTTTCACTGGTAGCAAAAAGGTTCCTCCAGTGAGCTTTTTGAACTTTGAGATGGGTACAGTCTCTTATTGCAGCATCCCAAGAGCTATTTGACACTGATTTTTGCTTTCTCAATATCATCATGTTTACTCTGGAGTCAGTTTCATAGAGTTCTACCCTTAATTGACGAGTTGGGAAATCACGACTTTAAAACTTAAAATGTGAAGAGCAAATGACACATTAGCTTAGAGACATATCAGTAATTATGGAAACAGTTTCTTAAATTGTAATGCTTTCCTCTGCCTTAGTGCTGGCAATCAAACCCACTGAATTAATCTCAACAAGGTCAGGACTTGGAATCTGAGCAAAATCACTTGAATTTGAGGCATTACATGTTCCAGCTACGAATTCTCCATATCCTATTTAAGAGCAATGATGCAAGAGAACAGATTTCTGCCTCCAAGCCTCTGAGTCGCATGACATTTGGACAGGGGTCCATAAGTCTGATGCTGCCCTAAAGAAGAGGTGTTTTCTCCATTTCTAGAAAGGGTACCTATTCTCTAGAAATGGAGATGGGATGTAGTGATTGGAAGGTGGGAATTCCCTTTGTGCCCTGGAATTGTACTGCACCTTTCTGGAGAAGTGCCCTTCAGAGGTTTTCCAGTTCTGTTGACCAATCTCTCCAGCTGAAATGCTTTTTGCTCTATGCATGAAGTTTCTCTTTATCTTACCAAGTCCAGAGTAGAATCAACTTGATCTCTATAGCCTTTCTAGGTTCACTCAAGTTGGAGTAAATCATTTTTATTTCTCTGTGTTCCTGGTGCATAAAAATGAAAGCACTTATCACAGTCTTGGATTACTCATGATAGTGGGGAAAGGTTATTATAGTATAGTGGCCTAAAGCACAAACTTGAAAATCAGATTGTCCCTTGTTTAACTTTAGGCAATTTATTTAACCCCGCTCAGCCTTGGTCCCACTTGATAGTGGACTTACTAATAATAACAACTTCATAATTCTGGCAGGATTAAATGTGATGATGCATAGGAATTTTGGAACAGGACTTGCTAAATAATGATAATAATAATGATAATAATAATAATAGTAATAATAATGTTAGCTTTCTGTTATCTCTCACATAGAGTTCCTACCATACTGTGTATAGTACTTTCATAGCAGTGGCCATAACATATTTATGTCATTGCTGATGTAATCAGTGATCAATCACTTATCTGCTAAGTAGAACTGCATTTTAAACTGGAGACACCTTTAGCTTTAAAACCCCAGTTTTTAATTTATATTGGCATGAAAATATATGGCTATGCTTCTGATACTTGATTTAAAAGTTAAATAACTTTAAATGCTATAATTAGAAAGTATGTCAGGATTTGAAATGCATGTAAACCAAACATCAACATATGAAAATCTGGGCAACTTTATATTTTAAACAAAATGAGCATAAAGCAACAGTATTTTTAAAGAAACACAGGAAAATTGCCATAAACCTGATTAAAATTAATATATATATATATTAAGTTTTCCTTGTACAGTGGTACCTTGGTTCATGAACTTGATTCTTTCCACGATTCTGGTCACAAACCGAGTTGGATTAGAACCAAATAAAATTCAATGACTAGGTTGATTCAGAAATTTGATTCAGTTCTTATCCAGTTCAGTTTACAACCAGAATCATGGAGAGAATTGAGTTCATGACCCAAAGTACCAATATACAAACATGTTAATATACAAAAATGGGAAATATAAATATTTTGGGTAGTTCTTCTTAAAAACTGTCACATAGATTAAAATCCATATTCTTCCCAAATCATCTAATTCGCGAATGGCAAAGTAAATATGGAACATGTCCTTTCAAGGCATTTTTTGTATTCCTTGAAAACTTTTTTTTTGGTATGGAGGATCAAACTAAGGATCTTGTGCTTGCAAAGGCAGGTGCAGTGCCACTGAGCTAAATCCCTGGCCCTGTTCCTTGAAAACTTTGAAAAAGGAGGCGAAGATTAAGAATCCTTGAAACATTAGAAATCTTTCACATTTGTAATTAAAATTTATTACTATCATCTTGGAATGAATAGGATTGTTCTCTCTTTTTCTCTCTTGCCTGTAACTTAAAACTATTCTATAACATATTTATAGAACTTACAAGGTTTGTTTTAGTCATACTTTGATGTTTTATAAATCAAACCAATCATTTCTTTCAGTGACTCTAAATGGAATTCCTGCTTCTCCTCCCAAATACAGCAACACTAGCATCTTCTTCTTGAACAGTGTATTCCTACTCCTTCTAGTTTTGTCTGGCTTTCAGCACAGATAACACTGGAAGGCCCAGATCCCAGGATAAGATTGTTTCTCTATTAACTTCCTAAGGATATTGTAATAAAATATTGCAATCCAGATTGCTTAGAGCAAGACATTTATTCTCTCACACTTTTGAGGGCCAGAAGCCTGAAATCAAGGTGTTGTTTCATTTGGAGTCTTTAAGGGAGATTCCATTCCCTGACTCCCTACAGCTTCTGGTATTCCTGGGCATTCCTCAGCTGGAGGCAGCATAACACTAAACTCCATCTCATTTTGTAACCTTTGTCTCCCCTCTTCTTTCTCTCATAAGGACGCTGAATTATATTTAGGCTCTACCTTAATGCAATATGGTCTGTCTGGAGATCTTTAATTACATCTACAAAGATGCTTTTTCTAAACAGGTTCCAGGGTAGGTCTTTTTTGAGGCCAATTTTCAAGCCATTGCATATTTCTTTAGACAATAGCTGGCTATGTTTTGAGTAGAGATGGGCCAGGCAAGAAGGCTGCAGGTATTGACATAAAGCTAACATTACATCACTATTCAATTGCACTGCTCAAATTTATGTTATACCTTCTAGAGATAGCCAAAACTTCTGTAATCATTGACTTTGAAGGGAAACATTTTATTAGCAAAAGGGTGGCCAATCCTTTTGTGGCTTTTTCCATAAAGAGGGTTTGGTTTGGGTAGTAACTAAGCCTATACTTCATGTCTACTGGTAAACCATCAAGGTGCCATGTTAGAGAAATCATCTCCAAATATGATGGCTATAAAGATGTATAGGAAGCATTTCACAGAGAATTAGATTCCTGCATTATTAATGAAGGGCCCTGGTGGTTGCTTAAATACATTCAATTTCAGACACTTAACATATTGGAGGAAATAACATTAAGGAGGACATAATACATAACTTGGTGGATTCTCTGGGATATACGGCAAGGCAGTTTTGAATAAAGAAAAAAACTGTAGATATAATATCCTAAAATCACTCTTTTTTTATGCCAAAGGCCAAAACTGAAAGAGCTGTGAGGTGTATTTGGAGGTGAGGGGAATTCACATTAAAATAAGAATAAATGGTTTTGCTGCCTGCTGTGCAAGTGCAAGGACCTGAGTTCGATCCCCAGTACCAAAAAAAAAAAGAAGAAATGGATATTCCTTTAAATAAGGAGGGGTACAAGTGAAGTTTCTCAGGACTGCTAAGATACATATTATAATTTATCTGAAGACAGAGGAGAATGGTTAATATGCTTAAATGTCTATAGTATTACTTTACTGGCCTCTAAGCTTAGCTGATATGAATAACGTACAGTTAAGAGTTTTATAAGATTCTTATGTTAGTACATACAAAATTACTGCACTTAAAAGCTATAATAAATCAAAACTTTTATATGATTTTTAAAGACATCTGTATTTTTATGACCCAGAAAAGCCTCCTTATTTAAGCTCTTTTATTGCAGCCAAAAATGCTTAGGACTACTAAATTAATGAATTTCACTCTTCCATGATTGGGGATGGTGACTATAAAGTAAACAAGAATATTTGATCTAATTAGAGAGAATGAATTTTAGTCTTGACTTTTGGGGAGGGTGTAAATAGTTATAAGGAGAAAGAGAAAGAAACTGAGATAAAGATAGAGATAAGAGTCTCTGAAAGTGGAGAAGGTTTGGCCCAGTATCAATCCCATATTTATTCTATTGGTCTTTTAACAGGACAAAATAGATACTCAAGGGAGTGGAGAAGGTAACCAATAGTTTATTTCCATTATTTCCCTCCGTTATCCTCTCTTACTGTTTAAAACCTCAGGATTTACAACTCTATCAGATCCTGTGTATTCAAAGAACTGTCTTGGGAGGAAAGTTTTCTATCTTTTCATTTTAAATGGCTGACCTTGGTACTTATTTAAGAAGTCCTCTGGGTATATGGATGAGCCATCTTGGGAAATCTGTTGCTGAACTTCCACATTTACTATGGTCAAACTCCATACTCACTGTGTAGCCATGTGCACTGATCATGTAATGCAGCTGGGTAGCTTTGTCACCTGACTCAAATCCACTTAGCATTATTCAGCCTAAATATTTACTTTGTATCAAGCATATAAACAAAATGAAATAACAATTTTTAAAAATCAACTCATAACATTTATAATTAAATTCATTAGTTAAGGCAGTTTATGTAAATGTCACATATGAGCTGTGATCTTTATAAATATTTAAGTGCTGAATAAGTAGACAATCACATTTCTTAGTAATAAATGCTTTGTCTTGCCAACTTTATTGCCATTTGAAAAATGTAGAATGTTCCCATCTACCACCTTGCATTCTTGTTTTGAAACCTTTTAAGCCATGTATATCATCAAAAGAACTTTTGTTTTGATTCCATTCCTATTCCCATATGTTCTCCACTTACCCTACACTCTAGATTTCTATGCCTTCCTTCTAATTAGTGTGTGCACCTGCGTTCAAGAAGCAGCATTCTAATCAAAACCATGTCAAGCTGTTTGTAAAGGAGGAAAAAACAAGCTGCAAGATTTCCAGTTTAGAGAAATGGACAGTACATTCTGTTGATGTTCTCAAATCACTGTGTCTTTTAAATTTATGAGAATTTATGCATACTTTCTTTTGGCATATACAAATCAACTACTGGCGTATTTTCTGTATGCTATAATATATTGTGTCTGGTTGGCGGTTTTCATTCAAGTACAGGAACGCAAGATGATTTCACTACATTCACATTTTATATCCATGGTTTCACATCCGAGGGTTAGGAGAGAAGAAGTTAGAGGATGCCCCAGTCTTGGAAGATGACTTAAGAGATCAAAGAAAGAAAGAAAATAAGAAATGGCTGGGGCTTGAGAGAAAAAATGCATCATGGAGCATAGAAGAGCATATTGAGGAGAATATGAACTGGTTTCCTTTCCCCATGCTCCCATATATCAATGATAGCATTCACTTTAATGTTTTGTATTTGTTTGCAAGAAATCTGTCCCGCAGTTGGACAGTGATCTCTTCAAAAGCAAAGTCCATAACATTTCTTGTTGCCTCCCTAGAGTCTCCTAACCCATCTCATGTTCCTGCACTAATGGCTAGGCCACCTCTCTCTGAATACTTTAAGAACTCATCACTTCCCAAGGAAACCTGTTTCCATGTTAGAAAACAATGATTGTTCCATGGTTTTTCTAAATACAGCTCATTTGCCCATCAATAATGTCCAAAACTTGGCTCTCCTCTCCGGAATAAGAAGAGGTCCATTAAGTTCCATGAAGACATAAAAGAACAGCTATAATTACTGCCTTTGATAATTTTCTTCTTCCAGACAACCATCCTTAATTTCTTTAGCCCTTTCCCATCTTTCCTCCTTTCTGCTTTCCTTCCTCTTTTTAGCCTTCCATTAAGTACCCATTCAACAAATGTGCATTTAGAACTAGTGATCACTAGGTACAAGTGTCCATAATTTTTATTATACTTCCAAACTTTGACTTTTCATCTTTAGCATTGTCATAGGTTGCTAATATTAAAATATAAATTAGAGATAAAAATGATAATCTAGATCCAATCTAACTACCAAGATGTCATTTCCCCACTCTGAGTGACCTTAACTGTCACCTAAGATAGTCCAGCTACTGGTGGTTTCATATATGTAATTTAGATCACTCAGGTATCAGCTAACTACCTTTTTTCCCTTTAAAACTGCTGAAAGACAAAGCTTTCTCATATTTTCATTTGTCTTTTAATAGTAGAACTTTACAGGTATGCATGTTAAATTTCAATTTTTCCTTTCTCCTATTCAGTACTTCAATTTCATTCTGTGATATATGTCATTCTGTTACTCATACAATTGATAAATTGGTCTTATCTTCATCTATGTTGTTGATTGAAATATAGAATTGGAATCTTGAACTTCCTTTGAGTTAGCTTTCTGGTTGATCTCAAGCTATTAATCAACACTATCTGAGAACAGTACTTAACAAGTGAAGCATCTACTCAAGAGCTCTATCATCCACATCACATTTCGCAACTTTATCTGAGGATGTCATAGAAAGCTGTCAGAATCATTCTCAATTAAATGTATTTTATAGCTTCTCTAAAGCTACAATGGCATCAAAAGGAGGATTGAGGTGAGTAGAACATGACATGTTCTAAAAATTGTCTCCAGTATTTATTGCATACTCTTTGAAACACTAACAGTGATGTGTTTAATAGCTCATGTTTTTCTCTTGGGAATCAAAATCACGTATCTGATAATGCAATTTCAAAATTTATGCCATTTCTTTTTGTTGACTTTCTCACGACCTTGATTTTTTATTTTAAAAGTTTGGCCTCTTTATGTTTAATGAGAATGAACACTACTATTAGTTAAATATGAATGGCTATTATGGTCTTTTCCCCTTAAAAACAAGTTAACATGTTTGACAAAATTACATGAATTTTTTGCCTAAATTATTTAGAACATAGAGCATGTTAGATTTATTAATTTTAATAATGCAATTTTTCCCATTATTCTTGAAATGCTATCAAGTTAGAAATGTTGATATCAGTGGGGACTATATATCAGCCAGGCGATTATTAGTCAGTATTTAGTGAGTTTTTAAAGGTAACTTGTACTGTGCATGGTACATCCATTACCTGATTTAATGTTTACACTAACAGAGGTAGACACTTCTGTTATCTCTTTACAGATAAACAAACTGAAGCTCAAACAAGTTAAATAGGTCATTAGAGTCACACAGCTATCAATTGGTCATCAGTATGTAAGCCTAGGTAATCTTGTTCTTGGGTTTGTCCCCATAACCACCATTCTATAATGAAGACTATCTTCCAACCTACTCTAGATGTTACATAGTAGTAGTTAAAAGCTAGGTAGGCAGAAATTGCTTGCTAGTTCAGCTGAAGAAGGTTTTCCAATATATTTTTAGGTATAAATGTCTAATTCCTCAATAGGACGGATTTATATTAAAGGAGAATTATACATCTAGTGCTTCAGTATTCTCCTTGGATAGAAAATCAATATAGGAGAATAAAAATAATGTTTATGGGGCTGGGGATTTAGCTCAGTGGTTCCAGTGCCTGCCTGGCAAGCGCAAGGTCCCAAGTTTGATCCCCGGGACCAAAAAAAACCAAAAAACAAAAATAATGTTTGTGATATAAATATAATTGCTTTACTTTGGAGCATGAGCTTGGAATATGGCAGACACAGGACTTACAATTCACTTATGAGTAGCTTATTCATTTTCATATTAGCTATAGTTGAGAGAAAAATGGGGTTGTAATAGGATTTTCAAATAGGATAAGATGTTAAAGCTGATTATACAGTTATATTTAGATGGGAAACAAGAGAAAGGGGATTATTTCTCTTCATGAGCCTCATCGATGTCACAGCAGAGGTGTTACCACTAGAACAATATTAAGATTTTTGTCTAAATTTTATTACGGTTTCAATGCAGGTATTTAATATTTAAACAAAAGTTCATTTTATATCATCTCAATTTGATTATATCTTTCATTATCAGAGAGTATTGATTAAAATTTAATGTGTGCATTGCAGTAGATCTTTAATATCTCTTCTTTAATATTAGGGCAATATTGTTATAAGATAGCATGTGCTCTATCACTAAACAAACCAACACAGTTCACATTTATAAATTAACTTTTGCCAGATTGTTACCTGGATATCTGTGACAATAAACTGAATGTCCACAGACAGGTTAAATTGTTCTTAGAAAATAAATTTCCAAATATTTATTAAATGTCCACTATATGTCAAGGACTATATTTTTTAGCTTGCTGTTTCAGAGACAGAATTTTTAAAAGGGGAGGTATAGTGTGACTCATGATTTTAGAAGGTCCAGTGCGTGGTTAGTGGACTCCAAAGCAGAAATACAGTGGAAGGTTGTACAGAGGGAAGATATGCAACTCATTGCATTTGAGAAGCAGAGAACAGAAGAAGAGACAAAGAGGAAGATCCCCAGGGCCCACATATAGTTTCCAGGGTCGTGCCTTATGACCCACCTACACACACTTAAAAGATTTTTTTACTAATATTCTAGACATCTATCAAACCAATCAGACTGACAGTCAAGATATTTATCCCAAACACTGGGATGAGAACAGAAGAATAATAGAATCTCTCCTTCAAGAAGGAAAGAACAGCCAGAAATGTAAGATTACTAGCTCCACTGGTTTGCATGGAAAGCTCTTCAAGTACAGATGAAAAGGTAACTATCAGAGGAATGCAAATGGAAAGTAAATGGGATAGCACCTCATTCCAGTCAGAATGGCTACTATTAAAACAAACAAAAATAACAAATGCTGGCTAAAAACAAACTCCCACACTGTTGGGAGGAATGTAAATTAATATTGTCATTATAAAGAACAGTATAAGAAGTTCCTCTAAAACCTAAAACTAGACTTACCACATGATCCAGCTATCCTACTTTTGGGTCTATATCCAAGGGAAATGAAATCAGCAGACCAAAGGGTACTTGCTCACCCATGTTTATTGCAGCATTATTCACAATAGCTAAGATACAGAATGAAAATAAGTATCCATGAACAGGAGAATGGATAAAGAAAATGCAGTATGTATCCATAATGGAACACTACTCTTTAGCCATAAAGAAGAAAGAAATCCTGTCATTTGCAGCAAAATGGATGAAATTGGAGAACCTATTAAGTGAAATATGTTGGATATAGAAAGACAGGTACTGCATGTTCTCTCTCATATGTCAAAGCTACATGAATTGACCTGAATGAATAATGATTCCTAGAGGTTGGGAATGGGTGAGAAGGAGGGTAAGGGAGACTGCATTTAATTAGCTGTATGCATATGCTGAAATATTCCTCTGAACTGGGTAATATGTATAATTTACATATGTAATAAAATAAAAATATTTTAAAACAAAATTGAAGTATTCAAACCTGAGTAGATGGGACATTGTCAGATGGCTTTCAGCAGATGTGAATCTGGCCTAAATTTAAGAAAGGGTACTAGTTAGCTCGATAAAGAAGGGGATTTGTGAGTAAAATATAGCTATTTGTCAATCTAGTTAATTTGATATTGAAGGCCTGGCACAGTTAATGAAAGAATAAACCTCCCAGAAAATCTATGTAGATTGTATGGTACAGATATTAATTGGTCCCTAGGAACAACTAAGTTTGCAGAAGAGAAGATGAAAACTCAGTAGTATATTGCTACTTAAGACTAAAGAATAGTCTATAACCTTATTCTAAAAACACATCTTAAAGCCAGGCAAAAATTTTTAGATTGGACTTGGCAATTAGCTGTTTTATCAATATAAACTGAATAGACTATTGGCCATATTGGCCAGCTTTCTAAGTAGTTTTCTGAATCTATTCATATGTAAACAATTAGGGAGAAGTGTTTTTAATTTCAATTGAATGATTTTTTTACATGTTATTGTTACATTTGCTACTTTGTGTACCTCTATTCTATATGAACTTGATTTTGAGTCTGATATTTTTCTCAGAATAATCTCACTTCCTCAGTTATCCCAAATATTCAAATATTTAGTTGCTTAAAGAAACACACATTTACTACCTCAGAGTTTCTGGGGGTCAGGGGTCAGGAGTCCAGTCCTTGGCTGATCCTGAGGGATCAGAAGCCCAGGCTAGCTGTCCCTGATGATCAGGAGTCCAGGTGTGGCTAGCTGATCCTTGGAAGACAGGAGTTCAATCTTGATTGGCTGATTCTTGTAGGTCAGGGGTCCAGGCATGGCTAATTGATCCTTGAGGGGGCAGGGGTCCAGGTATCATTAGCTAATCCCTTCAAGGCTAAAAGTGTAAATGAGCACTGTTTTCATTGGAGGCTCAAATGGCGATGGATCCACTTCTGACGTCCCTTATGTTAATCATAAGATTAATTTCCTTGCAACTGTGAGACTAAGAATCTGGCTTCTTGGTAGCTGTTGGTCAGAAGTTGGTTGCTATTCGCTCCTAGAGGCCATGCTTGGTTCATTCCTGTGTTGCCGTCTCAAAGGAACCTTTACAACATGGCAGCTTGTGTCTTTGAATCCAGCAAGGAAGAAATGAAGTTTGGTAGCATGAGTGAGTTTTATATAGCATAGTATAAGCTTGGGAGTGACAGGCTATCATTTCTGCCACACTTTATTTGTTAGAAGCCGGTCAAAGTTCTTGGCCATATGCAAGATGAGGAAATAATTCAAAGCTGTGAATACAGTATAGGGATACTGGGGACCATCTTGTTGTCTATCTGCTACACTTCAAGGAAGAAAATTACTCGAGTCTTAGGCATCCTTGGTAATTTCCATGTGATCACATTTAAAGAATCAATTGTTTGAATGGCTTTTAACTGCTTCACAAACAGGTACCTCTTTCAAAGAATAATATACATATATTGAAAAGCCAAGACCAAGTATGCCTATAATTGCCTTGACTTAAAGTTTTTTAAAGACAGAGTTCGTTTTCCAGATTATATTGGAAAATCATTCTTTCAAATAAATGTATATTATTTTTAATATTGTATAAAATGATATTTTTCTCCAAATTTGTTCCACAGTTTTTTTTTCTTTTTGTAGAACTGATTATGTGCCTTAAAAAAAACCCTGGATCATCAGATTAGTATTTTAGCAACTGATTAAATTTAGAACACTGGTTATGCATTTTGATTTTCAACACAAGCATACTTTATTTAAATATTTATAGTAGTTTTTAAGATAAATTATGATATGTTTTACTTTGTATGATTTTAATAAATAGTACATGCTTTCTTTTTATATAGCAAAATCTATAACATTTTCAAGTATATTAGGTCACATTCAATGTCTACAAATAGTCATCTAGGCTAAATAAGTTGCATTGAAATAGTGTGCTTCCATCTCCCAAATTCATACTAACAATTTATTCAGCAAATATTTATTAAGTAAGCATCAACTATGTTCTAGAAGCTTAAAACACAGGGTGATCTAGTCCCATCTTATTGGATGCTCTCGATGTTCAAGGCTAGGCTGAGAGTGTGTTAATATGAAATAATGAATGAATGAAGACATTCAAAGTCAGAGAGTTTAATTGCTATATAGCAAGTCACTTTAGAATTGGGGCTGGAACCCAGGTCTTCTGGGGGCAAAGTATGCCCTTTCCAAATGTCTCATGGCTCCTAGGAAATAAATCACCTTCGTTTCCAGAGAAGGTGATTAATGCCCTGCTATAGCGAAGCTGTATCTTTTAAAGTTATTATTTCTGAAGTAGTTAGAGCTTTGGGTTGGTCCATACAAAATCTCTGCCCTGGCCTCCACTGAGACAAGCTAAGCTATGAGTCAGCTAGTGATGGTTAGAGTTCAGCTTGGAATATGAAGAGGCTAATTGACACATATCAAAATCAAGCCTGAGACTTGGGCCTCATTAGCACCATGCTCTATCTAATTGTACTACCCAGTCACAGACATCAATATAGAATTCAATCTACACACTGGTGGCGGTTCTTTTCCTTTGCCCTTCACCCCATTCTGTGTAACAACATGTAATGAAAGATAGCTATAGAAAGCAGTGTTTATTAAGTCTCATAGTTTTTTAAAAATTATATTCACAGTCTATATACAGTGATACTTGAAAATATTAAATGTTAATAATATCTAATACCATCTTTTAAAATTATTTTCACCATAATATCAGTGTTAACCGATTTATAATGGAACAATAATGCAATTAAATGTTCCTCTAAGCAAATTTTAAAGCTGAATCACATGCACATTGAATTGGCTTTCCAGATTCTAGTTATTAAATGCATTGATTTCACACTGGGAAAACTCACTTCTCTACAGTTTAGATCTTAATAAGTGCAGTTGGCAATATTTTGACCAGAATTACTGTTTTAGTCACTGTATGCTGAGATCTTTTTACTTTTTTATTATTTTTTGCATGAACCTAGCTACATAAACTAAATTTTTCTCATATTAAGAAAACTTTTGGTAAACATGTCTTGAAGGTACAGTGGCTCATTCCTGTAATTCTGTTGCATATATGCACACCTTTGTTTTATTGTTGTAGATATTGCCAATTAGTATTTCTTGGTAGTCACGTGAGTTTATTGCATAGTTTATTTACCTTAGGTTTGATGTATTGGCCTGAAAATTGGGGTTTTCAGGGGATGTTATTGGACTTTTCTATTTCAACTGTAAATGTTGAAGGGAAAAAATTGTAGGTTATATTTTGCAGTTGACTGTTCATAATTCAGGGAGGGTGTGCAGTGATGATTAGAGGTAAAGAATAGAACAAACATGGCGACAGAGTTATAGGGAGGGGAGATTAAAGGAAAAATAATATGTGTGAGGAAAATTACTTACATAGAAGTATTTCAGAGAAATATTATATGTTTCTTATTTAGACTGATGTGATTTTTTAAGGCGTTATGTACAAGAGAACTCCCACTTTGTTTCTCTAGAATGATAATACTCCAGAAAATTTGTGCCAACAAAAAGAAATGTATTTAAAAAAAACA
Source organism: Heterocephalus glaber (assembly GCF_000247695.1). The sequence continues at coordinate 10,048,857 of NW_004624815.1, forward strand.
CAAACATTACCTTCAGAGAAATATCTGATTTAATCATATTTCCTATTGAGAGTAAATAACACAAAATGAGGGCAGAAATCAATACCATACTAGCATAGTACAAAGTCATAGTCCTTTGCGAGGTAAAATGTATGAATAGATGGACATTCAATTCACATTATCATGAGGAATACAAGAATAATGCCAGTTATTTATGCTGCAACCCAGAAATAGTGTGATAATACAGTCTTCTTTCCCAAAACAAACTATCTCGATACTAAGGTGAATGATTTTTTCCTTTCTAAGTTCTGTATAAACAGTCACTACTAAAAAGCTTATTCTGTGTTCCAGAAGATATGTGCTAAGTCCTCTTCAGCAACTAGCTAATGTCAGCTGGTAATAAACTCCTTATGTGGGATTGGGCTGTTTCTGCCCTTGGTTTTTAGCATCATTTCCTTTTCGTCTTCCTGTGTTATTTTTTCAATGTCCTTTTGTGGTCCCTTCTAATTTTCCCAGCTCAGCAGACATGCATTTCCCCTGTTTTGCCTGTATCTTTTCCTAGTTGGTCATCCATTTTCTGACAAGTCACATATTTATTTCTATAGCCCTAACACTAAGCAGGGGTCACTATGTCCATCCTAACTCAGAATTTGTATACAGAAATTTACATTTTCACATGCAAAGTAAACAAACGTATATACACTATATTTTTATATTCCACTTGGAGTTCTAATGTCTCAAAAATAACTTTCCCCAAGCTAAACTCTGGATTTACAATTCCCATACCTACTCCCCTCTTGGAGTGTCTACTAGCTTAACAGTACCATAGTTCCCATTGCTAAGGCCAAACATCTTTGACTTCTTTTCTTCCTTTTTTGTTTTTCTTTTTCATACCACACTCAAATATGTCCTTAACTCATTGCACTTTACTTCTTTTTACTTCTTCTACCCTCGCCCAAGCCAGTCAGGTCTCAGATAATTAAGATAATTCCTCTCTGCTATGTCGACTTCCATACTTGTCACTCTATTTTCTGTTTGCAACATGGCAGCCAAAGTATGATTCTTGTGATATAACTCAGGCCATGTTATTCTTCTCAAAATGTACCAAAGACATTCTTTTATCCTGAGTAAAAACCAAAACCTTTTTTCCTAACACATACACATGTGCTCGCACACGCACACATACACACGCACACTCCTTTCTCCTCAGGTTTATCTTCTCTGGTCCTCATACCCTCAGTTTCCTCCAGCTACCCCATGCCTCCTTGCTGCCCTGCCCTGCCCCATGACTTTTATCCAGACATTCCTCTCTACCTAAAATGCTTCCCCTAGCTTTCTCTGGGTCTCTGTTCAAATATCACCTCATCATAGAGGACTTTCCTGACTACATGTAAAATTGCATACTCTTCTCTCATGCATTCTTTATTCCCATACCTTTATTGTTCTCCACAGAATGTAGCATCATCTAATAGAGTATGTCTATTTCTTAAATTAAGTTTATTGGTATAATTTAGATAATACATAATGATCACATTCATCATAAGGAATTTGTACTTGTACAAGATATATCTCAATTCTTATTTTTCCCATTCCCCTTCCTTCCTTTCAACCCTTCTTGGTCTCCTAATTTACCAAAGCTTTGTTTCTATTTTATCTTTCTTTTCTCATTTTTTTCCACTTTTCCCTTTCTTCCTTCATTTCCTCTTCCCCCCTCCTTAGTGCCCCTTTGCATTTGAACATTTTCTTCCTATTTCAGATTATCTACTATACATTTTAGTCCATTTCTACACTTTCAGTTTTTCATAGCAGAGAAACAATGTGATATTTACACACACGTAATAGTATGGTCTCACAGTGCATCTATTTACCTAGAAATGTCTCCAGTTTATCCTTCTTTAAGGGTGAGTAGTACTCCATTATATCTTCTTCATCCATTCCTTAGTTGATGGGCATGACAAACCAATAGCCAACATCAAACTAAATGGTCAAAAACTAAAAGCTTTAACTCTAAAATCAGGAACAAGACAAGGGTGTCCACTATCACCACTCCTATTTAATATAGTTCTAGAAACATTAGCTGGAGCAATTAGACAAGAGAAAGAAATATTAGGAATAAAGATAGGAAAGGAAGAAGTTTAGCTATCATTATTTGCAAATGACATGATACTCTGCGTAGAAGACAACAAAAACTCCACCAAAAGACTTCGTGATTTAATAACCAATTCATTTGCATAGCTGGACACAAAGTCAATACTCAAAAATCCATAGGATTCTTATACACAAATAACAAACTCACAGAGAGTGATACTAAGGAAAACACTTTCACAATAGGATCAAACAAAAAGAAATACTTAGGAATCAATCTAACAAAGGAGTGCAGAGATCTTTACATCAAAAACTACAGTACTCTGAAAAAGGAGATCAAAGAGAATATCAGAAAATGGAAAGACAGGGCTTATTAAAACTCAGCTGGGCTTTACCTTGGAGTTTTTGGCTTCAGGAAGTCTGGGGTTGGACCTGAGAAGTTGCATGTCTAGGAAGTTCTTGAGGAATGTTAATGCTGATTGTCCTGTGACCACACTTTGAGAATCTCTGCCCTAAAATAGTAATTTGACTGGCAAAGTATGCTTTGATTTAATAATAATACATTGGACCAAGTGTTGAGTTAAGGTGCCACAATTTTGTCCAAGAAGCCTGAGACCAGTTCAAAGAGAGAGAGATTGATTTGAGTACTTTGTGGTCAGAGGAGAAATTGAGCACTGCACATACATCAAGTACCACTACTCCTCAGCAACCATCCCCAGGAACCTCACATTCAACATCACGAAGACCATCCGTCAGGATGAGTGGCATGACCTGCAAATGCTTGAGAGAGAAGGTGAGCCAGACCCAGCTCCCAGAAGGAGGCTCCCCCGCCACCATTCCATGCTCCTAGGGCAGAGAAGGTGAGCCGCGGGGCCGCCAGAAGCATCCCCCCACACACACCGTGGAAATGAGAAGACACATAAACAAGCCTCAAAAACAGATGTCCAGGTCACCTACAGCAACCCCCAAAGGGAAACGAGATGGAACAGTCTGATACTCAACCACCTGGACTGTCTGAACTGGCAACAAAAGAGGATCTGGGAAAAATGGAATCAGAAATAATTTCTCAGATAGCAGCAAAGATTGTGCCCATAGTGCAACACAGGATTAATAAATCTAGAGGGGACACAGATAAAAAAATAGAGGATCTGAGGAACATGATGGAATCCCAACATAGGAAACAAATGGAATCC
>NW_004624815.1:10053133-10161182 GCF_000247695.1 Heterocephalus glaber
TTTTCATTTTAATGATGTCATTTAAAGTTCTAAATTTTGATGGAATCTCATTTATCAATTTTTTTTCTTTTATACATCATGTTTTTTGTATCCTAGGTAGTTCTTGCCTACTCTAAATTCATAAACATTTAAAAAAAAAAAAAGAAAATAGAAAGACATCCCCTGCTCATGGGTAGAAAGAACCAACATAGTAAAAATGGCCATATTCCCAAAATTTGTATACAGATTTAATGCAATCCCAATCAAAATATCAATAGCATACCTCACAGGACTAGAGAAGATATTCATAAAATTCATTTGGAACCAGAAGAGACCCAGAATAGCAAAAACAATTATGGGCAACAAAGGCAAGGGAGGGAGCATCACAATCTCTGACATGAAATTATACTACAGAACTACTATGTTAAAAACAGCATAGCACTGGCAAAATAAACAGACCCAAGGATCAAGGGAACAGATTAAAAGATGCAAAAGCAACTCCAAACACACTTAGCTACCTTATCTTTGACAAAGGGACCCAGGACCTTAACTGAAAGAAAAATAGACTCTTTAATAAATGATGCTGGAAAAACTTGCTGACCAAATGCCAAAGACTGAAACTAGACTCATGTCTCCCACCATGCACTAAACTAAAAGATCTAAATACTAAAGATCTAAATTTTAAAACAAAAACACAAACTGCTAAAAGAGAGAGTAGATAGAACTCTCAAAAATAGATATAAGCAACAACTTTATGAACAAACCCTGATTGCACAGGAAATATTACAAAGTGTCAACAATTGAGACCCTATCTTATTAAAACGCTTTTTGCACAGCAAAAGAAATCACTGACAGAGTGAAGAGACAACCAACAGAGTGGGAAGAAATTTTGCCACCTATTTCTCAGACAAAGGACTAATACCTAGGATGAAGAACCGAAAAAAAAAATCAAATGCCTCAAATTTAAAGACCAATCCAAAAATGAGCATCTGAAATGAATACACACTTCTCAGATGACATACAAATGATAAATAAATATACAAAAAATATTCAACATCACTGGTCATTTGAGAGATGCAAATTAAAATGATGAGATTCCATTTCACTCCAGAAAAATGGCTATTATGAAGAAATCAACCAATAACAAATGCTGGTAAGGTTGTGGAGAGGAAAGAACCCTTCTCCACTGCTGGTGGGAGTGTAGACTGGTGCAAACACTGTAGAAATCCATGTGGAGATTCTTCAAAAAAGTAGGACTAAAGGTTCCATTTGACCCAGCTATTCCTCTTCTTGATATCATCCCAGAAGAATTAAAAGCATCATACCATAGCAATATATGCACACCCATGTTTAAAGCAGCAGAGTTTGTAATAGCTAAATCTTGAAAACATCCCAAAATATGTCTATTTTATTAACAATGATCTACTTCAAAGATGAGTAGATTTTGTTATATATTCGACACACTCCAGTATCCAGAAAATGTAGTATTTGTATTTATTAAGTAAATACTTTTTACTGTAAGTAAACCATTTTGTAGCTGATTTGCACAAGTGGAAGTCAGTATGTCAATTTTAACTCAAAATTCATGTAGGAAAATCTGTATACTATATCCAATGTAGCTCAAGCTGTTCCTAAGCTACCATATATTTAAGAAGCTGGAGTAGAATAGGGATATTATTTGATGGATTTTATTATTATATAGTTTTTAGTAATGGATGTAGCAGAGGACAAAGTATCACTCTTAAAAGCTACAATTTCATTCCAAAAAGTCCTAACATTACTCTGATCATTTTTGAGATTGTTGTTATTCTTGATTCTAGCATTGTCATTTTATGTTAGTTTCACTACATTTTATTAATACATGTGAAATACTTAAAACACACAACTATTTTTACAGCTAATTTTCACATGTGAGAGTCAATACATCAATTCTAACTTAGAATTTCTGTAGGAAGATAGACTCATACCTAATGTAGACAAATACAGATATTTTATATTTACTGTAGTACTCTGACATTTTAGACTCTTTAATGCCACAGGAATTAATTACCTGAATTAGAGGCACAAAAACTCTAATATCTATAAAATTCTAGAGCAGAATAATAGAAAATAAACTTTACCTTTTAGCTATTGAAATTTGTAAATCTTCCTATTTTCTCTCTCCAGTAGAAGCCTTATTAATTCATAACACACACATGCTTCTCTGTCTCTCTCACATTCATGAAAAGGTGTTGCTTTCAGCTTTCTACATATAAAACATTATAACATCTTCCACACCTATAGCCTTATGGGGCCAGAGGTACAGGCTGTGGGAATTTTCTACTAAAGGACTTCAAAGATTCAGTGTGACACAACGGGGTAATTTGGGATTCACAGAAGCATCTTGGGCATAGAATTTTGGAACATTTTTAGTAGAAAGCAGTCCTTGGCAATTATCTCACCCAACACCTTTCATATAACAATGAAAAGTTAAAATATTCCTCATGCTTTGCATAATTGCTGGCTTAATTTCCTCTCACTTGCAGTGCCTTGCTATCTGGTCATTCAAACTGGCCAAGCCACTCTTCAAGGCTGCTGAATTCATTTTGTTGTTCTCTTGATAATGTTTTCCCCTGCTGATTATATTCCTGGCTCCTACTTGTCACTCAAATCTCAGTGTAAAGGTCAATTGCTCAGAGAGGTCTTCCTGGAGACCCAACCTAAAGCAGCCTCAGTCGCCTGCCAGCACATTTCTTATTTTAATTCTCAGCGTAGCATGCCTCACTGTCTTTTCTGGAGTGTCTTTGTATTTATTACATGTTTGTTGTTCATCTTGCCACATTAAATACAGACAGAAGCAGCCTGGATTTTTCACTGTATTCCTAGGGAAACATTTCCTGGCAGTTAGTTGGTGCTCAATAATTATTTATTCAATAAATGAATGATGTAATCCCTGTTACTTACCATCTTTGCACTAATGATTGAGAAACATCCAGTGACTAAGAATGTAAAACCCAACAAATACAGACTTTTCCAGCCTTACAGAGGTCATTGACAAATCACAAAATTAACTGACCTGTTCTTCACATTAAGGTGACATGCCCAGGTGTTTTTGATATTGTCATATTACTCTGTGAAAAACATGTTAATCATGTTACATTTATTAGTTTGCCAGTAATACACATCTCTCTTCGTCCAGCACAATCTTCCATCTTGCATCTGCAAGGAGAAAAGATTGTTTATGTTTATGATTGATGTTTTCATTCCCAAGAAATATTTTAGTCAAGTATTTCAGATGTGTTGCATTGAAATATAGAAAACTAAGTTTTCATATTCATTTATCAGAAAAATGTTAATGATATTTAATCAACGAATGAATTTTCAACCTACTAGATACCTTTTCTCATTGGATTTGGATCCTAATGGGGGAGGATGAATAACAAGAAATGATTTCATTTTCTTTTCAATCTATCTTGATGTTACTATAGTCTTACCATAATTCTTTGATGTAGGAATTACTAGTTTTCTTTTTTACATGTTAAAAAATTAAGCTCAGAGTAGTAATACTCAAACTTACATTGATTGTGGTAGAGTTGGAATTTGAACCTAATTTTTTATTACTTTAAAACATCCTCCTTTTGTACTTTATCATTTGGAAATAACAAAAATCTTAAAAAATTTAACTGTGGTTTTTCCTATATTAGAAATCCAAAATAAAATAATTTAAAGAGAAAAATAAAAAATACATGATAAGAAGTAGGGATGTATACTTTGTGGAGACAATAAGGGGTTCTGGAAGTGGAGGGAGAGAAGCAGGGTGGGTGAGGGAAGTAAAAATAATTAAGATATGATATGCATATGTACCAATTCCCCAAGATGAATATATTTACCATGTATCCCAAAGATATATTAATGAAAAAGAAACAATTTAATAACAGTAAGTTTTAGAAAAATTTAAATAATTATCTTATGTAAAAATTACTTGTTCCCATAGATGAGTGAGCTATATGTTTTATGTTTTCACACTGAGTAGAATATATATTACCATCATATATTACTTCAGCCATCTACAGAATGCATTATAGTATAAATTAAACCTAAGAAAAAGACTGTTCAGTGACAAAGTTTAAAAATTAGACCTAATCAAAGATATAAAGTTTATCAGTTATTGTCCAAAGTGTTCTCATTATGATACCTCTAATTCCTTTACGGTGTTTAAAATGGCAGACAATAGACTCTAGGAAGTAGATAAGCCAATCTGTTAAGTCAACAAATGCTCTTATATTAAGCCTTCAATTAGTTGACTGTCATCTAAGGCTAATGTAGACTGAGCATATTCCATTATGAATTATTTGTGTTTTGGATGTGAAATCTTTTGAAGGAAAGGAGATATATTGTGATTTTTAAGCAAGGGTGAAAGTGGTTCCAGTGAGGAACCTAGTGTCTCTGGTGATATGGGAGTTATACAGTCCAAATTACCAGCATCACACTGAGATGTTGAGAGCAACAACTGAGAAGTAAGGCACTTACTTGTGATTGTGTGGGTAGGTATCACGTGTGCAAAGTGAAATTAGGTACTTTAAGCTTTCTTGCTAGTTACATCAGCCAAAAATATCTTCATACAATGTTTAGACCACAGTAGCTGATGGTCCCATTGTAAGTATTTTGTCTGGCCCAGGCTCAACTCAATAGTCATAAATACAGGTCTAGCTCTTTGGGATTTGATAATTAGAGAGGTATAAGCTCATAAAGTAAAAGAATCTGTTTTTGTAACAGCAAGATATGTAATTCAGTTCAAAAACAATCAACTATATCAGCCAAAAATTTGGTCAAACAAGGATATTTAGTCAATCATTTAGTCATCTCAAAAATATTAACTCATTGTCCACAGGTATGCTAAAAGCATAGGTGGATACACAATGTTCTTATCCTCAGAAACCTCACAATTGAGATGCAAAATAAGACACACATAAAAATCAAATGGTAATGAGTCAGCACAGACAGTTTATGATAAAGTGCCTTGTGAATAGCATGAATAGTAAATGATATGAGTTCATAAAAAGGAAAAATCTAGAAAGGCACCATACAAAATCATGCCACTGCTTTTTGTTTGGGGTTGAATGTGTTGAGGTTGAACAGGTACGAGGAACTCCATACAAGTTGGTGAGCAGGGGTAGCAAGAGGCAGTCAAAAGGGAGTTGAATCTGTGAAACTAGGAACTGGTTTGTCATCTTTCAGAAATAGTAGAAAATCACAGAGGTAGTTCCTTCCCATCTATGGGGTTTTGATTGTTAAGACATTGATTATTTAGTCTGAGGATTATGGGAAATTGTGGAAGGTTTTCTATAAGAGAGGTAGGACAGGGACAACATGTTAGAATAACTAAGCTGATAGAAATGTGACAATTTCTTGAAAATAAGAGACAAGAAAGGAAGAAAGTAGAACAGTGGTTCTTAACTTTAATGCGCTTAAGAAGCTACCTAGGGAGCTTGTTAAAATTGCAGATTCCTGAGCCCTACTTGAGATTCTGACTCAGTAAGTCTGAAGAGGGCCTATAATCTCCATCTTAACAAAGATCAGTGCGACTCGGATTTAAGTGGTCTTCAGACTACAATTTGAATAGTATTATATTAAAAGACTGTCACAATAATCAAGGAGTGAATTGGTGAGAATTTGTACTATAATTTGGGAAGTACAAAAGGGAAGAAATAGCCAAAGATGATATTAGTTTATTTAACTCAATATTTTTGATATTTTTTGTTTATTACTGGTTTTGCTAGTCAACATCTTTGATAAATTTTGTTTATAGAACTGGAATTATTTATGCAATTAAAATAGTCATTGCACATAAATACAATGCCAAAATGAGAACTAAAAAGACAATATAATATGAAATAATGATATGGTAATATAGATGATTTAAAAAGCAGTCCAGAAAACAAGTGACCACTCTGTATTATAGTCAAATATATTGTTATGTTTATTTTTCCCTATCCATGAATTTAACTATAGTAATCCTTAGTCAAGGCTCCTGAATTCCTTTTTTACTAGCTTTTTAAAAGTGGTTGTGGTACTCTCAATTATATAAATTTTCTTCATTTACCTAAGACGCCAACACTAGGGAATAGCTTCTTTGTAGTTGTGGTTGTTACACATCCTGGATTTGGAGAATTGATTCTAATTTTTAAAATTTTTTTCCATTTCCTAGAGTACTATCAGACTACAACCCCCATTTCTTGGTTTGGACAATATAGCTACTGGAATTACAGCTCATAGTGGGTAATTTATACTACCTTGAGTCTTATTCTAAGGAAGTAGCTTCCAGGCATAAGGAAAAATTTGAGATTATTACTCTTAGGGCTTAGCTTACATCAACCCATCAGGAATGGTACTGATAAAAGGTATAAAGAAAACTAAGTTTTCAGTAGAAATGACAATTACCACAGGAAGTATTTCAGTCTCAGATTGATGAAAATTCTGGGTCATAGTCTTTTCACTCATTTTCATCAAAGAGTAACCAATAATTAAAAGCAACAGTCTCCCAAATAATCCCATTTTTAAGATTGAGATTCTTACATTTCTATTCTGTTCTTTACACATGTGAAAAAATTTGGCTTTTAAGTTAATAATATCTGAGTATTTTTACATATTACCTTTACAGTTTATGTGAGGTGTGATGTGGTATTAGGAAGCTGAAATGTTTCATTGACATGGATATTGACTGAAATTATTGAAATTACAAAGTCCTTAATTCCAACAAAAGGAAAAGGCAAAGAAAGTCAAGCACCTAAAAATTAAAATATTGTATAGATTGGTCTCAGTTAAATGTAAATGATAATCACATGGTTGAAATGGATGTTTGGTGTAAAAGAAGAAGGGCTTTCACCTTCTGAAAGGGATGAAGGAAATCGAATAAAGAGGATAATGGTGTCTTGTGAGAAGTTTCAGCCTAGAGGAAAAGGATGCCTGGGGGAAAACATGATTTTTACTTACCTGCTGGGAGTAGAGGAGCTCTTCTTGGAGTGAAATGCCTCAATCAGAGCTATGCCCTTGATTCAGACAGGGCCTTATTCCCTTGGCCCCTGCGGTGGTGGCTGACACTGAAACTGACACATGCATGCTGAAGTCATCTCCCTGTATGTTGATGCTCGCTTCTTGCTCAGACACAGCAAGGATTAGCTCCTCAGAGAAAGCCTCAGAGTAAGGCTTACTGATAGTAGAATTTATCGGACAGTATTTTCTTACTCGTGGGTGATCAGGAAACAGTTTCTATAAAGATCCATTTGGGAAATCTCATAGATTTTGAGGGCTGCACAGTCTTTGTCTCAGCTACTCAACTCCGCCATTGTAGCAGTCATAGGCAATAAGTGAAAGGTGAGTGTAGCTGTGTGCTGGTAATTATTTACACAGACAGGAGGCGAGCTGGATTTGTCACAGAGCCCCAGTTCTCTCAAGTAGTTTTATTGTGACATTTCTATTGTGGAAAAGCAGGCTGCCTTAGAACACTGCTTTTCTAATTTAAGAAATTAACTTTTTCCTAGCAGAAGCAATTTCTTATTAAAAATAGATATGAACCTAACCCAAAACTAAATCTGGTAAGTTCTTTTAAAAAAATTAAAAGAATTTGGAAGTACAGAAGGAGTGGCTACAACGTGGGTTCCAGCATTTTCTAATTATATAAATTGTGGCCAGTTGCTTAGGATACCTATTCTTTATCAGTAAATTAGGAATAACAAATAATACCTTCCTCATAAAAAGGCCACAACTGACAATTGCCATAGAGAAGTGAAATTCCTATCACCATAGCATTTGACAGAATGGCTTTTCAGTAAATATTCACTTTCTTCACTTTTCTCCATTTACCAGAAAATACCTATGAAGTAGACTTATAAGTAGAAACAGATGATAGAAGAAGAGGTCACTAGTTTCACTTTTAAGATAACTCTATTCATTATTTCAATAATTGCTAATCGCTGGCTTAAAGCACAGTCCTACTGCAACTTGAACATAGCTCATTCTTTTCCATAGCCCTTTACTTAGTATGATACAGTGGTGGTGGGGTTTCCTGGCTCTCTGCTCGACTAACTTCCGTGTATGTATAGATAAATACACATGTCGATACATCTGTGTGCATACTTATATGTGCATATGTGTGTATATTTATATAATGGAACTGTGCTGAGCATTTTACATTATTTAATATTTAAAGTATCTTTGCAAATTTGGTTCTATTATCATCCTCATCGATGAAAAAAACATGATGTTTAGGTTATCATAACCAGCCTACCATCAGACATCTAAAAAGTCTTAAAGTTGGAACTGATACTCAGGGATTTTTATCTATATGGCACATTCTATAATAACCATTATGAATAGCATACATTTTAAAACAAGAAAATAATATTTAATGGCAATGAGACTGATTCAGCCATTTAGAAAAAAATAAATTCACCATGTATGAGTTATTTGACCAAAAGAACTGGGTCAGTTAGCCCAATCTGGGGTTTATAATTGGTCAGTAAGTCCCCATCTTTGAATTTGCACAGAGGCTACCTACAAATAAATCTAAATCTACATTTTGGAAAACTCCACAAAGCACTCTGAAACATTTAATGTGTTCAGAAGATGAGATTTCTGTTATTTATGCATGAAGAAAATATGCTGTTTTCCATGCACTGAGCCCGGGGAAAATTACTCAGCCTTAGCAATATTAGACAATGGATCTTCCATTTATTTAAAATGGTAGTGTCCTGCTGAGGAGAATAATGGTTCATAGCCTTCTCTTTCCTCCAAGTACTATGTCAAAACTACATTGATTAAAATAAATAAAATCTTGTATTATTGTGCCAAGCCTATAAGAACACAGGTAAGCAAGCAAAAGCTTTAAAAACGTGTTGGAAAGCCTATCTTGAATTGTAAATTCTCTACTTTTTGCCTCTCCTGAAGTTCTTACTTTATTCTACCACCCTTACAAATTACATGGAAACTTAGCAATTCCATTGAAATAAACAGTGCCTTTTCCCAGTGTATTTCTTAAGTACTACTTCATTAAAAATTTGCATTCAAATACAGTGAATAGCTGGACTATGGTCCAAGTTAGTGGTGAGTGTGCCCCAGGCATGGATCCTTTCTCTCTCTTTGGGAGCTAATGTGTACTACTTGAGGACAGATAAAAAATCCTCTTTCTTCATTGCTAGGAGATACTGTTTGAGATACTGTTTACATTGGTTCTTGAGAGAAGTGTGCTACCACTGAAAACACTTGAGAAAAAGTCATTATTTAGACTTTTTCATCTTTCAATTAAGAACAGCTATAGCTACATTAGGAATTGAACTTAGTGGTCTTGGATAATTATCTAAAAATATTCACAGACATTTTGGAAGCTAATGAATTAAAGTAGGCTAGCTAATCCTAGAATGGTTTTGTTCCTGCAAGGTAGGAGCAGTCTCCCTTTTGCCTTTCTGTTTAAAGTTTCTGGTTTCAGCAAGTGTTCCAAACTTAATAGGCATTTGATTCGGGGGGAAGAAAGAAAGAAAGAAGCAAACAAAACTCTGGTTTATTTCATATATACAATATGTACATGGTCTAGCAAATTTTTTTGCACAAGATTTGTCGTAAGGATAGATCTGAGTTTATGTTGATAATTTCATTTAATAACTTTATCAGCCACAACAGAATCAATCTTATTAAGCATATGGAGTGGATTGCTTTGATTCTCACAGAAATCTATTATGTATATTTTGTCGTGGATCTCTTTTACAGATGAGGAATCTAAGCCTCAGCAATGAAAAAAATCTTGCTAAGTATCACACAACTTTTGGAGATTCAAATAAGTTGTGTCTTATACTTATCACCCTGCTCTTAAATGGAACATTTTATTCCACCGAAATTGGCAATGTCCTGGGATACAAGGCATGTTACTAGGGGGCCAGGTACAGGGGCTTCAGAGAGGCCAGCAGGAAAAACCCTCTTAGGGTAAGAGTTCTGGAACTGCCACAATCAGAACTCGGTTTTGCCCATGCACCGTGTGCCCCTGTCTTCTTTGTGCCTCAGTATCTTTATCTGTACACTGGGATATTAATTAATTCCTGAAAAGCACTTAAAGCAATACCTCTCTATAGAGAAGTCAATAAATATTAGTTATCATTAGAATTTAGGTGCCCTATCCTCTCTCATAACTGTTTTAGCCTTTCGAGCCATTAGACATTAAATGAGTCCTTCATTCAGAGATTTATTGAAATTTTTCACACTTCAGAACCATTTGGAAAACCTGAGATGATACTGAGGAAGTGGAAAGCCTTTTGTCTCTAGTCGCGAATCTTTAACTGAATTTCCCTCTCTTCTCTGCCAACCCTGCTTCCTGATCAGTAGGTAATCACTCTGAGTTCTTATTAGTTACTAATCTCTGCTGTGATGTTTGCTAATAGCTAAAATGTTAGATGATAAAGAATATTACATTTTAATGGAAGACGTTTTAGAAATGAAACCACTTTCTGATCACAAGGAAGATACTTTCTGGAGATGGAGACCATGTAGGGGGTAGATATTCAAGGATGTATTTATGTGTAGGGATGGGGAGAATCACAGCCAAAGGATGAAGCAGATTCTTCTTGCATTTGAAAGCTACACATCTTTTCACAAAGACTTTAATCTTAATTCAGTGTTAATTTAAAAACTGAATTTTGAGAGGAGAATGAATCTATTTTAAAGGAGTTTGTATATATTTTTTAGCTCAGAGTTCTCTTTGAATTGCCCACACTTTTTAATGCTACCAGAGTTTGAAAAGTTTTTCCAGTGGTTTAATTTGAGGTACAAATATGGAGTGTTTACAAATGGCCCACAGCTTTCTCTTGAGAAGTGGAAATACTCACCTCTATGTTCTGTGTTGCTTCTTCCTGTCTTCCTTAGTTTTATCTGTTCTGTTGGTGGTTTTGTGGATTTCCTGCCCTGTAAGGTTTTTATTTCCCTAAGAGTATTTATTATAAAACATCTAACATATGCAACAGAGTACCCATAACATACATATAGTTATAGACCGTATAATTTATGAACTGCAATGTTATCAATGCATGATCTCTGTGAGCTCCTTCCTTTTCGCATTCTCCATCTTTTCCTTCCTCTCTGCCCAGTAACAACCACCCAAATTTATGTGACTAGTATAGCCTTTCAATTTTTAAATATATCCTCTAAGACTTTTCTGCATAAGTATGGTCCACAGACCTGTAACATTGACATCACTGATTAGTTATCAGAAATATGGAATTCGAACCCCATCCCAGAACTATTGAATAGAAATCTGCATTTTAACAGAAACTCTGTTGATTTATATGTACATTTGTTTGAGAACCAGTACACCAAAATACATTAGTTTGTTTTCTTTGGGGTTGTTTTATTTGTCTTATTTGTGTCTTGTTTGTGAGCTTTATAATAGTGATAAACAGCTGGATGTTGTGTCACAGGTCTGTAATCTCAGCACTTGGGAGGCTGAGCCAAGAGGATCACAGTGAGTTTGAGGCCAGCCTGGGATACATAGTGAGTTCATGGCCAGCCAAACTAGATAGCAAGAGCTTGTTTCCAAAAAAAAAAAAAAATACACCATCTTCTGCCACTTGTTTGTTCATTCTAAGATCAACCCAAGCTGTTTGTTGTAGTCATGGCTATATGATGCAATGTTTTTGCAAATTTTTAAAAATAAACATTTAGCTTGATTCCAGCTTTTTGTAATAATACATAATCCTCCTCTCAGCATGCTGGTACATGTTTCCATGTGTGTTTGCTTGTAAGTTAATTTCCATGCTGTGTGCCGGGGAATAGAATTATGAATCATCATATATGTAAATGTATACTTTTACCAGGCAGTGGCAAATTGTTTTTCTACTAGTAGCCTCTAAGTTTCCAGTGAGCTACATTTTCTCCAACACATGGTATCAATACACGATATCATGACCAGCTGGATATAAAATGCCCTCTCCCATAAAATGGTATTTTCTTGCATGTATGATTGTTAATGAGATTGGTCAATTTTTCTTCTGTTTAATCCCATCTAATTTCCTCCTCTGTGAAATTTTTTTAGTATTTTATTTCTCTATTGCTATTTCTTTTTTAAAACTAATTTTATTGATTCACTTTTGATATACATGATGTCACAATCATCATAGGGAATTTGTATCTGTATATAATATACCTTGACTCTTTTTTTCCCCATTCCTCTGCCCTCCCTTCAACCTTTCTTCCCTTTCTTATTTACAAAAGCTTTTTTTTTCCATTTTTCCCTTCTATGCTTTTTTTCTTTTTCTTTTCTTCCCTTCCCCTACCCCCTTCGTTGTACCCCTTCCCATTTGAATATTTTCTGTTGCCCTTTCTTAATTAGTTACAGGAATACTTATTTGAAATCATCCTTGGCAAATTATCTGTATTGCATATTTTCTCCCAGTTTATGACTTGTTTTCTAACTTTCTGCATCATTTTGCTTTCTTTTGGTCACTTATGATGAACAGAAGTCTGAACATAGTTTGGTTTATCAATATTTTACTGTTAGTAATTTTGTATCTTTTAGAAAGTAAATTCTCTATGTGAATATCATAATACCATTCTAATAATATCAATGGATGGGTAGTTTCATGCAGAATTAGAGCTAAAATAATATTAGCTGAAATTTTAAACCTCCCATTCACTGATATTATTAAATAATCCATCCATTGACATTTCACTTTCAAAAGGTTTCCCTTTAATTTCTCCCCTTTGTTATCCAGGCAAGATCACAGGTTTTTAGATTCAGCTTGGCTGGGGCAAAAGTCCAGGCTTTGATACTAAACAATTATCTGACCTTACATAAGTAATTGCCCCAATGAGTTTTAGTTTGCTTCTGTATAAAATAGCTACTACTGTGATTCTTTTTTAAGAAATTCATTAATTATAGTATGCAGCTCAATTAAATAGAGGCTTTTAAAATAATAATTATTATTTAAAACTTGCATCTTTTTAAATGGATAAAAAAATCAGACATATGACCACACAGTGCCCACAACATTACTTTTCAGCATCTCAAAGTTTAAGATTAAATCTTCTTCACATTAAGAATGTAAAGATTAACAATCTTTGACATTTGGTAGTTGGCCTGCATTTCATAATAATGACCTCTTACTTGTAATCTCTTTGCAATTTCGAGATTGAGAGTGACATTTCAAGACATACTGATTCTTTTGTTAAATTTAATTATCAACCACTAGAAGTTAAATGTCCTCTCATAAATGTCAGCTCAAAGCTTCTGACAGATGGACATTTAGTACCTGAATAATCGTCTTTCCTGTCTCATAAGTCAGTCACTCTGAAAGTTTTGTGACGCCTTCTGAAGAAGTTGTCATAGCTCCTCACTTTAAGGGTAGAAGAACTATGCAATTGGCTATGACTTTATAGTCATTTCAATGATAAAACAATATACAGCTTCAAATATTAAATCTAGATGCTTTACATTAAGATATGGAAATGTAGTCTTTCTCTTGGAATAAAATATTTTCTTCACTGATAACAAATGTTTAACTCCCAGACAGTTTTCTCCCCCTACATACAGAAGGACTTCTTTCTTCAATGAAGTATAGTATAATCTTTTGAAGACATTTTAAATAAATATTAGGTGTCTACATTTAAGTGTACAGTTCAACAATGTGTAGCTATATAAATACAAGTACCAAACCCAAAGCTGTAAACCTTGATTTGTCTTCTTTCCAAACAGCCTCTACCTTACTTTGCCCCAGGCCACCAGTTGCATTACTGTTCCTCAGCCATAACCAGCTTGTAGCTTTTCCCATAACTAGAATGCTGCCTGCATGTCTTATTTCCTTCAGGTTTCTGCTCAGATATTATCCTATCAGAAAAGCCTTCCTTGACCACCCCATGCAAAATAGCATATGCAAGCAATCAGGCTCTGTCTTCTTGCTTCAATTTGCTTCATAGCACTTTGCTCCATCTGACTTAGATATATGTGAGTTTGAGTATTTATTCTTCCAATTAAAACAGGAGACGTGGCAATTTTCTTTTCTTTATTGACTTCTGTATCTTCAGAATTTAGTGCTGGACACGTATTAAGCGCTCAATAAATATTGGTTGAATGAGGGAACTAATGTTGGGACAATCTAGTGAACAAATGTTTTCCATGTATATCAAGGTCTTACCAGCTAGTTATACTCAATAGTTAGTGGTGTTGTGCTAGCACAGTTCCTTTAAGCTCTTTTGAAAGACTCATTTTCAACATGTTGAATGTGAATATTGTTTTGTATTGTTACAAGAATTAAATAAACTTAATGGGGGGCTGGTGATTTAGCTCAGTCGTTCTGTCTCCTGCCCCACAGGTGCAAGGACCTGAGTTTGATCCCGGTACCAATAAATAAACAAACAAACACACAAACTTAATGGAAAAAAAGAAAAAAAGAATTAAATAAAATTGTGCATGAAAAATGCTAAAATATGAAAAGTTAAATATTCAATAAATGTAATAAACTATGTTCTTTTTTCTCCTATCACAAAGCAATTGTTTAGGGCAATTCCTTTCATCTGGTCTGTGTTTTATAGTTTGTCCTCATTACCATTCTTCTCAGGGATAACACACTGCTATTCTCCTTCTTCCCCACATATCCTTGCTTTCTCCCTTTTTTTGCATCCTATTTATCAGCCTTAAACCTGACCCACCCAGAACAGACACAAAATAAGATAATGTACACAAAATCACCACGTTGCCTCAGGAGATGCTGCATAAGAGGTGACTCTCCATTGGGCTTCTGCATACTTTCATGGCTGTCCTTCTCACATATTTCTGGAATTGTTTGGCATTTCCTGAATGTTCAGTGCCCCCTGTTTTCTCTTTAATTTTTTTGTTTGTACCAATCTCTGCCTAGAATGCCTTTACTCCTAGATCCTCCCCAAGAAACACACACACACACACACACACACACACATGCACATAAGTGTTTCTGCACAATGAAAATAGACAGTTTCATTCTATGAAGTATTGGCTTCAACTTAGATGCAGCTCTGTTTGTTAAGATTCACTGAGCCTTAAGAACTGGACGTCCCTCCTGTGTTTCCACATCAGGTACTTCATATCCACACCAGCCTATACCTTTCATTATCATTCTCTCTCTACCTCTTTCTCTTATATGTCCAACTCATGACCCAAGGGCTGCTTGCCCTTTTTAAAATGTTACAGTAAAAATACTGAAAAATAAAGGAAGTTTTGTTACTTATATATATTAACTATATTATAAATTTTATATGTAGCACAAGACAAATCTTTCTCACTCAGTGATGCTCAGCCACAACAAGCATATCCAATCCACAGGTGGGTTGGACACACCTGCTCTAAATTATAGTTGCTTATTTATCCCCCCTGTAAAACACAAAGCTCCTTGAAGGACAGTGCTTTTGATGTGTATTTATGAATGAAATACCAAACTCTGCATCTAAATTGGCACATGGTAAATAAGCAATATTTTCAAACTGACAAGTTTTGTTAGAGAGTTAGGAAACTGGATTCTAGTGATACTGAGTTACCAGTTAGTTTGAGATTCACATGCTGTTAAATTTGCCTTAGTGTGCTAAACAAAAACAAACTTATTCCAGTGTAGCATTTCTCAGCTTATCATTAATTGCATGTTGCTGTTTAGTTCATATTAGAGAAAAATTAGTGAAAATGGCCTAATACACTAGAAATAATAGAATAGAAATTTCCTGCTAGTATTTATTACATTGATGATATTGACAACACTGTCTAATATATGTGTAGAGTTTTATAATTTTAAGAGCCCTTTATATATCTCAAGAAAATGTGATATGGCTACTTTTACTTAACATTGAAGATGGGTGAAGTCTCAGACTGTCAATGTACCATTTTGCTAGATAGGCATTTGGCCTTGTGCAAGACAACATCAAAAGAGGAAAATTTTCAATTATTATGTAAAACATCTTAACAAAATAATGTATACGTTTGAACATGCATAAGCTGTATGCAAAATAAAAGTCTCATTTAAATCTTTCTCTCATCACCAAGATAGAAATGAATCTTTAGTTATTGCACCTTACCATTTAATTCTGGATTCTGAGTAGAAATGGTACTAGCTCTCTGCTAGCTTTAAATTGATATAATTTCTCCTAGAACTCCCCGTCATTATTTTTGACAAGAATGTTCCCCCTTTTTAACTGTCCAATACAAAATGAGCAAGTGATTCTATCATTATGGCAGACTTGAAATGTGTTGATAGAAGAGGGTAGTAATGTATAATTTCCATCTCATGGGAATGGCACCAATTAACTGTTTTTAGGTTTGTTTTGTAAAAAGCCATTGATCATTTACCTGATTTTTCCCTTTTTATAGAGATGTGCTGAGGATAAGTAGTGATAGATTTCAAAGATGCCCCATATTAAAATAAATTGCAGAGTGTCACACTGTATCCTATAAAATTCTAAGATATATCTATGATCAATCAGTGGAGAAAAGTGAATAATTTATTTGAGATATAAGTGAAGAGATACAATGGATGTTTCACATTTTTGTTACTTTAAGTAGGAAATCTTTAGATTAATAGAAGACTTTTTACATGGAAGGCTGGGAATGCTCAACTTTTAACATTATATTATTTTCTTTAAGCATAAAGGTTACCAGAGAATAGATAAAGTGCCTATCTCCAAAAGTCCTGAGCTTTTACACTAGTTTTATCTTAAAGTATTTGAGACACATGAACAAGTCAACTGACAGGACTAGTTTGTCTTTGCAACAAAAGGGGACAAAAGGGTTGGATAAGTAGTTACTTTTATATAAAATCACCTGAAGACTTTTTTTTAAGTGTTGATGCCTGTGTTCTTCCCTGGAAATATTGATTTCATTTCTCAAGGTAGGGTGATGTTCTCAAACTTGACTCTGAGCCATAATCACCTTTAAAACTTGCTAAAAATGTAAAACTACAAGTCTTATTCTGCTCTTAGAACCCTGGGGCTTCATGTTATGAATTTTCTCTTCAAATGATTCTGATAACATCAAAATTTGTAATGAGTAGTGTAAAGTTCAACATCAGATGTTTTGCAAGCTCTACAGGACTACCTGGTTTCCTAGGTGCAGGTAATGTTGATAACTACTGATTAAGATGATATTTAGGATTCTTCCAAGGTTGGCAAGAATCATCAATAAGCACTTTTTGTGTATAAATCATTATGCTAAGTGATATCTCATTAAAAGAATAATCAGTTAATTCTGTGTAGTGAGTGATAAAAGTCCCACTTTGCATATGAGAGATAGGGAGAGTAAATAATTTAGCTAAGCTTATATGGGTAGGAAGTGGTGAATTGAACCTGAGCTATAATAATGAGGTATTACTATCAATAATCTTTTGGAACTATAGAAATTTAAAATTTTACAAGTGGGAAGCATAGTAAATAATTTTCTTATATTTTGAAATTTTCCTGACTTATAATTATATAGTAAAAACAAGCAAATTACTTTTAAAAATTAATGGAGAACATGGAAAAGAAGAAAATGTTCATAAATTGAATGGGAGTAAACTATGGTGAGAAACAAGTTAAGTTTGACTTATTCTGTTTAATCTGGAAGAAAGATAACAGACCACTTGCACTGTTAATATTTGAAAAGTTAGAGTGGGATTTACAAGTAGACCTTTTTGGTATACTTTTGGTGAGTAAAAAAGTGGCAAGCATTTCACAGAAAAGAAGAAAGATGTATACTTCTTTGAAATGGTTCCAAATGTTAATAAGAATGATTTCAAAGAAAAAAAAGCAGTTTATATTGCAGAACATCTCCTCTTCCTTCCTTTTGCATTTGGGAATATACTGCTTCCAAGGCACAGACAGTACTTTGGCCACTGTTGGCAGTCACACTTGTGTCTGCAAAAAAGATAACACCTTAGTCAAGTACCAGTTTCAGTCCTGCATGAGGAAGTGGTGCATGGGAGACTTCTGCCTTATTCCTTTAAGGACAGCCTTTCTCAGATTTTGTGCACGGGCCACCTATTATCACAGTGCCCATATCAAAACGTTGAAGGAAAAGGACATCTCCAGCTGTAAATAATACGAAATACTAAGGATCTTTTTGCACAGTGTTATATGTAAGTGCTGCCACTTAAAGACACTTGCACATTTCATGGGTTGTTCTCATTGCGGAGCAATGATCATTTAGTTTCGCTGAGGTTTTCTTCCCAGTGATGTCTATACTGAATGTTCACTGTGTGGAGAGCATTAGATTTTTCAGCACTCTGGAGAGTCTGAGACATGGTTCGTATTTCTGGCACTTTAGGACTCTTTATATGATATGCATAAAATGTACATATTCAATTATGTTAAGAATGCATGCAAAAAATAGAATATTATACTGCCGACAAAGTATTGTGAGTCCTAAATACAAGTTAAATAATGAATGATACTTGTGGTGATTTTCAAAAAGACTGATTCTAGAGCTACTCTAACAGGGAGTAAGCAACATCTGACCTTTAAGTAATATGTTAATATAAACATTATATATTTGGCTTTTTAGAAGCATTCGATGTTGCAGGAAAGTGCTAAGTAAAGAAAGACAAGAGTTGAATTTGGATGTAGGATCAAATAGAACTTTGGTTTCTCTGTACTAGTCTTGGCACAAGTGTTTTAAAACGCTTTGGTAATAGAGCTGTGTTCTGCTGGAAGTGGCAGAAAGGCAGATTGCTGGCAGGATGTTAAGGCAGTAACTGCTGAAGACAGCTAGAGGCTTGTTAATGGGAAAAGTGTGAGGACATCAGTGTGGCCAGCGACCTCAGGAGTGCCTCTGTAATTAAGGACTACCCTTGCTCCAGCTGGAACTACTCCATATCTCCAAAAGAAAATATTGGGCATACTCCCTTGCCATGGGAAAGATGCACACAGTATTTAATCGCCTGTCAGGAAGAGAGACTGAATTAATCCTAAATATTGGATCTTCGGCCAGATCCATTATTTTCAGCGACGTGCACACACCACTAGCGGCAACTTGGCCAGGTCACATCCCTCCTCGCTGGTCATAGAGCTCATTGTTCACAGGCTCTGAGAACCAGACAGAATCGGCGAGCTCCACGTCTCCAAGAGGACTGAAGCAAGCCCAGGTGAAGAGCGCAGCTCTCTGGACAGTGAGGAGCGTGGGGGAGGGAGGCGCGGGCGCGGGGAGGGCCAGGAGCGGGAGCCCAGGTCTGACTCCTGACTGGCTGGAGTGGTTTTGGAAAGTCAGAGGTGGGGCTCCCCAGTCGGGAGCTGTCCAACTTTTCAGCAGCTCTGAGATCAGGCTTCGTTCGGGTGCCCTGGACAGAGGAGGCGGCTACCGTTTCTGTCGCTGCTTCTGCAGCCCTAGCTGCTAACAATTCCTGCTCTCGCCGCCGGCGCCCAAGGGAAGGGAAGAAGAAAGGGAGGAAGGAGGGACCGACTGTTGGTGAAGCCGTGCGCCGCGCTCCCCAGTCTTGGTCACTTGGGCAGCAGCACAGGAGCGCCTCTGTCACTGCACCGGGAAGGGGAGCCCTGCCGCGTTTTGTGACCGCTCCCGCTGCCGGAGCCCCCTCTCGGTAGCCTCGAGCCTCCGGTGGCTTCCAGTCGGAAGCTGAGCCCAATCTCTGCTCGCCCCCAGAGCGGCAGCGGCGGCGGCGGCGGCGGCACCGGGGAGGCGCGCGGGCTAGCGCGGAGCACCCGGCCGGGCTGGGCGGCAGGCGCGGACCTGCGGGCCGCGATGGAGGCAGAGAGCAGCAGCGTGCCAGCCCGGGCGGGCAGCGGCGAGGGCAGCGACGGCGCCGGAGGGGCCGCCCTCAAAGCCCCTAAGCACCTCTGGAGGCAAGAGCAGCACCACCAGTACCCGCTCCGGCAGCCCCAGTTCCTCCTCCTGCATCCCCACCACCACCTGCCCGCGCCGCCGCCTCCCTCGCCCCAGCCCCAGCCCCAGTGCCCGCTGCAGCCGCCGCCGCCGCCGCCCCCCTTGCCGCCGCCCCCGCCGCCCGGGGCTGCCCGCGGCCGCTACGCCTCGAACGCGGCCACCGGCCGAGTCCGCCACCGCGGCTACTCGGACACCGAGCGCTACCTGTACTGCCGTGCCATGGACCGCACCTCCTACGCGGTGGAGACCGGCCACCGGCCGGGCCTGAAGAAATCCAGGATGTCCTGGCCCTCCTCGTTCCAGGGACTCAGGCGGTGAGTGGAGAGCGCCCCTTCCCCTGGGTAGCCAAGGGGTCTCCTCCCCTTTCCAGCTTCTAGTTGGTCTCTCTGTATCACCACCAATCCTGGACCCCAGGCCATATTATATTCTGGAAATTGGGGGAGGGCGAGCAGGGGCGTGTCTGTCCTTGAGAGGATACAGTTCAGGTGTGTGTGACAGACCCAGAAAGTAAGGCATCGTCGTTAATTTGTGTGTGTGTGTGTTCGCGCGTTCGCGCACACATCAGCTATTTGTGCCACGCACCCCACCTCGCACACACGCACACACTCGCTCCCATCCCGCCCTGACAGCGAGATTAAACAGCCAATTCATTTTGCTCCCAGTGGAGGAGGAGGAAGGGAGAAAGTGGGGCGGGGGCTGAGCCCAGAAAGCATCCAGGAATCTGTCCACTCACCCCACAGTGAGGAGGGGTGGGCTGGGCACCTCGGACTGGAGAGGGTGCTGGAGGACACAAGGTAGCATGGACCCAGGATTGCAGCCGCAAGCCACAGAGCAACTCGAGTTTCTCTCTGTCAAGTCGGGAAGTAAATTGAACAGCAAAAGGGGAGAACAAACACGTGGGTGACTTGGAGAGTTTGGAGCAAAATGTTCAATCCTTTACGGGAGGGGCGGAGGGAGGCATGGGACAGCGGGCTGGGGGAGCCACGCTGCGTGAGTGTGTGAGCTGTGTGTGCGGCACGGGTGTGGAGCTGTGGTCCTGCAAAGTCCTCGGAAGAAGGCACCTCGTTTAGCAACAACCAAGTAGTAGAGATTTGATTATAGTGATTTCCCCTTAACGTAAAGTGCTCCGGAAGACAAGGCAGGGAAACCGCACGTCAGCTGGGAGTTTTAATAGACGCCTACCGCTGTTTTTCCAAGGAAATGAGTAGGGTAAAGGGCCAATTACAGCTGCTCTGTGGAGTCAGCTCCAGGTTCTTAACTCCAGAATGGAGGTGGACGTCGCCCGCTTTTGGCCTCTCTCCTGGTACCCAGCCATGAACCATGAACCGCCCCCCCCCCACACATGCAAGTTGTAGGAACTGCTGATCCTTGGCATGCCTAGCGACAAAGTGGAGCTGTCATCATCTAACCTGGATGTGGGCAGGCACTGATGTGCTGCTCTTCCGACACTCCTATCCCCCAGTCTGGATGACAGGTGATTGTAAATCAGGACTGGATGTGGAAACAGAAAAACCCAGGGTTGGGATGTTTGTCCAACTCTAACTGACAGTAGGTTAGATTTATCTGCAAAGCATAACCATGTTCAAATGTATTTAGCTGAGGTTTCCCTCTCTCCCTTTATTGCCTTCCTTTCTTTCTTTGTGATCATGCCTTTCTGTCTGGTGTAGACCCTATGAAAACAGGAATTTAGCTAAACAGAGTATCCTCAGCTTGGTGTGTACACATCCTTAAGCTTGCACACGTGCTCTTAGCCCTTTGCCTTCCTCACACCTTTAGGTGCCATTGTGCCTGTTGAATGCAAAAGATGAGAATTGCAGTTAATAATCTCAATTCAGATTAAACTTTAGTGACTGATGTGGATGTCAGACATTACAAATTAATGTATGTTTCATTTTTATAGTGTAGATGGCTAAAACCCAAGTGTAGTTTTACTCTTTGAAGAGCTAACAATCCTCACCTGTGGTTAAGTGCTTTACTCTTTGTGTTCCCAAGGTTAGAATAAAGAAAGTATGACAGTTTATATATTTGACCTATTTAGAGAAAAACATTACGGGATGATGAGCCTCTAACAAACACTAAGACCAAGGGCTGTAGCTTAATCTGTAGGTTTACTGATTGTTTTAGAGTCTGTAAATTGACTTCATTTTTAAACAAAATGGATTATATCTGGTAAGATGGAATGGAGAAAAGTAAAGCTAATGGGGAGTGATATTGCATCATTGATTTGAATGTATTTTTGCTATATTCCCTATACTGATTAATTGTTCCATTTGAAATTCCTTAGTTGATTGCTTAAAAAAAAATATGATGTGCAATGTGTATGTGTAGCTTCTATGATGTCTCATCCCATATATCATTGGCATTCTATTTAAGGACCCTTGGACTTAAAATTCTTTGCATCACTTACATATTTCCCATGATTACACATTGCATGTAATGCTTTCCTTCATAGAGTTGCTTTTGCAAACAGATGTGTTTCCAAGGAGGTATTGTTATATAGGTATTATTTTCATTCTTTAAAGGAAACTAGCAATTCTTTAAAGTTATTAAATAAATTGTGCATGTATTACCTTAGTCCAAAGCTATAACAGCAGGAAGATGAAACAGTATCATCTCCAATTTATAGACAAGAAGCCTGAGCCCTAGAGGATGTAGTTTACACAGGATCACATACAAAGGGAGTACTAGAGCTGAGACTGAATCCAAGGTCTCCTAACTCAACACAGGGCCTCCTGTAAGAAATGTGCGCGGTAACTGGGCAGATGCTGGCAGCATCAAGACTGTGAAACTGAATGTGAAATTTGTATAACTGATGCCACAAGACATGAAACCAAAATTAACCAAAAATGAGATATTGTTTAAATCCTCTTTTTAAATACAGCAGGAGCCTCTGGAAGCAGTGAGAAATTTTAACTTTTATTTTTAACTTCAGAACTCCTGTACACTAGGAACTGGCATCAGTGATCACAGTAAAGGCAAAGAGTGTGTTTGTTGACCTTGTACAATGCATAGAATAATACATATGAAGCAGTGCTCAGAGAAATTAAAGAACTTTAGGTTATTTTCAGGGATCTTCTGAAAGGTGACAAAAAATTGGGGAGTGTGCATTGGGTAATATGTGGATGCATGCACTTATTACCATTTAAATGAGGGTTTAAATTGTCTATCCGGTTAATGTCTGAAAAAGTGTCATGTGTGGATGTATGAATGATTCTCTATGGATTATCAAGAAAGATACAACTTTTGAAAAGCTGTTTCTAGCATGTGTAATAGCATTTCCAGATATTATTTTCTTGACTGAAATTTTTAGAGTTGCAGTTCGTGAAGGAATGGGGGAGAGCACCTGCTTAAGTAGGAGGGAAGCAGTCCTCAGAAATTTCATGGTCAATTCCTTTGATACCTGGAATACATGGATATGTTAAATGTACTTGAACTAAGGTGTATCTGTGTAACAAGGTAGATAAATTTATTAATCTCAACATAGAAGGAATTGAAATAATAAAATTTTCAGAAGAATAGGTCTCTAAGAGAGTTAAAAGAAATACAAAAAAATTCAAACTCTTTAAAAATGTATATATCAGATTTATTATTTCAACCAATAGTTCCTCAAAATGTAACAACTATTTAACTGAATGAATATATGATTTAATTATTTCCTTGACTTCATTCTACATAATAAGATATATTCCTTTTTAGGAATATATTTTCTCAATAATAAATTACGGTTGGAAATTCAATAGCATAGGTGATATCTTATAGCATAGATAATATTCTAGATGACAAGATGTAAATATGAAGAAGGTAGCATTTGATTTAGTCATTTTAGGACAAAAATAGCTGAAAACTATAGTCACACTAAAATCAAATCCCATGCCTATTATAAAATATGTGGCAAGCTTTTTAAATACATTGGTATATTAAGTTAAGGGAAGGTTATATTGTAATTGTAATATTTCAGGACTAAAAACAATCTTTTTTTTTTTTACTTTTCTATTTGGATTCTAAACTTTTCTCCATTGTTTTCCTTGTTTTTTCCAAAGTGTTTTGGTGTAGAATTTCCTTCATTAAAGAACGTAATGATAATCTAAATTTACAATACAAAATTTGAATTTCACATCCCCAAAACATTTATGTAAAAAGTTGGCAGGGCTGAGAATTTAGCTCAGCGGTTCCACCAACTGCCTCTCAAGTGAAAGGTCCCGAGTTCCATCCCTGTACAAAAAAAAAAAATAATAATAATAATAAATAAATAAAAAGTTGGTTATTAGGCTGGGGATTTAGTTCAGTGATTCCGCTGCTTGCTTCACAAGCACAAGGACCCAAGTTCGATCCCCGGTACCCAAAAAAAAAAAAAAAAAGGAAGAAAAAAGTTGGTTATCTACACTGTCTGCATCAGTGGTCTATGACTTTGTATTTTATTTTAATTATTTTAATAATTTTTAGTATTGGATAACTGATAGAATGCTGATATCTTTAAATTTTAAATGACATTAAAGATATTTAAATAGTGAATGTGTAGAGAAAAAATCATATTTTCACATTTCCTACATACTGTCAAAATAATGCCAAACATTTGGTAAAAATTTATTTGAACACATTTTCCTTATCTCCCTCCACTAATAGATTCTTTTGATAACTTGATTTAGTGCTTTATTAACTAGTGTGTTCTGAGACTCATGGATCTATCACTTTCTCACATTTTGACTCAGAAATTTCATACGTTTCATGTGCCATGGTGTTGGGCAGGCAGAGCTAGAAAGGAAAGAGGAATAGGAATATGTTTCCCAAGGATAGAATATTCATAAATTCTTGTTTCATTTTTACTGTAGCATCTTGTTTCAGTTGTCCATATATGCAGTAATAACAAGGAAATATGTAACCAAAAATATCTACAAGACACAAATTTCTAAACTATGGAATATTGAAATGGAAAGGAACTTAGAGTTAATCTAACCTAGCCCACCACTATTCATCCTTTACACTTGAAGAAACTTGTATTCTAGTTTATTGGTAAGACCAGATTTACAATTCATACCTTCCATATCTCTTGACAGTTAATTTAGATTTAAAACATTGGAGCCATCTTTTAACAATCAATATGCTAATCTTCCAGGCAATAGCTTAAAACCGAAAGTTTGGAGATTACTTTTAAAAATTTATGGAATTAATATGAGAAAAAAATGGAAACAAAGTCTTTGTAGATAGGGACAGGTGGAGGGGTTGAAGAGAGGGCAGGGGAATGGGGAAAAAATAAAAACCAAGATGGATTATGTAAAGGTGCACATTTCCAATGATGAATGTCATTATATTGTATACCTTAAATGTACCAGTATAATTAACACAAGAGCACTTGTGAGTAAATGAAATTTTCAAATATGAGTGAGAGAAAGATGACTTTAGAAAACAACATCTTTCATTTTTCAGTAGAGATGCATTTACACACACAGAGTGATAGATTGATCACTAATTTTTACCTCCAAATTTTAATGTAGGTTTTAATGTAGTTATCCTGAGAAGGATTAAGTAGCATCATATAGAGTAAGAAACTGAAAAGACTCTGTTAATGTCTTTTGCTAACATGGGTAAAATTATGTCCTCACAGCTTATTATCCACCTTCGTGTTTAAAAATATGCAGTATGTGTGTCTATAACTTGAGTGCTTCTACTCCTGGCTCATAACAGCAATGTTGCTAAGGGATTATACCAAATAACACTGTATTATATTTCAAAAGATGTTGTAGTTATTTTTACCCTAAGAAACATTTTTCTACATTTTAAAACAGGGAAATCTAATTCTTCCCAGAGAGAGCATTTCACTTTATTTTTTAAAAATTCATTAGCTAAATTGGTTTGGCCCCTTGTCATGAGCCTCACCATATCACTTTGGAGACTGAGAACTAAGATTTGCTTTGTCATCTACATAAACACTCATAGTTACTGACCTATCTAAGTGTGTGGTATCACCATTTGTTCTAGTATCTTAGGCTAGTGGTATCTCTAGCCTACTTTTCTCCCTTAACCGCGGATCTCAGAAGGTCTTCCAAATCTACTTCTGAAATGTCAGTGTTCTTTATTGCCACCTCTTTGGTTCATGCATTTACCATTAGTTCAAGCACTGTTGCAATAGCTTCTCAGTAGTCTCCAGTCCCAAACTCCTCACATTCCAATTCATTTTACACACTAAATGCATCATCTCTTTGTCTAAAATTCTAGGATAATATCACTCTGCCTACAAGATAACATCTAAATTTCCTAGTCTGCCTCTTTAGAATATTAACCCAGGTATCTTTCATGCAGAAAGTCTTGCTATTCATCCCTTTCATTAACTCTGTGAAATGACCACAACCAAGTTCTTGTCATGTGCCAAGCTCTCTCTCTCTGCATTGCGCACCTGCCTCTTTCTATATGAAGCTGTTTCTTCTTTGTAGATTGCTTTTCTCATTCCCTGCACTGCCTCTACTTATTTGTTCAGAAAACTCAAGAATATCTTGTCGTACTCACCTCATATGTTAATATTTTTGTGGATATTCCTTTAAGAAAGAGGGACATTTTTCTCTTTTGGAGTTTCCCGTAGCATTTTGTACATCCTGTTTTCTTGTAGCTACTAATTACAATTTGTTATAGTTGTCTTCCTCAACAAACGATGAACTTATAAATGTAAAAAATAATAATAAAACCTCACATTCAATTTGTGCCATCTTAGACAGGATATATTTGATTTCCTTAATAATCTCTGTGAAGAGTAAAAAGGGAGTGATACTTTGTTCATTTCATAGTTTAGGAAAGGGAATATTATTATCTCTCAGGAAAATGGACCCATATCCATATTTAAATACATATAGAACCTGAACTTGAGCCTTACCACTTTTAGGCTGGTGATCTTTTCATTGCACTGATTGGCTGTTGGTATCTGATAAAAAGATGCCCATAATTTAACTTGACACTATGAGGACAGAGGGGAATTATAATGTTTATTAATAAACATAGCAGTTTTGATGCAACTTTTAAGAAAATTATATCGGCATGAAAATAATTCTGATGAAATGAAACTCCCCCTTTTAATTTAATAAGTGTCTCTACAGAGTAAATTTTTTTTTTTTTTTTTTTTTTGGTACCGGGGATCGAACTCGGGTCCTTGTGCTTGCGCAGCAGGTGGCGAAACCACTGAGGTAAATCCCCAGCCCCAGTACAAAGTAAGTTCTTAATACTGGGTTCTTCAGATCCAGAGAATCCAATATATTTAAGCAATATGGTGATATGGCAGATTTGGGGGAGAGTATATATCAGATTCTCAGTGTCTTGGATTCACAAAATTTAAGACATTGTGTTCTAAAGTTAACTGAGTTATGGGTAGTTAACTAAAGGAACAATTATGAGAACACCATATATGAATGCATAATATTTTCACTAGGGTAGCTAAAGTAAGCTATTCGAAATGGGATTTTTAAAAAGCACAATACTTTAGACAGAGCAGATTACAAGTTTATTTAAAAATGACCTATACCCACTCGAATTTTAGAAGATTGCTTGACTTAAGTTTTGATTTAAATATGTATAACCATAGTAAAGAAAATTTTGGAAAAATAAGTCTTTCTGCATAGAAATATACAAATATATCACACAAGGTAGTACTTCAAACATGGTGTTATTAAGTGAAGAATAAGCAATGGAATTGAAAGAATAGTCAAGAGTGAGACACATATATATTATATATATATATATATATATAAATTTAGGTTCGAGCAAGGACAGCATACCTACTCTGTCAGCATAGAAGAAATTATTCAATAGAGACTGCATGCTAGTTTATTGAAATTTTAAAATTCTTATACTTTGATAAAGAATACTTCAAATCAATAATAAAAACATTAAAAACTTAAGAGAAAATAGACAAATCTCAGTCAATTTAAAAAGAAAGATTAATGGCTACACATTTGGAATATTTTTTACACCTGGCAAACAATAAAATAAAAATTGAAACATCAGTGTTACTTTTTCACCCATCACTTTGGAAAAAAATGCATAATTCAAAAGAATCAGAGAGGGTACAGAGCAATAGGCACTTTCTCATGTACAATTTTGGTGAAGAGCATAAATTAGGGAAATGTTGACGAGTAATCAAATAATATAGTAAGTATTTTAAATGTGTTTACCTTTGACCAAGTAATTCTGTACTTAAGAATTTAGCCTAAAATATAATTGAACAAGTAAAGAAGTACTATTTAGCAATGATGAATATAATAGTCAATGTCTAGAAAACACCAAAATGTCTTTTAATGGAGAACTAGTAGAATAAATGATATCATATCTATAACAAAAAGCTGCTAAAGAGTGAAGGGCACCTGTATACATTAAAATATAATTATAAAGTCTATGAATTTTAAAGAGCAATTTATAGAATAGATCACAAAGCATTTTTTTTTCAGTACCAGTGATTGAACTCAGGACCTTGCGTTTGTCAGGCAGGCATGGTGCCACTGAGCTACATCCTTGGCCCTGTCACAAAACATTTTATAGTGACATTTTATTGTCTGCTTTTATATATATATATTTATTTATACATGTGAGATTATGTCTCTGGCGTGTGTTTACACATATATGTGACACATAAGTATGCATGTATGTGTATGTATATAGGCATATATGTGTACATACACACATCCACATACACACATAAACACAGTTCTCTTTAGGCAAGAGAAGTCATTTTATAGGTGTGTGAAGAGAGGATATTTAAGAGGTCTTTTTCTATTTTATGTTCTTTTCTCTGTTTCCTTTTAATATCAGAATATGTTGCTTTCATAATAAGTGCAAAATCATGTATGTCTTCCTTTTGAAAGCTGTATGTTTTTAAAGTTTTTAGGTTAATATATTGTATTTGTAGCCCATTTTTCTCTCTCCTTTCTAAAAATAGTGGAGTTCTGTTATACAGCAATTTGCTACAAAAAGGTAAAGAAATGAGGATGTTAACCAGAAGAAAATAACTTCATAAAAATAAAATGAAAGCAAAAATACATGCCACTGATTCCTGAGTAATTGCTAAAATGATCAGATATCTGGCTCTGTAATTCCTGTCAAGTAATACAAGGAAGAAAATAGTATCAGCTCAAGAATCATTCATTGGTAAATAAAAAATGAGCTGCTTGCCAGGTGTGGTGACATGTACCTGCACCTGAAATCCCAGGACTCTGGGAGGCTAAGGCAGGAGGATTACAAGTTCAAGTCCAGCCTGGGCAAATTGATGAAGACCCTGTCACAAAAATCAAAGAAAGATGGGGATGTGTCTCAGTGAGAAGACCCTGTGTTCAATCCCCACCATCACAACAACAAAAGAGTTGCTCAGGAGGTACATTCTATGGACTCTAAGAATTAAAAAGAAATATTTCCTGTGATGACTTGTAAAAAAGATGCTATGTGCCATGGTTTATATGATTTCAACAACTTTCCTACACTTTATTAAATATGAAATAACTGTGACTATTTCTTATAACTGTGGCTGTTCCTTATAAAACTAAAGTTGATAGTCTGCTGTCAAAATGCCAGTCATTGGAAGTCTAGGGGCCTTCAAGCCCAGACAGCATTCTTAAAAGGGCCAAGTTGAGTTCTGTGTATGCTCTATTTATTGAAAGGAGCTACGTTCTCCAGCTTGAGGAGCTGAATTCTTCAGCTTGTTCTTTTTTGGTTACCTGAATTTGATTTACATGCTTTATTTGTTCCCCAGTCCTTAGGATTGAAAACTAAATTTTTATTTCAGTTTCTATCTCAAGCAATGCTTTTTGACCTGATTTGTTCCTATAACTACAGCACTCAAGCAGGTCCAATCTGATTAACTCCCAAGCTTGGCTTAGGATTCTGGAACACCAACCCAAATTCAATCTCCTTTAACTATGATGGGATCAAACCAAAGGAAAAGGAGAAGTCAGTCTTGGTATCCAGGTCTCTGATTTTCTAACATGATTACCCTACTCATAGTACAGTCTATTCACTTCTAGTTCAATGATTTCAGATAGCTATTTACAAAATGTAGTTCCGATAAACGCATGGATTGACCCATTAAAACAGACTAAGTTGCTTACCAAACATGATGTGGACATTTCAGAGTAATTTACTCACAACCTTCTCTGAATGTAGAGAGTCACACCTTTTATCTGTTGAGGTTGCTCCAAGTGTCCCTTAATAATACTGTTTTCCTGTTGTACTTATTGTTATTGCAGTTTACCTAGTAAGCAAGTATTCTTCTTGCTCTTCTGGAAACAATTTTAAATCCTTAAAATATGAAGGAAACTTTGGAGTTCTCTGTATAAGCCCATTTTTGCTTTACCAGGGAATCACTGTTACCCTCTGAGATATTGTAACTGTGTGGAGAGAATCAGGTTCTTGCCCGTGATCAGTATCCAGGGATCCATACTGTACAGAAGTTATGCAGCTCCCCATGAGGGGAATTTTTACCGCAGATAGTGAAGATCATCAAACACTAATAAATGCCCTATGTTATTTTTATCATACTTTTGAAAAGTAATAAAGAGTACAATAATGATCCTTATGTAGAATGTAGATTGAGAAACCCACACTTACATTAACAATTCAGAAACTTCCATAAACATTAACTGAAATCTCCAGTAAACCAATAGATCCACAGTTTGTGGTAAATAGAAAATTTCCCATAATAATTTATTATTCATTCCAATAGTAAATCTACCCATTCATGGACTTATTTTGTTTTCTCTGCCAAAGATAATCTTTCAAACTTCCTACTCCTAAGATTTAGTAACACTTATTTATGCTTGAGAGCTTAATCCAAAGATCATGTTTTCAATAAAGCCTTCTCAGATCTCCCAAATCTATCATAATGCTATATAGTTCTTCTTTATAGCATTTATGACATTTTAATTACAAGTTTAACTGTGTTATTTCATTAATGCCAGTATCTTCCACCAAACTATAAACCCCTGTGAAAGCAAGAACCATGTAAATTTTGTTCACATTCAGACACAATACTTGTATATTTCTTGCACAAAAAGAATTCTTAAATAAATAAATGAATCCCATATTTTTTTTCCTTTTTTCTGGTGCCATGCATCGAATTCAGGACCTTGTGCTTGGCAGGCAAGCACAGCATGAATCCCATATTTGACAAGGTTGCCAATTTTATAGACTTAGGAGTCCACTATTTATGAAGGATAGGAAAAATTCCAATTGCACAGAAATTCAAATTGAGGCAATCTTCCTCATAAGCTTTATGTTTTTAGAGTCAAGGAATTACAAATCAATTTATTTAATGTAAAAGACAGTGGAATATTAGCAGGGGTGAATATTACCTCTGGAAAAAAGGCAGAAATTCAGAAATTCAGGAGCCTTGTGGACTCTTGGGACCATACTACAATAGAAGAGTCACACTGATGCGAATAGGAAATGAAAATGAAGGCAATAGGCACTAATTTTGTACTAATTTCTGATTCCATATTATTTAATCCAGCTTAGGGTTGATGCTGTATACATCATTTAACCTTTAGTAATACATTTTAAGTATTTTGCCTCAAATGCTATGTCTCTGTTACTGTTGTTCACACAAATATAAAGTGTCACATCTCAGTTGACCTTCAGTATCTGGTATTGCACTTATTTATGACATTAAAACTGAAGAGTAAAAGCAAATATATTTCCTGATAATGCCATAATTAATTCAAAATTATCTAAGCACTTTCACAATTATAGCAGAAAATAAGAGTATGCACTGTTATTCTTAGAAAATGACAAAATTTCTTGAATGCTTCCCTTTTACTTATTATTTTTTATTTTTGGTCTTGTAAACATGGAAGCTGTAAACTGTTTCTGTTGGCATGGAATAATTTGTAAGCCAGAGTCATAAAAAAAGTGCAGTAAAAAAGAATTAATAACAGGTTATATTAATCACAGTAAAAACTGTAATCATTATTACAATATTTTAGAAAAAAAATCTACTGAGAACAATCTTGTGTTTGTTTCTAATGGCAGCCATGCATGGGGACCCCAGATTCAACTGCATTACTATTTCTTCTCTGCACTTCAGTTTTTATATGAAAACTTATATAACTCAATTAGACATATAACAGATAAATAGTATGCTTTGCATTGTATTATATATCCATTTGCTCTTTCTTTTTAGAGAAAAACATTTCTACTGCCTTAGTTAGCTTTAAGACATGACTATTGTAGCAAATGAGTAACTTTGCCAAGCAAATTCAATGTAATATTTCCCCAGAGATCCTTAAAACTGATTTGACTGACTAAAGGTTTTAGCTGGCAGAATTGAACAAGATACTCCTTTGAATGTTTGTCATTGCATCCGTTTAAAAGTCAGGCAAAGTTTCAGAGGTGTTCAAACCCATATGAACCTACTGAAAACAGCAGGAGTCTGCAGAGAAGTAATAACACACACCAGCATTGGCCGTCAACCAGTCTGGCAGCCTGTTTAATTGCTTTGGATGCTGTTTTTGTCCAAGTATTTCCTTTAAATATTTAAATGTAGTTAATTAATGAGTGTTTTGAATCTTCTATTATAAAAAAAATCTCCCTATAAAAATAAACATAAGCAAATCACAAATGATAGAAAACCAAACTGAAATACAATAATTTTTCTCATTAAATTCCCACTGGTAGTTGCTTTAGCAAGATATCACTATCACCTGTTTTATTAAACAATAGACATTGTTCAGAGAACAGCTAAACATTGTAGTATGTAACAGCATTTTCCAAGGTACTGGCCCAAGAGTAGTTTAGTATACATAGAGTCGAGCTGTGTGGAATGCAGCTGGGCATGAGAATGCAAGAAGGGGACCTAAGGCTCTGCACCAGCTTCCTCAACAGTCCTCTAAGATGTTAGAAAGGCACAGATACATTTTTGAAAGGAAGATCCAGTAGTTAGCTTTGATTATTTTTCTTAGAACAGCACAAATTTGTTCTTTATGGATCTGGATGTCTAAAGACCAAAATAGTTTTAAAGTGGTAAAAACAAAGTGTCAATAGAAGGGAATTATTGGTGGGGGCAGAGTCCAGAGCGATATCCATTGTTTGTTCCCCTCCAGCTTCAGAGGCTGGCCACACTCCTGGGCTCCTGGCTGTGTCATTCCAATCTCTGCTCTACTGTCACATCTTTAGACATTCTTCTCAGACCTCCCACCTCCCTCCTGTAAGGATCCCTATAATTCCATCAGGAGCACACAGATAATTCGGGACAGTGGCCTCATCTCTTGGTCCTTAAATTAACAACATCCACAGGGTCTCTTTCATCAGGTGAAGTAAAATTCTCAGGTTTTGAGGATTAAGACATAGACATCTTTGGGGCTACTTTCTTTTTATTGCTGAGTAGTATTTCATTGTACAAATTTACCTCAACCTGTTTATCCATTTATATGTAGATAGATGTTTACTTTAGTTACAGTGTTGGCTTATTTTGAATAAGCTTTTAAAATCTCACTTTGGAAAATATAGGAAACATGGAATGGGAGAAACTGGAGACATGATTTAGGTGCTTATTGTAATATGCCAGGCAAGAAGTAAATGATGATGCTCTGGTCTGAAACTAGTGCTGTAGCAGGAAAGATAGAAGAAATGAATTTAAGAAAATTTTATAAATAGATACAATTGGACTTGTTAACTCACTTAATTTTATGACATAAAATAACTTATATTACATGTATTTGTGAAAAATATAACTAAAAATCTGTAAATGTCTGGACTCCTAAGGTAAATTTAGAGTCTACAATTTTGTTGCCCTGCAGTCATTCTCATTTTTAGTTTATTTGAGTGGCAGGAAATTTAAAATATTATTTTAAAAAATAATTTTTTCAATATTCATTTACAGATGACATTTTTAGTATTGTTATGTATAAATAACTATGTCACTACATTAATCTTAACAAATGCTTTTTGATTGTGAATGTATAGGTAGATATATTTTACTCCAGCTCAATAACCTGGATAACCAGGCCAATAACCAACAGTTAATTTTTGTTGATTGATTTTTTTTTTTTAGTTATTTGTTAATTTAAATTGGTTTTCTCAACTCATTTAAAAATGGTGAAAAGTAACACTTTAATACTTCAAACTATTTCCTCTTAGGAGACATCATAAATGCTAATGAACTTTCTTTTTCCATTCTCTCTCTTTCTCTCTCTCTTTTCTTCTCTTTTCCCCCTTTTCTTTCTTCTTGTCTTCCTGCTTCTTTCCCTCTTTCATAAGCTGCTATTACCAGGCTATTCAGCTTTGAGTTTCTTATCAATTATTTCTCTACTCATCCATTCCTATGAATACTTTAAAAAATAGCATAGATGTTTGTGTATGGTAACAGCATTGTTTTACCTTTTAAAGTTTTTGAAAAATTGCCTAAAGCTTTTTTTCTTTTATTCTCCCTTTCTTCAGTTAAATTTTCTCTTTAAAATCTACTGTGGACTTTTACTTCATTTTTTCCTTTCTGGTGCTGGGGATCGAACTCAGGACCTCATGCTTGTGAGGCAGGTGCATTGCCACTGAGCTAAATCCCCAGCCCTTGGTCTTTTATTTCTGATTAAGTTTCTGTGCATATAATTTACCAATTCTCAGGCAGCACTGTGCATTTGGTATACCTCTTGCACACTACAAAACAAACATATAGAAAAAAGAAAAGAACAGCACCAACTATAAACATCTCCTAATCTAGTCAGGCATGGTGTGCACGCCTGTAATCCTAGCACTTGGGAGGCTGAGGCAGGAGGATTGCCATGAGTTTGAGGCCAGCCTGGGGTCTATAGTAAGTTCAGGGCTAGCCTGAACTACATAGTGAGACCCCGTCGCAAAAAAAAAAAAAAAATCCTCCTATCTTTCTTTTGCTTGTTCCCTTCTAAAAGTTCCTATTCACTAGAATGGTTGTTCCTATGAACCACTCCTAACTGGACCAATTCTTTAATTTTTCATTTTCTTAAAATTTAGGAAATGTGTTATCATATCAAGGTGTAAATGTGGTATAAAAACAGAGTATATGTGTGTGTTTTTTATATATTTTTATTTTATGTATGCATATTGGGTGTGTGTTTATTTTTATAACCTGTTGGTCCATACATTAATTACTATGTGTTTGTTTTATTATCTAACCTTTTTCTTTTATCATCATCTTGTCACTTAGTATTGGAATAGTGATAAAACAGTAATTTTCCCTTTCCATGACACAGTAACTTTTACTTCTTTCTAAAAGAATATTAAGACCAACCACTTACAGATCAATGCTCAAAAGACTTTTTCGTAGTGCTTCAACATGCTCTATCCCAAGTGACCTATATATAGAAGGGTTTTAAGTTGAATAGACCTAGGATTGTTATGTTTCAGAAAGATGTCTCTGGTAGTATGTATCTTAGAGGAAGAATAGGCATTCAGCAAAACTGAAGCTAGAGGCATCCACTTGGGACATTGTGACAAAATTCCAGAAGTGGCAGAATAAAAATGACTGTTACTAATAGGCGGGATTAGTTCAGTCTTTGTAATCAATTAGAAAAAAGATGGTTGGATGCAGAATATAGCAGAGATGAAGTCTTACAGCTTGTACTCAGCCATCTGGTTGGATAATGGTACCATTGACCAGGTCAGGCAAATAAATTCCTGACTTTATCTGTGATAATACAAATAAAAATGTTCAGTAGATAATTTTTATCATCACCATCATCACTATCATCATCATCATCGTCGTCATCATCTCTTCAGCATTACTATTGATTTACTAGACCTGGTACTCCTAGAAATTTATACAGGTTACATCTCAATTCTTCTACTAGTTGAAGAAGTATATACTCTTATCTTTATATGTATACATGCAGATATGGGAACTGGTACTTCAAAAGGTTATAGAACTTACAGATTCACCCAGATGAAAGCCAGAGTGCTTTTGCTTCCAAAGTTCAGGTTCTTTTGATACTTCATATTTCAATATGCTTGTAATACGCCATAGTTACATTTGTTTTGAGGAATTGGTATGTGTGTATAGCATTTATTTATCATTTTTGATCATTTTATCTTCTCTCTCTTCCTTCCTGCACTTTTCTTGTTGCTTGAGGCCTTTTCATTTTCATCAAGTCTACCTCTTTTTTCTTACAATCTCTCCTTTATTTTACTCTTTTATTTATTTGTGTTTTAGGTTTCTTGTATGAGAGAAACATGTAATATTGAACTTTCTGAGTCTGGATTATTTCAAAGAATATTATGGTCCTAAGTTCCATCAATTTTTCTGCAAATAACATGGTTTCACTCTTGTTTATGGCTGAACCAGTACTCCATTGTTTATATATACCACATCTTCTTTACCATTCATCTATTGATGGGAATCTAGGCTGTTTCTAGAGCTCACCTATTGTGAGTTTTGCTGCTATCACTATAGTATGATGTCTTTAAATCTTTTGGGAATATATTCAGGAGAAGTATACCTGGGTAAACTGGAGTTTGTATTTTTTAGTTTTGTTTTTTTCTTTTTTGATGAATCTCCATACTGATTTCTGTAGTGGTTGTACTAATTTACATTCATATCAACAACAGAAGAGTTCCCTTTCCTCACATCCTTGCTAGCATTTGTTGCTGTTTGTTTTCTTGACGATGGCCATACTGATGAATTTCCCTAATGACAATGATCATTTGTATTTCCCTAATGACAGTGATCATTTTTATGTACTTATTGGTCATTTGCAATACTTCTTTGAGAAACATACATCTGTTACTCATTTTCTGATTGGGTCACTCATCTGGGGGAGGTTAATATTTTTGAGTTTATATATATTCTAGAATCAGCCCTTTATCTAGAAGAGTAGCTGGCAA
Organism: Heterocephalus glaber; assembly: GCF_000247695.1. Next base: position 10,089,768 of record NW_004624815.1, read on the forward strand.
CATTTTTTCCTATTATGTAGGTTGTCTCTTTCCTCTATTGATTTCAGGAATTTAGGAGAATGAGAGAATTATATAGATTGGTTTGGAAGTTACTACCAAAATACAATACCCACTAACAAGAACACCAAAGAAGGGCTATCAGTGGATAAGGAGCTCAAGGAGGACTCCTGGGAAATACCATCATTTAAACTAAAGGTGGGAGAAAAGGAGCCAGAGATAGACTCTGAGGTGACATTTGAACCCTGTGCTTTTCTGGCAAAACAGATTTTGTGTTCACTTGAAACATAAAATCTTTGTGTTCACTTGAAACATAAAATCTGGGCAAAGGACAGCTTATCTTGAATGTAAAAGAAAATAAGATTTCTGCTATGATTTGTTTAATAGTAAAAGAGCAAAGATCTTTGGACATTTCATTAAGTTACGTAGGTTGAGTGTTTATTAATTAACATCAGAAAGGCAAAAGTCCCAGATGCCAGGAGCTTCCTGTATTACCTGGCAAAAGAGAATAGTTTTGGACTTTCACTTCACATCAAATGTGAAATAAAACTTTAGATGTTGCCCCATAGTATGGTTCTTTAATTAATCTCATTGGATACTAGTCAAAGAACAGTAATCATAGCTTCAGATTAGAAAACATTAAGGTTGAAGTTTATTCTTTTTGTGTCCCTCTGGGTAAATACTGTCTTTGCTTTAGGTTAGTCCCCTGTATTTGAGAAAGGGAGGAGGGAATTATGTATTTGAGATGATTATAGGTATAGGCATAAACTGTGAAAACTATTAGGACAAGAAAACCCAGTCTTGCCATAAACATTTACCTTGTGTGAAGAAAGGGTGCAGTTTCCTGGTTCTTCTTCTTTTTTTTTTTTTTTACATGCAATATTACTTTGCATCCTCCAATTACTTTTATTTTTTTAATGGATAAATCAAATCTGGTGGTGAGGGAAGTGAAGCAGTCTATTACTTTCCATAAATACCACCACTCACAGGTTGTAACGCTATTATCTAAAAAGTCTTTCCAAAGTTTTAAATGAATATTGTCTCTGAGTTATAAGAATCCTTTTTTGGGGGTAGTTAAAGTTCCCTTCTAGTATATATTAGAATTTTTCACTATTCATATTTCATTTTTTAGTCACGTGTGTGAAAAGAATTGATGTGATAACATTTGCAATAGTACTGTGGAAATAGATCTGTTAGTGTAAGTAATGTGGAGATGTGGAGAAGTAGAGAGAAAGGACATTACCTGAAAAACCCTGGTTTCACCAACCCTAAATCCTGCTTCTTATGTAACTGGTATTAAAGGAACAAGGTTATCTTAGGTTACTTTTGACTTTTTAATTTCAAAACATCTTTTTGAGTAATTTAAGAACATCTTGTTTCCTTGAAAGTAGTGGCATAAAGAACTAGTTTTCAAAAACATACAAAGCTGAATTGGAAGTGAATGTAAAGGCCATGGCTGCTTGATTCTGTCATCATCTATTTTTCTGCTTATATACTTTCATTACTTTGATTTAGAGATGCAGATGGGTTATTACACCAGTATTTTAAAATTAATTCTCTCCTCTTCATTTCTGAAATGTGTTTTGTTGAACCATCTTTCTAGGTAAAAGTTGTTCAGTATTTCTACCTAATAGAATCTCATGCCCCTCTGAGCCTTGGAGAAGAAAAAATTTTCATCTTTTTTTCTTCCCGATTTTTGGCTCAATGCAGGCTTCTGCAGGGCTGGAGTGGCAAATCCCACTCTTGCATCTGGTGAGCTGTACAGTTAGCAGTCCCGATGATGCTCTCCACTACTTGAGTGACAGCCCCAAATGTGAGCATGGCCTTAAAACAAGATGATGCCATGTGACCACCAGATTGCTTCAAGATCTGCCTAGTCATCCCCCTGGCTGTGGCAGCCTTTAAAAATCTGTGTCATCTGGGTACAGAGAATGGAAAGAATGTTCTCTTGATCTTGGTTTAAATTTTTGGAATTTTCCCTTTGAAATTTAACTTGAGAATTAGAATTAAACTATTTTATGACTTGAGTCCAGGCCAAATATTGTTTGTATTTTTTTTATTGTAACTCCCCTCCCAAAGAGTGTATTTTCCGCAGAGATAAGAGGGAATAAGAAATGAAGAAAAGGAAATACATGTAGCATTTCAGCCCCCAAAGTGTGCCTTTGGCGATTGATTTGCTGAGTAGCTGCTTAGACACGGCCACTTTGTCCATAGGAATATCTGAGGATGAGCAGACAGTCTTACAAGTGCCTCTTTGCAATTGAAAATTGTGAGAAGAGAGAATAGAAAATGAAAAATCCTTCCATTTTCATCAAGGACAACTGTATTGTCACTTCCTACGAGTTAGGAGGAGTCTTCCCTGATCTGTGCTACCCAAGAAGACAAACATGAAAATGTTTCCTATCAAGAGTGTCGCTTCTTTTCTCATATCCTTCTTTACTAGGTGCTATTTAGATGTTAACTTTATTGCCATTTAGATGTGCATACTCCCTGAGATCAAACTCACTCAGCAAGCTTTAATTAAATATTAATGGGCAGAATAAATACTGTTCCATGTTTTAACATTTAACAAAGGGGAGAGGAAGTAAACAGAACTAAGTTTTATTAACACATTACTTGGCATCCAAATTGTTTGTGCATATATATGTATATATGATTTTTAAATGATTAAGATAATAAATTTTATGTTATGTATATTTTCCCAGAGTAAAAAATTGGGAAGAGATATGATTTTAACTAATCAATTCAAAACTAGAAAGTTAGTAATAACCTTTTCCCTGCAAGAAACTTGCTGATTCATAATGGACCATTTTTTTTCAAATTAAAAATAATTTTCTGCAAAGAAAGACCATGCTGTGCTTCTCTTACATATCATTCTCTGTTGTAAATCCTTTAATGGTGTTCCAGTGTTCCCAGGATAATGTTCAGTACCTAGAGGAAGGTCTTTAATCCATCTGTATTCTCCAGCCACAGGTCTGTCCAGCCTTTCCTTTCCCATCCCTGCCCGACCATTTCTACTCTGCCTCCTTCACTTCCTCCCCAGTGACTGCTCCATGGAGTATTTCTGGGACTGAAGGGAGCCTGTGGTCTTAGGGAAGGTGGGAAAGAAATTTGGGACAGGGAGATCAGATAGGAGGGTTGTTTGGTCCTAGAAGGGCTCATGAGTAACAGTACAGATAGAGCCAAAGAGAGAAATGAATCAGAGGTGAGGAACTGGTGGGATTCGTGACTAATTTGCTAGAAGATATGAAGCATGGTAGGTAGTCAGCAATAATTCTGAGGTTTCTAGTTAGACTACAAAAATGGAAGGATTACCTTTAAGCACAGTAGGAGGGAACCAAGCATGAAATAAATTTTGGGATGCAGGTAATGAAAACAAGTTTGCCTTTTCTCCCTTGATGGCAAATTTGAAAATGTGTGTGTATGTATATGTGTGTGTGTGTACATTTGTGAATATATATATGCATGTGTACATTTGTGAATACCCAATATATCCACAAAAATACTAAATTATATTCAAATACTTAAACTGTCCTAATTAGGTCATATATATACTTTTAGCCTGGTACCTTTTATGGACTGTAATATGAAACATCATTACGTTAGTATTTCTACTGTAGCATAACAAATTATAACAATATCTTAAAATAACACACATTATTTCAGTTTTTATGGGTCAGAAGACTACATATGGCTGAGGTGAGTTGTTTATTGCCTTACAAGGCTTCAATCATGGTGGTGACCAGGGTTGGGGGTCTCATTTGAGGATCTAGCTCATTTTTCAAATTCACATGGTCGATGGCAGAATTAATTCCCTTATAACAATAAAATTAATGGAAACGTCCTTCTTTAATGTCAGCACAAGAAAGACCTTGACTCCTAGACCCTAAAGGGCCCACCTACTTAGGCCAGGCCCACTTAAGATAACCCACTTTTGGGTTAATTTAAAGCAAACTGATTAGTGCTTTAATTAAATCTGAGTAATTCTTCATTTCTGCCATATTCAGTTGATTAAAAGCAAATTACTGGTCCTGACCTTTCTTAAGATCAAGGGATAGTATAAAGACATGATTTACTTGGGGGTGGGATCCATAATAGAATTGTGCTACCACAACCATAGTCTATATTTATGTAGTTATGTACAAGTGTTTATGTGTGTAGATAAATTAAAAGAATAAATCACATATGTCCAAAAATAAGGAGTAATTACACAACTCTTGCCTCTTACTTGGACTATTTTTCCTGATGTTTCTCCAGGGCCTTCTTCTCCCATTGGTAGATCTTTACTCTACTGTCCTGGCTTCACCTTTCTTAGGTGGGAAAACATTAGAGTTGCTCTGGAATGTATATTTCAATACAATTTCCCAGTCTAGCAGCAGTGGTGAGCCGCCTTCAGCAAATCATTTGTGATCCAGAATGAACTTCAGCAGTTTGGAGTGAGGCTATGGTCCACACACGTGATGCCTCCAGCCTGAATTTTGTACTGGAAATGTATCAATAAGGTAAATATAGACTCTTCTTGACTGCGTTTTTAAAATTTTTGTGTGATGTTCAGCATTCCTGCAGTGGAACAAATAGATGTGACCCATTCCTTGTTTTCGATATCTTTACCAATGTCAAAACAGAAGAATCAGCAATGAAATTGTTACATGGGCTTACTTTTTGAGCTCCTGTTGAGATATTAGGAAGTCTTCTGGAGTACAAGGTGTAGTTAGCTTTGTTACATGTATATTGTTTTCTATATGTCATTCCATAAAAGGATTAAAGATGGTTTAAGGATAGATTTTAGTTTGATATAAACAAAATGTATCATTAGAATAAAGCAAAGAAGAGAAAGCACAAGAGTCACCCATAGACAGTGCCATTGAACTCAAGTTTTTACTCTAACAGGCAAGGTTGGGCCAATGTGGCAATTTAATTTGTTCTCATTAAGGCAAAAGAAGAAAAGTATCTGTTTCTTGGGGAAAATCATGTGCTCTGGGGCACTATATTATAACATTTTTTCCATGTCAGACTCTATGAGAAATTCTAGATAATAAAATAGACCTTGTCCTAATAGCATGTTGGCAACAGATCCAGACACATCTATAATGGGACTTGTTTTTATAACGCCTTTGTTAGGAGCTTGAGGCTAGAATATTGAAGTTAAACTCAGAGCAGATGATTCAAGTACTCAGTTACTATGGTCCCTGTACAGTTTTGATACGTAACTGACGGTTGGATAAAACTCTTTGAATCAGAAAATTCGAGGGACAGTAATATCACTTAGATATCTTAGTTAATCATCCTAAGAAATCACTTCTCTCTGAAGTTTTTGATAGCAGGCAGCGTGAAACCACTGAGCTAAATCCCTGGCCCATTAGGAAGGAAATTTTGAGGACCCATATGTTATATCAAACATGGCTGATTGAGGTCAAGGAATTCTTTGAACCTCAGACAAGTAGGTGTAAGGTCCACTTCCAACTGGACATTGTGAGGAACTGACCATTCATCTTGCTTCTACTAATCATACCAATAAAACCACCAAATGGTTGTCGTACTTGTCAATATCTTTCTGTTGCTGTCAGGCAGCTCATATGCAAATACCCTTACTATTGGCATTAAATAATCTATGTGGCTTGAGCCTTGCCTATACTGTATTCATAGATCATCTTGTAACCTTTTAAAGTATAAAGCTTTTTAGGGCTCAGGATTTATCTCAGTGGTTCTGCCGCCTGCCTCGCAAGCTCAAGGTCCCGAGTTCAATCCTGGTACCAAAAAAGAAAGTATAAGGCTTTATAAACTGATACATAAATTATAAACATTGTATATATTAATGAAGTAGCATGGTGTTTTTAATATATGCATACATTGTACAATGTTTAAATCAGGTTAAAGATAAATATATCCTCAAACATTTATCACTTCCTCATGATAAAAACATTCCAAATCCTTTGTGGCTTCTTGAAATAGCCATTATCACTATCTCTAATCACCCTTCTGTGCAGTAGCATGTTAGACCTTTACTCTATGATCTCCCTATTCCCTTCCTATCCAATTTCTGGTAATCAACATTCTACTCTTGACTCCTATGGGATCAACTTTTTTAGATTCCACAGAAGAGTGAAATAATGCAGTATTTGTCTTTCTGTGCCTAAATAATTTCATTAATTATAATGTGTCCATTAATATCAACCCATTTTTAGCTTTATCCAGGATTTCATTCTTTTTGTGGCTGAATAGTATTCCATTTTGTGTATATACACCAACTTTCTTTATTCATTTATCAGTTGATGGACACTTATTTTATTTTTTACTTCTTGGTTAGTGTGAATATAGAGCTGCAGTGAACATGGCATGCAGACTTCCTTTGGATATACAACCAAATATATAGTAGTGGGTTTGGTGGATCATATATTAATCCTTTTAGAGTCTTGTCCAAAAACTTCTTGTCCATTCCAATATCCTGAAGCATTTTCCCTATGTTTTCTTCTAGTAGTTTCATAGTCTTGGGTCCTGCATTTAAGTCTTTAATCCATCCTGAGACTGGTGACAGAAGTCTAGTGTCATTCTTCTGCTCATGGATATACAATTTTCCCAGCACCATTATTGAACAGACTGTTCTTTCTCTAATGCAGATTCTTAGCTTGTTGGTCATAAATCAGTTAGCTGCTGATATGTGGTTTATTCTAGGTTCTCTGTTCTATTCCATTGGTTTAGAATGCTTTTATTTTTCTACCATGGTGTTTTGATCATTCCAGGTTTATAATATATTTTGAAATCAGTAGCGTAATGCTTCTTGGGTTTTGTTTTGTTGTTTTACTCAAAATGGCTTCAGAGCATTCAGGGAATTTTGGACAGGGGAGTGGCACACAGATTTTTGGATTGTTTTTCTATTTCTGTGAAGAATATCATTAGTATTTTTTAAATTAATTTTATTGGTACACTTTAGGAATACAATTCGTTTACATTTATCATTGGGTGTTTGTATATCATTAGTATTTTGATACAAATTGCATTGAATAGGTAAATTGCTTGGGCAATATGTGCACTTTAACAATATTGATTCTTCTAACCCATGAATACAAGATAGCTTTTCTTTTTTGTGTGTCCTTTTCAATTTCTTTCAACAATATTTCATAGTTTTCACTATACTGTAGAGATCTTTTATTCTGTGGTTAAATTTATTCCTAAATTGTAGGTGTTGTATATAGGATGCTTTTTTGACTCTTATTTTAGATACTGGCTATTGGTATATAGGAACGTTACTGGTTTTTGTATGCTGATTTTGTATCTTGCAATTTCACTGAATTCATTTACTAGTTTTAGTAGACTTTTTGGGGTGGAGTCTTCAGGGTAGTCTGCATATAAGATCAGGTCATGTGCAAACAGTGGCAATTTGACTTCCACTTTTCTAACATAGAGATTTTTTAGTCCTATCTATTGCTTGATTACTCTGGCTAGGACAAATACTATGTTAAATAAAAGAGATGAAAGTGGGCATGTTTATCTTGTTCCAGATCTTTTAAGGAAAACTTTCAGCTTTTCCCATTTAATATGTTACTAGCTGTTGGCTTATCAAGTGTAACCTTTATGTGGAAATACATTCCTTCTGTACCTAATTTGTTCAGCATTTTTATCATGAAGTAATGGCGAATTTTATCAAATGCCTTTTTTCACCTATTGAGATGATCAGTTGGTTTTCATCCTTCATTTTGTCGATTCAGTGTGTTACATTTATTGACTTGCATATCTTCAACTCTTGCTTCCTCAGTCTTGTCATTGGTCTCTGTGTTTTGACAACATTGAACTAATTTCAGCACCTAGAACCTACCATATGCCCTCAGCCCCTGAATGTGCTATTTTCTCTGCATGGAAGAATCCTCAGTCCTACTGTCACTACTAACTCCTACATTTCCTTAATATCTCAGCTGAAATCTTACCTCTGAGAAAATGTGTCTGATTCCCCGGAACTTGGCAGGTGGGCCTTTATGGGTTTTTAGAGCTTACTAATGTTTTATTTCATCAATGTTAGTAATTTATGAGACTTTTTGATTAATTTTGATCAGCCAAACTGTCAGTGCCATGAAGACAAGTTTCAGGCTTTTTTGCTGACCAACGTATCAGTGGACTAGAGTACAACAAATTAGCATAATGTACATTCAATAAAAAATATGCTGAAGCCAGATATGGTGGCATATGTCTGTAATCTCAGCATTCTGGAAGCCTGAGGTAGGAGGATCACAAACTAAAGCCCAGGTGGGGCAATTTAGCACCTTAGTGAGACTCTGTCTCAAAATAAAGAAGCGCCGAGGATGGAGCTCAGTGCAAAGACCCTGGGTTCAATCGCAAGTTGTGGGCAGGTTGTCAAAGGTTAAATCATGGTTACTTATTGCCACATTAATAACTTTCATTAACTTTTTATGGGTTTCAACTCATAGAAGCTAAAGTTCCCATTCTACAGAGACTAAATAATGTCTACAGAGACTGATAATGTCTTAATAAGTTTAGGACAGATAGGGAAATGGTTTGAAATTTCTCAAAATAGTGTATTGGAGCTAGATTTTTATTTTTAAAAGTTAATCATATTGAGCCTGTGTTGGAAACTATACTGCATAAAGAACCTTTTGCTAGTATTGTTCCATTGGAGAATTAAACTTGGTATACAGTCATTCCTAGAATATGGGTTTTATCCAGCACCATTGCTTTCTCTGAGCTGTATGAGCCTGTATGTTATGACAGGCCAACATTACTAATGGAATTGGAAGGTTCTGGAAAGTGCAAGTAAAGATGATTTTTTTCTATAATGGCTAGTCATTTGTAATGTTTTATTTTTATTCTGACCACTGGATTTTGCAGCATGGACCCTTTTTCAGGGTTCTGTAAGAACCTGTATATTGTCGTGACAATAGCAACATGTCATTTACCTTCATTGTACATTTCTCATGGGAGCTCTCCAGACAACACATAACATGACATGTGTCATGTTGCAACAGACCAAGTACAGAAGCAGATATGAGAATCCAGGTGTCTTCTATTCAGCTTCCAAAAATGGAAAATAGTGTCAATCTTTGCAGTTTTGGATTTTTAAAAATGGTTATATTTTGCAAAAAAAAGAGCTCTTTCTTTTGTTTTTTGAAAATGAAATAAATATTTTAAAATTTCTCAGTTTTAAAATGGCAAATATTTTACATAAACAAATTTCCTCAGGTCTTCACTAATTTTTAAGAGCAAAAAGAATTCCTGAGTCCAAGATGTTCAAGAACTTATTTTGGAGCCATTTCATGGACAGATTTATCTGACTTTGCAATTTAAGTAATTTAGGTATCTCCCCCACCTCATCTTTTGTCAAGATTGTTTAGTTAATTGGGTTGAATAGCTAGTAGAGACACATAAATAAAAGTCTCTTTGGTATTAAGAGATTCTCATGAGCAGTAAGTCCTCTGCTTCTTACTTCTCCAGTTCTCTTTTCTGGAGGTAACTGTCACTCTTGTATTTCCTGATAGGGAACTTTCATGTGTTTACACAAGTTCTAGGAAACTATCTACACTATTCTGTTTCTTCCTTATTCCCCTTAATGGCAAAGCAAGGAGTCTGATCCCTATCTGCACGTATGTGCCACAGTCCTTTAAACAATCGGAATGTATTCCATACACAGATGAGGCACAATTGCCTCTGTCTTCCTTTAGAAATCTAGGTTGTTTCTCATCTTTTACTTCAGCCCACAGTGTTGTGCTGACTACCCTTTTGCTTAATTATTTGTACATATAAAGTCAGCGTATATGTTGAATAAATAACTAGAGATGGAATTCCTAAGTGACTAGAGTTGTGTATTTTCAAGTTTGGTGGATGTTACTAAATTGTCCTCCTAAACATTACATCAAATTTATCCCCCTGCAACTATTTCTACTTATTTTCAGTGTATTTAAGAATATAGTACATTATAAAACATTTAACACTTGTCATTCAGATGAGTGAAAAACAGTGCCTAATTCTATTTTTATTTTTTCATATTTATCTTCTTTTTCATTGAGCCTTATTGGTTTCCAAAAATGTGTCCTAATATCATATCCAATGTCCTTGAATCCATGCCAGGTTGCAGAAGTGCGCTCTTCAAGATCTCTTTCCCTGGCTTTAGAGGTCTCATCTCCCACCTCTCATTTTGTACCCGTCACTCTCTTCACTCCTCAGTGAAAGTCAGCTTCAGTTCTTATCCTCTGATATCAGAAAAGTCCTTAGGATTTCAGTTATAGGTGACCTGTGCCATCTAGTCTGACTTCAGTTTGTAAATTGTGTTCAAAGAGTGGAACTTGCCTTTATTTTTTACTTTGAGAATTTGTATGTGCTCAGGAGGACTTTAAGATTAGGAGATGCTGCTTAGTTAGTCTCTGGGGGGAATCATAATTAATGAAGAACTTTGTGTCTGATGGAAACCTTCATCTAACAAATCATCCTAAAACCTCATTAGCTACTGTGTACTCCCCATGGATCCTGTGAAAGAGACACTTGATTAAGCAGATCGTGACCACCTCAGTTTTGTCTGTCAGACATGCCCCAGGGACTCCTCAAAATCAAGACAGTTTCAAAGGAAAGAGTAACTGTATTTTAGAGATATTTCTAATATCACAGCTTTGCCATATTTGTATGAACTGTCTTATATAGATTTATATTATAATCAATTGATGCCTTCTGTATTCTAGGTTTTATTCATGATGGAATGAGCAATTTCTCCTTTGACTCTGTTTATTTCAAAATACTTTTGGAAATTGGAGTAGATAAGAAAAAGCATTTCTTATCTGTTATGGAAGCACCATTATTCCTTTATAGTGTATGGTGTTTGGCTTTTAATACTTATGTCTCAGCACCAAAGCAAAAATATCGGTGAAACATTAAAGTTTGATCAAAGATAACTCAGATAATAAATTTTTGGCAGTACTGGGACTTGAACCACAGGAGCACTGAGCTATATCTTTAGCTTATCCCCTCATCCTTTCTTTTAATTTATTTTTATTTTTATTTTTTGGTACCGGGGATCGAACTCGGGACCTTGTCCTTGCGAGGCAGGTGCCAGAACCACTGAGCTAAATCCCTGGCCTCCCTCATCCTTTCTTTAAACTTTATTTTGAGACGGGGTCACCCTAAGGGGCCCAGGCTGGCCTGGAATTTTTCTTCCCACCTCAGCCTACATAATAAGATTCTATGTAATCAGAAAGCAAAATAAAGCACAAAAAGTGATAAATGAGTCCTATTTGCTATAAATTTGAAGAACTTATTCTGGAAGTTGCCCATTGTTGCTTAATTCAAGTTCCTATAAACAAATAGTACAACTGATTGAGGACATAATAGAAATTAAAACTAGAATTATTGATTTAATATGCTGTCTTATTCATATACTTCCTGCACAATAAATTATTAGTACACTACATTTTAATATTACCTTGGAAGTTCAGCATATAAAGAACTCAGAGAAGTCCTGGTGATCTAACAGTGCTAGACACAATTGCTCTAGCAATAATTATGTTAGAATGGCTCAAGTTGAATTCCCTGTTTTTTGTTTATTTGTAATATTGGGCATCAGACCTTGGGGTGCTCTACTTCTGAGCTATATCCCCAACCCCCTTTTAAATTTTGAGGCAGAGTCTTGCAAATTTGGGTAGGACTTGGTCCTTCTGCCTCAGCTTCACATCCTGCATCAGGTTGGATTCTCTATACCACATACTTAGAAGTTCTGTGGTTTACTGTCCCTTTTTTTCCCTCTAATTCTAAATTTCCTCATATGTGGTAATAGCAAACTCTATGTTGGAGTGAGAGACTTAAAGCAGGTAATTCATTTCAAATTGTAAGTCATTATTGGATAAATAACAACTTATCCTCATTTTACTCTAGTAAGTGGCCATTATCTAAAATGGGCTATGAGAAAAGAACATCAGATTACTAAATACACATAAAAATTCAAAGACCTAACAGTTTAAATAGAATGTACTATTTTGTTTCAAAACAAAGAATGATTTATGAAGCATCAGTCAGAATGTCTTGATGACATTTCTTTCCAACCTAGCATTTAACTGCTGCTGTTGGGCCTGGACCCAGGTTATGCATTCTTCTTGGCTGTACAAAAGGATATAGCAGTAGTCCTGGGTGAAACCAGAGGAAGAGACCTCAGGGGCTCCTCTGTCTTCCCGTTATCAGATTTTACCTTAACTGGGATTTAATCGAGGGTATGTAAATCGCATTTTAGAGCCTTTGAATTATTGTGACTACTTGTACTATATAAAAGAATCGTCACGATACATGTGTCATTTATAAATATACTTCTTTTTTAAAAAATAAAGGAAGAGGATCCAGGGATTGGTGGAAGGGTGAGGGAGGGAAGGGCAAGGGGATGAAAAAAGAAATTCAGATTTGTTATGTACGTGTACAAACTTCCCACAAGGAATGCAAACATTATGTACTGCGCACATGTAGTACATAAACTAAAAAAATAGGAGTAAACTGATATCTTCTAAATCAAACTAGCTTTTATGTTTTATCTACTGAAGAATCCTAAGGAAATGTTTTGCACATAAATTGTTTCCTTAAGTTTTAAAGGCGACCTAGTTTGAACATTGAACATTGATCTTCATTTCTGTATCTTACAAATTCACCTCCCAGAAAGAAATGCAGAGAGTGCCGGGCTATTTCACAGAAAGTCACGGCTCACTGCTGTTTCCTGATAACAAGGTGGTTATTGTTCTTGGCTAAGCCTACCCCAGAGAGAGTGTTAGGTGACCTGGAGTGAGGCCTCCCAAATCTCAGGCCACTCAACAAGAATGTTTGTTGCTGTGCTGGGCACTGCTTTCAAGCAGTGTGGACCTCTCAGCATCCTGCCCTGCTCTCACTGGGTCCACTGGAGGACGTAGTGAAGTGAGGTCATGTATTAAAGTGTGCCAGAGAGTCCTCTCTGCGGTCCCTACCTTTCCTGTGGCACAAAGGAAGCAGCCCCACGGGGCACGGCTGCAATGACTGTACAAAGGGCAGGCTCTGCAGGCATCCGAGGGTGAAAGGTACTGCCAGTCTGTTGGGTTTGTTATTCCCATGGAGCTACACAGGAAATAACACCACCAAAAATAACACATTCAAACCCAGAGGCCAATCTGCTGTATGCATTCACAGACACACGTCACAGGTTCTATACATATACACAGCTGTTTAGGAAGCACATTGAAATACCTCTTAGCCCTGCAGTTAATTATTAGCCAACATTGAATAATCATCTGTGAGAGGATAGAAGGGCAAATGAAACATGAAGTAGAACTAGTTTATTTTTAGAAAGGCACTACTTTAAAGTGTTGATTGATCGGACAGGTGTTTAAAAGCATTTGTCAGAATCAATTCACAGGAAATCTCTTTCACATTCAGGTTACAGCAATAGAAAGAAAAAATAGCCTACACATTTACAATTTCAGTTGCAAAAAGTCATATTTTTGGACTTGTGTGGGTATCAGAAAATATTAGATTACACTCGATCCAATTAAAGCTTTTTAATTCTGTCAGGTTTTAGACAATCAGGTGACCACTGTTCAGCATCCTCTGGCCTTAAGGGGCTTTATCTTATATCAGACATCTAAGGGGAATGCCCACCTGCACATCCCCCTGAAGCCTGTGGCTCCCCTGCTTGAACCATGAGGTTATTGAAAAGAAAGCAAATCCTTTTCTGAAGAGCCTCCAAGAGGAAGATATTTCAGTTAATTTCAGCTCCCCGCCAGCTCAAAAGAATGATGCTGTGCAGTGTGCTGTTCTCCTGAATGCTCCACGCAGAGCTCTGTTCCGTGACTCAGCCTGCCTGGGAGCCAGTTGGGGTTTTGAAGCTGCAGCATCTATTTCATCCTTGAAGTTCTTTTAAATTTCATCAATGATATAGAGGGATATTTTTAAAACAATGTTTTTTTTTCAAGACCAGTCAAAAGCTTTCCCTAGTCACAATGCTGAAACCATCAGAAACATAAGTTATGTAGAAAACAAATTCCAAACTAAAAAGCAGTCTGACACATCTACCATCATTATTTCCAATAGGACTTGGGTCCATGGATAGAGATCATTACCTGTATTAAGAATCATGCACAGGGGCCGGGGATTGAGCTCAGTGGTTTCACTGCCTGCTGTGCAAGCACAAGGACCTGAATTCGATCCCTGGTACCAAAAAAAAAAAAAAGAAGAAGAAGAAGAAGAAGAAGAATCATGCACACTTAGACGATAAATTTAAATTCAAATGATCCCTTTGAGAACCCAGTAAGGAGAGTTCAGCATCTCTATTTCTAGAAAAAGAGACCACTTTTTACTTTTAAAACAATGATACAGAAGTTAGTCTAGTAAGCATAGTAACCCAAAATAGATGCCCAGCTTAATCTCAAATTATTATTCACACTTTTCCCTTGCCCTTTCTGTTCCAACAGCACAGGCACTGTAAGCTTTTTATTTGGTATTACCCAATTGAGTTCCTTATAGAGAGATTAAAAGCTTTTCTACAGTAATAAATCTGCTAATGGTTGAGCTGGGATTCAAATCCAGGCAGTTGATTCTAGAATGCATATCCCTAAACATACTGTAGTACATACTGTAGCTGAGTGTCTGCATTTTGCTCACAACTACACCATGACCAAGGTCTTATTAGTCTCCCATTTTACAGAGATGGAAACTGAGTGCAGGGTGGTCAAAGAACTTGCCTAAGGTGGCCAGGTCTAGTTTTGAGCCAGCCAACCTGGCTCCAGAGGTGGGATAACCAACAGGTTATATATAAATATCATAGTAGCCAAACTGAGGATACATACAACTAGTAGGTAGAATTATAAATGTCTCTTTCCTTCATCTCTTTTTCTGATTTTGATTATTCTGTCTTAAGCAAGTATCACTTTTGAGCAAGTATCACTTTTAATAACTTTAAATTTTAAAGTTATTAAAATGTGGTGAACTGATTGGAATATTAAACACATTAAGGGGTCAGACATCTAGCCTTATAGAACAGAGCCCTGAAGTACAGAAATGGTTTTGATGGCATAAGATATAAGACTAAGAAGTGTTTTGGAGACAGGGTGTGACTAGGTGGTGTTTGTATTCAGGAGTAAGGAGGTTACCTTCAGGGCTGCTTGGCTGCTTGAAGGGTGGGAATTCTCCCTCCCTGGGCAGGGAGAAGAGAGGCCAAGATCACTAGGCTGCCAAATCACTATAGGGCAAGAAAGCCCCCTTTAGTCAACTCTAGAAAAACTGAGAGATAAACACTAAATTTTGATTGCATCACAATTTTGCCTAAGGCTGGCCTTGGTCAGGCTTTTTGCTGCTGTTCTTGTACTTTGTTTAAAGCCTTGATCTTCAGGAAAATAGCCCTGACTTCACCAAACTTTAACAGACTTTTAAAAATGCAGTTTGAGGACCTATACTCACAAAATTTTCCACCTTAAATTTTGTAAATCTGCAATTTTAACATGGATCTTCCCCAAGGAACTGCAATGCAGAAGTCCCAAGGCAAACCTTAGGCAGGTGATGTCTTCCCAAGGTGAGGCTCCTTCCCAGTTCTTGAATGAGATTTGGGAAAAGGAGGAGCATCAGTCTCAGAACAAGCATGCAAAACAGTGGAAGAGTGGAGCGATTAGTCATTCTTCTCTCTTTCCCCCTGGGTAATTCAAGAGAGACATTCAAATTGATTATATTCTTGTTTGAATTGGTAGTCTGATTTAATTTATTGAACTGATTTGGAGATTTGTGGGTGTGGGGGTGTTTCAGTAACGTTACTGGAAAATAGAAGTCTGCTTACCTAATGACCCTTTTAGTATTTTTACCTATTAACAGGCTGACAAACTGTTCTGGGAACTCTTTCAGCTGGAGTTACTTTGGGCTTTGTTAAAAAGAAATTGAATAAGTAAATTACTCTGGTTAAAAAAAAATAGCCTTCTAAAGTCCCAAATTTCCACTAAAACTTTTGCTAAATTAAATATGATTTTAAAATGTTACAAAATTCAGAATAAGCTATAGTTTTCCCCTTGTTTTACCTGTATCTCTATGACTGAGCAAGAAGGTTACATTTACATTAATTAAAAACTAATAATTTAGATGGAATTAGATAGAGTAGCATCTTAAGTGAGAAAGAGTACTGTAGTTTGGGTTCTTTAGAGGGTTCAAGTTTGTGGGGTTTTTTAGCAATTATGCATATAGTTATTCTATCTGGTTACTTTATCACTAATGCTAGTTAAATGTGGTTGCAAGATTCAGTTTTCAGTTTTTGATTAGAATGTGGTCTTTTAGTATTTAAATCTATCTTTATTATGCAATTATATACTTTTAAAGTGATCATTTGAATACTCTGTTCAGCAGTTAGCACAAATCTTATCACTAAATTAATTGTTACTACAATAGTGGTTATTAACTTTAATAAGTAAATGATTGCTCCTTATTGTATAATATAGTCATTTAAAAAACACTCAGTGAGTGTATATCTATAAAATAAGATGAGGATTGTTTACTGCAGTGTAGGCTTCCTCCATTAAGAAGAAAGTGCTCGCAATTAAATCTCATTGCATCCTTTGCACAAGGTGTGTGACGGCAGAACAATAACAAGTGAGTTATTTCAGTGCCTCAGGCTTCATGATCTATCTCACAACATCCATGTTCATGGGCCCTGAGCTCCTTAGCATTAGTGCACTCTTTGTGCAAGCTTTCTGAATAGAAGGGGAAGTAAAAAGAATTAAGATGTGTTATGTACATGTACCAACTCCCCACAATAAACACAATCATTATGTACTGCACACATGTACTAATAAATTTTTTTAAAAATTGAAACCACCAGGGCCTTCTTTTGATGTGCTATTACCTCCCCACACGAGAACTCACTGTCCTTGATCATCCTGGGCTGCAAGTACAATTTCCACACAATCTCACTTATGTGTGCTCTTACTGGAGTACTCCCAATCACAGTATTGGATTATCCAACTACAGAAACATAAATCCACATTCTTTTAACATATACAAAAGAGTTGGTTTTGGTTCATTTTTAGAAAGTTCATTTAAAGCTTAGCTGGTTATTTATCACTTTTTTTCAAAACAAAACAAAAACACTTTATACTTTCAGAAAAAAATCAGAATAATCTTATCTTAGAAATGAAAATTACCTATATTGATAGTATTTTTTAGAAGGTTATGAACTCTACTATCACTTGACTTGTTTGGAATTATCTTTGAACTGTCTAAACAAGGCTTTCTTTCCAGACATGAGAATCCTTTGTCAGACTAAGAGTGTTGGAGATGGTAGAAATAAGATTAATGGATAAAATCTAATCATTAGAATTGTTTCTCTTTATTTCTGTATTTCCTATCTTGACATCAAACATAACACTGTTTTTTAGGAAGCATAAAGGCAAAGCTGGGGAAATGAGAGGCACTTCTCATGTCATTATTTAAAAAAGAACATATCTAGGTGACCAATTCTAGCAAATAGGTTCTTGTTTGTCGTGTAGTCTGAAATTTTGCTTGAATTTTTCTCTCCCCAGGAAATAAAAAATGTTCACTTCTCACTTGTTTTTGGAAGACAAACAATTACTAAAGGTTATAATGCCTATCAAGGTAAACAGATGCTTTTAGTTGCCTTCACAAACAACTACAGTTATGTATTTGTGACAATTAATGCTCACCAACAAGCCACAGTCCCAGTACTGCTTCAGCACTTGTACTGTGTTTGTTTTGAAGCCTCCATTCAGGATCAATCAGTGTGTGGCAGTACCTGGGTGAGATTTGTAATAAAACTTCATCTTTTCTTCTCATTGTTCTACTTGAGTGAATACTTGGCAAAGAGCAAATTAGGTCCAGCTGAGACCGACACCCATTTTTCTCTAATTTGAGAGAAATTGACTGGTTTTGTTAGAGTCTGTTAGAAAGGCACAAATAATATCTCAGTTAGCTATTACAATACTTAGGCTTATAATGATACTATTCATAACAAGTCTGAGTATGCTGGTGTTTTGTTGATCTATATTGAACTCATAGATGGTTCTGTGACTGTCAGATAGACTCACCTCTGAAAAGGCTGGTAATGGCTGTATTCCACATTCTCTCTCACCTCCATCCTTGGATGGATGGGCTTTCCTGAGTGTGCTTTTCTCATGGAGAAGAAGTGAAAGATAAACAAGGCTAATATATGCGCATACTTTCCAAACTCTTTGATTACATTTGCTGACATATCACAGCTAAGGGTAAAACCAACAGGTGGAACAGATTCTCCCACTCATCATAGGAGAAAATTTCAGGAAAATTACATGGCAAAGAATGCAGGTACAAGAAGTAAGGACTAGGGCCAAATGACATACTCCCACAATGAGGTAGGAGAGAGAGAAATTCTAGACCTTCCAGTCTTGTTCCTCCCAATAACCACTATAGTTAAGACTTCAACTATGATAGCATCAAGCAGGAAGGCTGAAGTCAATAGCAGCAGCTGTACATATGTAAAAGAAGCTTCACTTTCCAAGTATTGCATATCTATGAAATACACCTATTTTATATCATGGGCTAAAGTACAACTCAGAACCATTACGAGTTCCAAATAGAAACAAACTAGCCAACCTTCCTCCCCATGTCCTTACACCCTCCTTCCCTTATTTTTCTTCTCATCTAGTTATGAGGACTCATTTGATGTTTATTGAGGTTTTTAGATCATCCTCACCCATGTTCCTTAGTTTCAGTTTATGAGTCTTAGAAATAAAGTTTGGCTGATAGATTTATGGGTGCATAAAACTTCTTTAGAAATTACAAGGGTTTCATTTTCTGAAATAGTACTAGTTCTAAACTTATTAGCTGATAGTTCACAAACATAAATATTGATGCAGAAATGGATTTGTTCATCGGGGAGATAAATCAGGTAACTTTTAGTCATAATTTATTCATAATCCTTCCCAAGTGATATCCAGAGATGAAGAAAAACTCACGTTTTCTTTTTCATATATTTTGAAATATAAGAGGCTTTGATGTATTCTGGGAGCTAGAATCTAGAAAAGAAGAATAAAGAGTGAATTCTCTGGAGTTAGGAAGTTCCAGTAAATCGTCCAAGAATGGGTTTAAAAGATAAATGTGATTCCTCAGAAAGCACAACAGCATAGGCAGAGACATTCTGGCTAAAGTCAGAGCCAGTAAAGGCCTCAAGGCAGGTGTGCTACTGCATGTTCAGCAGTCATTCCAGATGCAGCACACTTTCTGTGGACTTCCACTTGGTTGGTGACCTTGCACCTTTGTTAGGTAGTTCTTAGCCCTTGCATTGGGAATGATTAGATTTAGAGGCTAGCAGGTGATAAGGAGATTGTTTGCACACCAAGGCTCTCCTTCATGACATGAACAATGCCTCATTTTGAGCATTAGACCATTCCTCCTACTTACAATTTTGTGATGCAACAGAGCTTATTTAGTGTATAAAATAAAATATTCCTGCCTTTTACCAAGTGAGTGGATTTTAGAGAAAAAGAAATCTTAATAGGACTCATTTTCATTAAAATATACTTTTCAAATTAATATTTTAGAAACAAGACTTTACATTCAAAGTTTCTTGTAGAAGCTCAAAAATAATGCAATTGCAGTACTTGAAAATTTTGAGATTTGAATATTTTGAGATTTGATCTTGACTCCTCTTGCATTTTAATATATTTCTAGGAAGATGTCTGCTTCTGCATTGTTTTCTCATGATTTACTGTAATAGAAACTTCAGCCAGATCTATTATTTTTCTTCTCTGGCACATTATGCAAATTAAATACAAAATTCAGCGATGATGAAAGGAAAAGGTCTCAGTGTATTGAGCAGGTGCCACATTTCTAATATAGTAAGGCAATTACAGAATTATTGGCAGCTACTAAGACTGTGTATTTTCCACTATTCAAAGAAATGTCTTTCATATACTCATCACTGTTAGATTTATTTCCCTATTGATACATGGAAGATTTATGCATTTAACTGGTCTGCCCACTTATGAAAGAAGCACACACTTAGAGAAATACATTGTTTCACATTAATATGACATTTAATCCTGGCTTTCTTTCACCTAAACTAAAATAATCTCATATACATAGTCTTCTTCACCTATAAATATCATCATCAGAATGTCTCAGTATGCTAGAAAAAAAAAATCCATGTGTAGAATTACTAAGCCAAAAGAAAAACTGTAATTTACTATTTTCTACTTTTAATAAATAAAAGCCATAGTAAAGTCACTTTAAAGAGCAAAGGGTGAATTAAATGATCTCTAAGGTTTCTTTTTTTTTTTTTGCTTAAATTCTTTTATTGGTACATTTTAGGTATACAGTATGTTTACATTTATCGTTAGGTGCTTGTACCTGTACATGATGTATCTTGGTTCTTATTTTTTCCCCATTCCTAGCCCTCCCTTCACCACCTCCACCCTTCCCTATTTACAAAGACTTTGTTTCCATTTTTTCCTTTTCTCATAATTTTTCCTTTCCCTTCTTTCCTTTCCCCTGTTCCTTTCAGCTAAAAGTGCTATGATTCACATCTGTTACTAGGAAATAATAATATTAAATGGATTTAGGAGCTCAGAGTTCAATTTTGTTTGCCATTGGATTGCAGTCTTACTATGAAGGACAGTTCTCATTTGCTCCTTGTCTAGTTCAAGACTATAATATGTATTTTAGTGAACAAGCTAGAAAAAAATTGCCTGAATCATATGTAATGTCTGTTCAATCCAAGGGCAATAGCCTAGAATACTTGACTCATAGTTTAAAATAATTATATTTTCAAACTCAAATTAAGTCTTCTGAAGATGTGATAATTATGTGAATAAAAATGTATTTGTGTGAAACAAATCTCCTTCCTTTCTAGACTTACTGTCAAAAAAAAGTCTTTAACTGAATGGCAATGATTTCTTCTTCCTCTTTCATAAGAATAAATTGAGATGTAAAATTACAGGAATAAAGTATTCTCGTTTCAAGAACATCTACAATAGGCATTAGCCTAAGCAATCATTGTGGATGTTCCATATTTAAAAATGGGTAGATTATGAAATATGAATAATGTAGCTCTTCTGTTTTTCTTTGGAGTATAATTCTCTGGCCTTTGGCAAAAAATAATTTTAGTGGTAGATTTCACAAGTTCACTTGGAAAGAATACTTGAGACTTTTGTGACATACAGTCTTGGGTTCTTTTTTTTAACTTCTTTTCATCATTCTTTTTCTTTTTTGTACTGGGGATTGAACTCAGGACCTTGCGCTTGGGAGGCAGGCAGCAGAACTGCTGAGGTAAATCCCCCGGCCCTCATTGTTCATTTTGATTTCCACCTGTTTCAAGTATTTGTTACTCTGTTTATCCTTGTAAAGAAATGCAGGCCTAAAGACCTTGACAGTTTTATAATGGAACTCTGTTAAAAGGACAAGCACTTGCCTGTGCTGATAGCAGTTATAGGAAGCCTGATGGTGTGGAAAGAAAGAGAAGTCTAAAGGTGCAGGTACATATTGATTTCACTATTCATTGCCCCAGGTTGCATTGCACTCAGACTATGGTCTGTGGACCATCAGTAGTAGCATCACTGCGGGCTGGTTAGAGAAAAACCTCAGTGCCCCCACTAGGTTTAATAAATAACAGGCTCATTTTAATGTTTTCAGGAACTCCTGTATACATTTATGTCTGATAGACACTGAGCTCTGTATTCATCTCCAGCATCCTGATAATCTCTCTCAGTTCCTTCCTTTGCATCTTTTTTTTTTTTTTTTTTTTGAGACTAGACAGCTCAGGCTGGCCTCAGACTCATACTCCTGCCTCAGCTTTCTGAGTTTTATAATTATAGGTGTGCCTCTCTACCCCATCCCATATTTTAAAGGAATAATTTCTACCTCACACTTTCAGTTTGAGAATTAACTGTATAAATGCAGAAGTGTGTTTGTTGCTTGACATATATGGCAGAAGATGTCCTCCCAACACATTATATATGAAATTTACATAAAATAAGTCAGCAAGAGGGAGAAATTGGGAGGGAGAGAGAGTGAATGAGAAAGGATGGGCAAAATGTTAAAACTTGGGTTGTACTTGGGATTTTTTTCTTTTGTCAATGACTATATTAATTGTGCAATACATTTAATTAAAAACTTTCAGAACAGAGTTAAATTCTAATGTCATGTATTACTTCAAAATAAAATTCACATATAGAGTTTTGAAGAACTAAATATAAACGAGGAATACACAAAAATTCAAAGGAAAATTTCCTAAATGCTTACATCACCTTGGATGTTTGTACTGACCCGCTCTCAATACAATTTCAATGGAAATCTCACTAAGGAAAATATTGATATTTAAGAACATAAGTGTTTTAAAATTTAATTGACTTCAAAGGAGATAAAGATAATTTAAAAAGGATGTCACAGACTAAAAAAACCTATGCATAGACAAAGTGTTGATTATCTAGTAAGAAATAAGAAAAAAATAAACAGTAATTTTAAATGGATAAAAGACATTAATAGAGCATACACAAAAATAGCATAGCAAACATAAAAAATAAATTTCACTACTCATAAAAGTGAAGACAATCAAAATACTACTTTCAACATATCAGATTATCTGAAAATGAGAAAGTGCCCACACCTTGTGTAGTCACAGTGAAGGAGATAAGGGATTCCTTTTCACTCTTTGTCAACACACAAACTGCTATGTTATCAATTAAAATTATTTGGCCATAACTATTTAAATTATTTGTATATTTTAAGTCAATAATTATACTTTTGAGAATTTTTCCTAAGGAATTAATCTAAATTTGAAATGATATATGATCAAATTTTTCACCAAGGAAAATAACCAAACTATACAACAATGGTAATTATTAAAAAATTTATAAATAATGTCCATTAGATAGAATATTATGCACCTATTAAAGCATGTCATAAGCAATGTTTTGATTGAAACACATTCTATTTTGCTAACCAAAATAGAGCAAGATATACATAAATATGAATAACATATTATTTTTATAAATACATATTTTTGTGTATATATATATAAAACATATACTATTTTTGTAAATACATTTAAACATCAGAAGTTGGTACACTAAAAGTGAGTATTGATGCCTCAATCATCAGGTTATGTTTTCCAAAGATTTTTGTCCTTGTTCCCTTGACTTTATTACTGAAAACACACTTAAAAAGTACTAAAAGAAGAAGTTAAATATAGCTTAAAATAACTTTAATAGCCTAGGGACATTACTTTATTAATGCTGATTAAATGAAAAATACAACATTTTCCTGGTAGGAATATTTTAATTTAATAAAACATCCATAAAAACTATTAAAGAATGTTTAGCTCTAGATATGGGGATTATGGATAAATTTTATATTCTTTTTTCAACATTTCTATAATAAGAATTTATGATTTATATAATCAGACACAAATCACTTTAAGACTCCCTACTAAACATACTTAATTTTATTCTCAAATTGCATATTGATATGGCTTGTATATTTCCAATCTAAATATTTTGCAAACACTAAATGCTTTTGGAATTCAGTGAAGACTTGGCAGCTAGTTGAAGTGGAGTGGCTTCTTGTGAGTTCTAGATACAGTCTGCAGCGTGAAGGAGTTCTTCCTAGCAGGATTCTCACTGAGTCTAAGAGGCATGTGTTTCCACTTTGTCACCAGTTACTCCCAAAGGATTTTTCTATTTCCCTGCTCTTTTTTGTGCAAGTCATAGAAAGAAAGGTGTTAAGGGAGTGTTAAAGATAATCAAGTGTTGAGGAGAACCAGCGGAAAAAAGAACTCTCAAGCTTTTCATCGGGTCCAGTTGTCAAAGATCTTTGTCTTTAGCTGCCTTTTTTTTTTTTTTTTTTTGTCAGTGACAGATAATCCTTTAAATAAAGGATCACAGGTCTAGCCAGTGCTTGTCAGGAAATCTCACCTTAAGTACTACTGAAAAGCTCTTCTTTTCCTCTCTTTCTCTATTACGAACTAACAAAGGACTCAATCTTTAGAAAGAATCCTGTGAACCTCTTAATTATCTATTGCTATATACATTCCAAGCTTAGAAGTTTAAAATAATACAATTTTATTAGGCCCAGTTTCTGAGGGTAAGCAATTTGGGACAATTAGCTGAGTGATTCTAGCTGGGAATCTCTGTAGAGCAGCTTTAAGCATCTTCATGGCATGGGGATTATCTCACAAAAGCTGAGTAGTTCACAAAAAATTAAGATGGAAGCTGCAATGTCTTTTATGTTAGAGTCTCAACAGCTGTACAGTATCCCTTCAAAAATCTCTCTGTTCACATAGTTCATGCCTACTCAACGTGAGACAGAAAACTGCCTAAAATAGTGAATTCCAGGAGGCAGAGAGGATCACTGGGATGCCATCCTGGAGGCTGGCCTATTAGTAAAGGAGCATGCTCTTTGGCCCTATATGATTAACTCCCCTTTTACCTGCAAAATACACTCACCTCCTTTTAGGGTCCCAAGAGTCTCCTATTGTGGTATCAGCTCACAGTCTAATATCTGGCCATTGAAGACAGGTACATTAGTTTTCTATTACTTTGTAATAAATCACACAAATCCAGCAGAACAAATAATACCCATTTCTTTTATTTTAAAAAAAAATTCTTTGTAGTGCTGGGGAGTGAACTCAGGGCTAGACAAGTGCTCTACCTCTGAGCTCTATCCCCACACCCCTTTGCCCATTTATTATATCACAATTCTGTAGGACAGAAGTCTAGGGTCAGGATAGTTGAGTTCTTAGTTCGAGAATTTGAGGCTGAAATCAGGATAGCCATCATGGCTGCAGTCCTCATGTGGAGCTTGAGTTTCTCTTCCAAAAAAAATCAGGTTGTTGGCAAAATTCAGTGACTTGTGGTTGACAGACTGGGGCTCCTGGAGGGACCTGCTATCTTGCACTTTGTGGCCTTCTCCACAATACAGCTGCTTGCTCCTCAAAGGCCAGCAGAAGAATTTTCCTCTTGCTTCATGTTTCTCACTCCTTTGAATCCTAACTCTAGACCTAGATGTAAATATTCCATGGAGCTTGATTAAGCCTACTAGCAGGATGGTCCATTTAACTGTACAAAAGTTACCAGATTAGTAGCCCTAATTGTATCTGAGAAACCAATTATCTCACCTAAAGTAACAGAACTGAATTGAATAATGGTATATAATATCCACAAATGCTTCCACACTCAAGATATGGAAAGTAGGAGAGGGGAACCTTAGAATCTAACATACCAAATCTGTGTGCAGATGAGCTAAATCTGAATTAGTTTACTCTTATTGCATAATAAGTTATCCTCAAACTTAGCGGTTTAACACAACAATATGCATAACTACTTTTGCACAGTTTCTATGGGTCCGGAACTCAGAAAGGCCTTAATTGGTGGTTTCAGCTTGGGTCTGTCATAAAGTTGGAGTCAAGAGGTCAACAGGGTTTACTGACATCTACAGGCTTTGATGATGTCACCCATGTGCTGGTCAAGTTGGTATTGATTGTTGAGGGGAGATCTCATTTCCTACGCAAACATCCTGCTCTCCACTTTCTGCTCCTCTTCCCATACCCTGCACACACTTCCTGCATTAGTGTGTTAAGTAAGATGGTGGCTTACTCTGTCCAGACTGACCCATTTAGAGAGCAAGGGGAATGCTATAATGTCTTGGAGGACCTAACTTCAAAAGTTACACACCTTTACTTTGGCCATATTCCTTTGGTCATACACGGCAATCTTGATGCAATATAAGAGAGGTCATGATAGCAGGAAGCGAGTATCATTCAGGCCATCTTGAAAGCTGTTCTCACAACCTCAATTAACATCATCAAAATGAATAATTTTTTAATAGAGGAGTTTAGAAATTTCTGGAATCTGCACGTTTTGCATATGCAGTGCCATAGTCTCTTCATGATCCCATCTCCATATTGGAACTGTGTGTGGCCTTATGATTACTGTCCTTCTTCCCAATGTTATCCCTTTTTTAAAGGCATCAAATGGTCTAGTTAAAATATATGCCAACTCCTATGTTTTGTAATCTCCTAAAGTCCTTAACCAGGTTTCCAAACCACAATTTGTGCCTGCTCCTCTTGGATCATCCTTTTTATTCCCCACACATCCCTAACTATTTTTGTTTCAGTCATGCTGAACCTCTCAATGCTTCTCCAAATGAACCAGTCTCTTTCCTATTTTGATGCCTTTGGTTTTCCTGCTTTCTCTGCCTGAAAGAAGAACAATAGGTAATAGTGACTATACATATCCTAAAATCTAGGGAAGTACTGTGCTAAACAATCCATTGACTAGTTCAACTACATCCTTACAACAATCCTACATGATAACCTTCATCGTCATTCTCTTTCCACAAATGAGCACTTCTTTAACTATATGAATAGTGGTTAATACATAGACTCCAGGGAAGAATTTGAGGGTTCTGCCAAAGCCTCTTTGTTATTCTCTATGCAACTAACTAGAAAATGCCAAGTTTTTAAAAATTATTCTTATTTATTAACTAGTTTTCAGAAAAGCTTGAACAAATCATTTAATTTTAAAAAAATTTGTATGTATGTTTTTGCTGCAGTTGGAGAATAGAGGGATGAAGTTGATGATCTAACAACTGCTTTGATTTTCCTGGCACAAAGGGAGTTTGGACATATCAAGCAGTTGAATGATCAACACCTTATTAAATGTAGATATCTATCATGGATATAGTTATATTTTTTCTTCTTCTCATTTCTAAAACTTCTTTCTGCAGTCTCATGAACAGCTTATCAGCTTTGAATCACCAAATAAATCTATTGGCCATCTCTATGTATTTTACATAGCCCACCAGAACATTTCCTTACAATTGTATTTTCAATATTGCTTGATTTTATTATACTTGAATCATAGCATCTAAGCAAACTTTAAAAAGTCAACAGGATCACCTAACTTAGAATCATAAGAAAAATTGAGATTTGAGTTTTTAAACATTTGTTATACATGAGCATTTCAGAAATACTCTTTTGAAAAGAAAAATAAAGAATTGACCAAAAGCCATGAAGTTCAGACACCACAAAGTGAACTCTTTATTTTTCTGTATATAGTTTTAAAAATTGAAAATATATTCGTGTCTGTTAGCTTTGGCTTTGATTAAAAAAAATCCTCACTGATTTTAATTCAAGAAATTTGACATCCAGAAAAATCAGTCTGAAGCTCCTCTTTGTACTTTCTAAACCAGGTAAATTAAAATACATCAATAGGAGAAATGAATGCAGTTTGTAGGACTGCTCATGCTTTCTAGCAGCCTGTGCATGAACAATTAATTGAATGAATGGAGTGTGGATTCCCATATGAACTACTGGGCTTTACAAGGTATTTTTAATATTTTACTAGCTATATTAAAAATTCATGTCTCTTTGTAACTCACATAGTTTATTTTTATTCTCAAAGTCATACTATAATAATTTAAAATCATATGAAATAAGACAGTTAAGCTTCCAGTCTACATTATGAAATATTCTGGAGATAATTTCTTTTAGATAAAGATCTTTCTTGAGAAAGCATTCTATACCCTACTTTTTTCAGTGTTTTAGATGACCATTTACCACAATAGGCTTAAATTGATAAGTAATGAGTCTTTAAATTATTCTTTCCACCTCTGGTAAAGGAATGAATTTAATGCATTTTAGATTTTGAATACTGTGTATCTTCCCCTTTAGAGAAGATATTTCTATTCATCCATTATCTTCTTTTAAAAATACTTTTGATAATAGCCTTCCTAATGGGTATGACATGGCCTCTCATTGTGGTTTTGATTTCCTTAAACCTGTCATTGAAGGTTATTTATTGTTACCACTGTGACATATTTTCCATTTTTATCCATACTTAGAAAATTTAGGTCTTAGAGTGTGCACAGTTTGGTAATATGCATTTAACAGCACTATTCTATGCCATTAGAAATTCCTTGTGAACACCCTTTTTAGTGGTTATAAAAACTCAAAGACATATTCTAATGTATATAGGTGTCCATTGCATAGCTAAAATGATTGATTTTAATGCAGCCAGCAATCGTAATACAAAGGGATGCTAACCTGCAACCACAGATGTAATACGGAGACAAAGGTATAATTTCATAACACCTTCTGTCACAATAGTAACTGTTCAAGCATCAAATTCTCTTGAAATTAAAATAAACAATATAAGAACAAGCATTAGGTAATTTGACTATCAGATATCCTGAAGCAATTTCCCATCAAAAGAGGGTTTATTCTTTATCCAATTAGGTGACCAATGTCTTTTAGATAAAGGTTTTAGACAAGGAAGTAAGTTTAGGGATAAACTCAACCAGATTCTATTATTGTAAACATGTTCAAATTTTAGTTTAAGATTTGGTTTCCTTGGGAGAGTCACTCTTTCTAATTCTTACCAGTGGATCTTAAAATGTCCCCTGTGATTAACAACTCTACAATTACATATTACTAAATAAAATGTTTATAATAGAATACTTTAAGCACCCTGTCCAAAGCAAGAGATCTATTTTGTATTAATGGTATTCATGCTATGATGCTATGGTGAAAAGCTTAAAGAATTATTTGGTCTTAGTGGTTTGGGGGCAGAGGAACTGGCACTTCCTTGGTTTCTGTATAACTTGGCATAACTGATGGTTTCTGGAGGGACTTTCAGAGCAGACTTCTGTCACATTTTCCATATGGAGTTATTGGGCTTAGATTATAGAGATTTTCCTGGTTGTTTGCCTAATTCAGGAATTATTGGCACTCTACAGTATTTTCTCCGAACACAGAGAATGTGTTCAGAAGAAACTGACACCTCAGGAAGAAAAAGTAGTTTGATATTTGGGAAGTTTAGATGGTTTCCAAAATTTCCAAGAGGCACTGTGTCTGATGAATTGTGCTGGCAGTGAGGACAGTCCCTGACATCTCTGGAACAGTTAATGGTCTAGCACTTGGCCTCCTCTGAACTGGTACAGGGTGAGCACAGAAAACAATAGCACTGAAACATTATAGATCTAAATGTTAGTTAACCTACTCCACAGGATCATAGATGACTTAGTGTGGGATGTTGTGGAAATGTAAAGATAAGAAAGTTATCTTTAGAAGAAGAAATCAAATTTTGTGTGATTTTATTTTCTGAACACTAGAAGACACTTCCTCCTCACAGTTCTGTGAAATGAAGACCTGTCTTCAATGGTCTTTTCTTATGCAACATCATTGTGTGGATGGATTTTCCTTCTTGTCTTTCACCTATTAAGTTCATGTTCTTGAATCACCACCACTGTCAATGAGATGCCCCCTTGAATTTCTCAAATTACATAGAGAGTTGAACTTGGTGTGTTGAGGCAGCAGTTAAAAACAGGCAGCCCGTACCCCATATGTGGAATTTATTAAAAAACCCATGTTTCAAAACAATCAGGAGACTTTACATAAAAATCTAGATTTTCTGTTTCTCTTGAAAATACAGCCTGTCAAGCCATACTCTGCTCACTTTCTCACCTTCTGGGGCCTCACATTGGGGCTGGCTGTCCACCTTGGTGAGGGGGGTCCACCTGATTGTGTTCAGCATTTCCATACCTGTTCTCCTTCATGGATATTTGAGCTCTCTCCCTGTCATTTGCATTATGTATACACCAGAAAAGGGACACAAGGTAAGGCTAAGTGGTAGAAAGTGTGAGTGTTTAGTTCCTCAGTGTCTCAGTCATCTCTGTGGTTTGTTTAAAATACATATGGCACAGCCATCCCTCCAACCCAAAGAGAACAGAATTTTTGAGAATTTTTCACCTTAAAACAAGCATCTCAGGTGATTCTTATGAATCATAAAGTTTGAGAATTATTGAATTCTTCATGGATCTGACAGCTCTTTTACTAGACAGATCCAATTAAAGGCAACTGATGGGCTTTGCTAGATAATTCCACCTAACCGTCCAGCAATGATGAGGACACAGAATTCTGTCCTTATGAAAAGCCAATCAATGCTGACCTTTTTCACTGAGTCCAGTACTAAATAAGATACTACAATATGTAAGGTAGACAATTAATCAATTTTATATAACATAAAGAAGAACTAGGGGGTTGCCATTTTCCTAGTTATTATAGAAAGACAAGGAATCACTGGGTCTTTTGTGTTTAACTACATTATTATTTTTAATATGGAACTAAAGTATCACACGTCTTCTTGCTTTCATTTCTAATATCTGGAAGTTTTCAGCTTGATGTCATTAGCATGTAGAACATGTTCACCTCCTACAGTCTCTCAGATGAGTCACTCCACAAGCCCAGCACATATCTGCTTCTAGGATGCTGGCTATTGTCAGCTAACCAGGCTTGGAAACCCAGAAAAAAGAACCATGTGATTTCTTCAGAGGTAATCAATAAATGACAAATTACCATAAATATGCAGTTATTCACTCAGGGATTTTTACATAAAAGCTGACAAGACTGGTAGCAAATTATATATAGATTCAGGTTCTGTATCCACACAGCTAATGCATACATGAATTATTCAGTGAAATTTGCTTCGATGAGTTTTTCTGAGTTACCTTGGTGTGTGACCAGTTTCAGATAATGTGTTAAATGTTATACATTATAGCACATGCACTATGTTTTTGTTTAGCTACATTCTGTGTTGATAATTTTGTCAAAATTCATGATTCCATTATGCATTCCTTAGATAGATGCTCAGATAGGATGCTTAGAAAGGCATCCTATATATTTCACCCTTTAAGCAAATATGTCTACACCTCTCAGCCTCCATGTTCAGTTGTTGATTGTGTAAGGAACATACAGGTGAGAAAGGAGGCAATTGCTATTCTACTGTGCTTGCTTTTGATGGGGGAAGTAAAAAGGAGCCAGCACCATAAACAGGAGGAGTCAGGGGAGGTTCCTCTTAGGAAAGAACCTCAAAGCTCAGGCCTGACAGACCGGTGCAAGTTGTTGATGAGAGAAAGAAAATGCTATTGTTTTCAATTCCAGAGAGAAAAAGAATGTTTTAGCTTTCTATTGCTGAGCAACAAACTACACAGGCTCAGTGGCTTAACCTAGGACAAACTGTCTCTGTATCTCTTGGTCAGGACTCAGGCCTGTCCTTTATGGGTCCCCTGATCATGGTCTCATGAGGCTGCTGTCAGGTGCCAGCCACAGTGCATTCATTTCTGGGGCTTGAGCTCCTCTTCCAAGCTCTTGTAGGCTCTTGACAGAGATTTCTTTCTATGATTTCAGGCCTGAGGTTCCTACTTTCTTGCTGGCTGTCAGCCCGGGGTGCTTCAGCCTAGGAGCCACCTGCAGTCCCTCATCCTCTCATGAGCTCCCTCACACGACCTGTTAGCTGACTTCTTCAAGGCAGGCAGGAAATGTCCCTCTTCAAGAAGGGCCAAATTCTTTATGATGTTTCTTCAGATTAAGTCAGGCCCACTCTGGATAATTGGTCTTTTTGATTAATTCAGAATCAATTGACTCACATCAGCAGACTTGATCACATCAGTGGACTCCCTTCCCCTTTTCCATGTGCTGTAACCAAACATGGAAGTGACTGGTCCTCATGCTCACAGATCAGGCTGCTAAGTAGGAGTATGGAGCTACATATGATGTGGTATAGGGGCTGGATTTCTTGGGGACACCTGAAAATTGTGTCTAAACAGGGAAGAATTTTCCAGGCAGGAAGAATCATGCACATGAAGGAAGCCTAAATAAAAATATAGCCATTTTCTCTGTCTGAGTATAAGGCTAAAGCAGGGAACAGACCGGTTATGCACTGCTGGTTAGATTAATGGCCTGTGCATACACTATTATGCAACTATTAAAGACCCACTTTAAAAGAGTACTTAAAATATAGAAACCTATATGCATAAAATATGAAATGGGAAGCTCATGATATGTGTTCATACAGCATATTCAGTTTGGGAAAAAAACATATATACGTATCATAAAAACCTAAAAGTAATACATTCATTTGATAGCCTTGAGTGTTTCGGAGTGGTAAATAAATGGATGATTTAGAAATTCCTTGTTCCTTTTCTTATTTCTAATATTCTCTGTGATAAATATGTATTTCTCTAATAATAACAATTAATCAAGCTTTATGGTACCTGCAAAAACCATTTTGAGCAGAGTTCTCTTTGAATCTGTTGCAATTTCTGTCCTCCAGATGTTTTGACAGGGTGCAAAGCAAGCTTAGGAATTAACTTCATGGGTGCTGTAGGAAGATCAGGACAAGCCTGTGGCAATCAAGTCCAGGTTCAGCCAAGAATGACTGAATACAGGACACAGACCTAACCAGGTGTGTCTTATGACTAAACGATGAGCAGGAAACTCAATCTTTATATTCTTGTATAAAAACAATGAACCCCTCTCTACCTCAGATTCCTTGTATCTCAAAAGGCAAAAGAGTAAAACCCATATTTCTTTTTTTTAATCTTTTTTTTGTTAAATTCTTGTATTGGTACATTTTAGGTGCACAACACAATTACATTTCTCATTGGGAACTTGTACCTTTACATGATGCATCTTGGTTCTTATTTTTTCCCCATTCCTAGCCCTCCCTTCAGCCCCTCCACCCTTCCCTATTTACAAAGACTTTATTTCCATTTTTTCCATTTCTCAGCATTTTTCCTTTCCCTTCTTTCCTTTCCCCTGCCCCTCCCACTACCCCTACCCCTTTGGAGCTTTTCTTCCTGTTTTGCATTATCGATTATTCATTCTAATCATTGGTACATTTTAGGTATACAATATAATGACATTCATCATTGGAAATTTGCACCTTTACATAATCTCTCTTGGTTCTTATTTTTCACCCTTGCCCAGCCCTCCCTTCAACCCCTCCAGAGGGTTTGAAAACCCATATTTCTTACAGGCCTGAATTGCAAGTAGTGTGCAAGTGGCCTGAACTCTTGGCTGTCAATCCAGTTTGTGTTGATTGGGGTCCTTATTTAATCATTCACACTGATGACTGTTGGACTGGAAACTCACAGGGAGCCACGCTAGAGTTCCTGGGTGCTGTTTCCTAGGTACTTTCACCTATGTACTCAGATTTTTAAACAGAGGTGCCTCATCCCCTGCCAAATTTATTACAGCTTTCGGGTTCACTTGGAAGAGGAGAGAATCCGTAGAGAACCAGATGGGAGCTTGGACATAAGTAACATTGACAACCAAATCTTTCCAACACATCTTCAAGTTTCAAGAGAGCAGTTAACAGAAAAGAAAATTGTATTTTTAGAAGTTGTTTGGGAGGTGAAAGGATTTTTCTGGGTGGGGAGGAGGACAGAGAATGGGTGGAGGAGATTTTGAGGGGGCCACTGCAATGTCTCAGAGATCTTTGAGTTGAAATATAGTGAGATGAGGCTTGTTGTCTCTTGCTCCAAATATGAAGAGCGAGCGCACTAGAAAATGTCAGTGGTATACTGAACAGACCATATTTCTAATTCATGGCAAGATGGCTAAAATAAAAATTCTTAAAATATATTTTTTAAAATTAGAATTCTGACCTTCGATAGGGCTTATTGTGCTATTTATACTGTGGCAGAAGGAGCTGGTTTTTCAGGAGTTGCCTCATCAAAGCCATGACTCACATTTCCTTAAGCATTTGTACCATATGTTTCCTGAGATAAAAGAAAAAAATCACTTATTTTTTATATACAATTAGTGAAATAGGAACAAAAATTACAAGAAATCATTGAAAATATTACTTTTGAAAACATATGGCTTAGAAATGTTGGTTTCTAGAAATTAAAATTATGCTAAGTATTTGGCTGGCTTACCATTAGGTAATTTATGAATATAAATGAGAAGCAATCTTTGTGATGCTAGTTTCACCATTAAGAAAAAAAAGCAGAATTCACAGTGTTTAGCATTGAGATACAGATACTACTGAAATGTATTTTATATTCACAAATGTGAATTTGAGTTTTAAAAAAATCTTTTGTTAAGCTAACTGAAAAGGATCATTTTAACACTTAAAAAGAAAAGAATTTTTGCATTGACATTTTAGTGACGTTTTCGGGTGTGTACAAGCTGTGACTATAAGATAATGAGACACATTATTTTGTGCCTAGCAGAGATGAAAATGAATTTATTTTTATGATTAGCATTTTTACCTAATTCAAAACTATTGTTGCAAAATTCCCAGGCAGTATATATTCCATTTAAGAGATGAGGGACTACATATAGAGAAAATTGTTAATATAATACATGAAAATCAGGTTCACAACTAAGGAATCCCATTTCTGACTCAGTGCTCAAGTCACTTGACATTTTATTTCATTACATTTTTTTAGGGCAGTAGATTTAGGAATAGAAAACAAGTTCTATACACATAATGCATTCTCCCTTGGAAAGGGGAGTCTTCCCTTTACACTGACCTGTTCCTGTCCCAGGATACCCCCAGCATATCTAGAAGGAAATATATCTCTGTACTTACAGCCACCAAGCCAGAAATCTGGTAGTCACCCTTCACGCTTCCAATATACATTCTGCCTAATCAGCCCCAAGCCTATGTTCTTCTGCCTTCTTAACATCTTGGAGATATTCTCTGTTGCCAAGCCTCCCCTCACCTCTGCCTCCTAACCCTCTCCCAGACTCCCAGTTTAAAGCACCTTGACAACTCTCCCCTCTAATGTATACTCCACTTGTAACCTGAGTGTCCCTATGAAATGCTGATCTTATTGGTCTTTTCCCTACTTTTGAATCTTCAGTAGCTTTGTAGCAGCTGTTCCTAGATACAGTTCTAACCCTTCACCTTATTGAAGAAGACCTTTCTCTTCCCTGGTTCCTGCTCATTCCTGCAGACTTCCCTTTGGCATTGCCCTGACATCTTTCCACAGCCCCTCCTTGCCACACAGGCAGGGAGTTTGCTTTGCTGAACTCTGAGTAGCTTCTGGGTGGCCTTCCTATCTACACCGAAACCTCCTGTCTGGTGACTCCTTTATCTCCACGCCTCCCCATTGGCTAACTGCTGCTCTTCATTTAAACAGATGTCACTTTCTCAAGGGTGCCCTCTTTGTCCCTCTCCTATTTTCAAGCTTGGGCTTCTCTGTTGTCTTGGTTTCCTCTGTCGTGACCCCTGTCTCACTGAGCTGTAATCATGGTTTCATTGGTATTTCTTTCTAGAAAAGTAGATTTTTAGATGCCCCCTCCCCCAAATCCCCAGGATTCTCTGGAACACAGTAGGCATTTAATAATACTTGACAAATGAGTAAGTATGTAAGTATATGTAAAGAAAAAAATCTGCCTGCTTGAGCATTACAAAACAAAATTAATCTCAACTCTGCCACTTTCTGTTAATTCTGGAAATTGGTTGGAAATGCCCTGGCCTGGAAAAAAAAAAACAAAAAACCCTACAGTCTTTTTAGTAATTAAGGAAGTCTAAACAGAATTGCTGGCCTTGATTCTGTACAATATTAGGGCCACCTTCTGTAGGCTTCTCTTAAATCTTCTCTGATGGTCATAAAATGGCTACTGTAGCTTCATTCTTTACATCTGCTTACAATTCAAAAGGAAAGGCACCAACAATCACTTCTGTCTCCTTCATCAAGAATGCAGAGCCATCCTGGAAGCCTCACCATTCTTTCTCATTGGCTGGAACTATGTCAAATGGCTCATCCCACTGTATGTGAAGCGAAGGGAACTATCCTATAGTATTCCTAGCCTCTATGCTGGGAATCAGTAAGAGTAAGTTTGAGAATAACTGCACAATTAGCCAACAATGTATGATTTGTAACCTTGGCACAAACCATGTTACCTCTCTTACCCTTGGATTCTTCTTCTCAGAGTAAAAAATTAGAGTAGTTTTTCTTCCAGAATCAACTTTTGCTTGTTCTGCAATTCCTACATATTTCTCACCCAAAGTGTATAAGCTTCTACTCCTGACAGTTGCTCTCATATTTTCCAGAATGCTACACACTGAGAGAGAGCCAAGTTAGGAAAGAATCCTATCCTTTTTAGGGAAACTATACCACAGTGTCCTCCCCAAGTCAGACTGAATAGCACAGGCCCAGGTAACCTGCCCCTGACCAAACTGATCATTCCTTGAGGGCAGTCCCTTGTAACAATCATTATAGTGTCTTCCACTCTTTCTTTTCCTGGACCCAAACTGCCCTTGCTTGAAGAATTTTTCAGATAATCCCTCTCTGTCCTTTCACACCCAATCAGTTGACACGAGACATGCTCTCTTCAATTATTTATGATTCATTTAACAGATTCCTTCTGAGTTCCTGCCATGTGGTAGCACTCTTCTAGGGACTAGTGATATAGCAGGGAACAAGGCAAACAAAGCACCTCCTGTCATGAAGCCATCAGAGGACTGGAGGGAGGCAGATGATAAACTACCACACACACACACACACACACACACACAGATTG
The DNA here is from genome assembly GCF_000247695.1 of Heterocephalus glaber. Next base: position 10,126,045 of record NW_004624815.1, read on the forward strand.
TTCCAGATAGTGATTGATGAGTGCCAAGCTGAGAGTGGTGCAGAGATGGACAGCAGAGTGACAGGGATGTGTGTATGTGTGGGAATGGGTGTGGGCCAAGGTTCATGGAGGTGGAAGCCAAGCCTTCAGATTTGGTGAACAGGGAAAGTCTCTCTAAGACCTGAGTGAGGAGAAGTCATCAGCATGGAAGAGGAAGATCTTTTGAGGCAGAGTAATTGTAAATGAAAAGCCTTTGGATAAAAAAGGGTCTGACCTGAGATAGAAACAAATGATGGCCAGAGAAGAATAATGTTGGGAGATTTGGCTAATAAAGCACACAAGGAAGCTATTAAAGAGGTTATTTAGGTAGTCTGGGTGAGATTCCAGACGATTCTGAATGATTTTACTGTAACGTCCATCTTGAAACACATCTGGACCAAAGTGGACAAATAACTGCACATACAGTGTGACTGGAGCAGTCACATTTATGTCTCCTTAGAAAGGGCACTGTGTCTCTATTAATGCAGGAGACAATCATAGTACTTATTTGGAAGTCATGTCTGCCCAGTTGCCATTGTGATTTGGTGTATGGTCTTTGATGCACTTTGCTCATCTCTCTGAATATTACTTGCACAAATAGATGGAGTAGGTGGATGTGATGCAAGGAGTTATTAAAATGATTCACATCACACTTCTACCATATGAAAAATAATATATAGTCAAATCATATCTTTGAGCAACTTGGTGAAGCTTAAATTACATGTTTGAAATTCATTCAGTCAGTTACTGAAATGAAATAATCTGGATAGTCCTGAAAATGTATTTCTTTAGGGTTTTTCCCTCAAATAACGAATGATAAGAAAAAATGAAGTTTAACACCCCCCCCAAAAAAAAAGCAGAAAAAAAATGTAAAAAAATTGATCATTCCAACCAGGCAGAAGTTGGAGGAGATGAATTCATCTGTCATTACTTAGGGTGAGCCAATTAAAGGTTGGTCATCCACCTCCCAGAGACATTAATTGCCTTTTCTGCCGCATCTCATAGGTCCAGCGTTTTCCCTGGACCGTGGAAGACAGACATTAGTGTTGACAGTTCCAGTGGTGTCTTAGTCACTTTGCCATCACTGGGGAGAAATCCCTGACGCCCACAATTTAAAGGAGGAGGGGTTTATTTTGGCTCACAGTTGCTGCTGCTGCTGCTGTTGTTTTGGACTCAGTGCATAGTCTGCTCGCTCCAAGGCAGAAAGGGCATGGTGAAGGGGCTGAGGGGAGGAAAGTTGCTCACATCACGCCATGCAGGAACCAGAGGCAAGAGGAAGGAGCCAGGAAGCATATACCCTTCCAGTTCACTTACCTTCAACCAGGCTACACCTCCTAGCAGTACATTTAGCTTCTAAACTTTAGCAGTGGATGAATCCACTGAACAGTATAGTGCCAGGCGATCCAACTGCTTTCCAAACACATGAGACTTGTGAGGGATATTTTAGATTCAAACCATAACAAGTGGCTAGTGGGCTCCATGTTAATACCAACCTGAGCATGCGGCTATTCTCCAGACACCCCTGTGAGCTCCTAGTGTACATTGCAAATCAAGCTCACCCTGCAGCACACCCACTTTTCTGCCATGCGGTCAGCAGGGATCCTGAGGACTCTCCTCTCCCATATGGCACAAGGTTTTGATTCATCCTTTCCTCTTTTCTATTAGTGGGTATTCTAGAAGACAGTTTTATGATGACATTCACAGTTAGCATTAAAGCCAGATAAAAATAAAACAGGATGTCAATATAGAACTAATGATGTGTGTCGGTGTAAATGTATAATAATAATAAAAAGAATAGACATCTGTTTGCAAAGGTACAATTTTAAAGCCACGGGGCTTTAAATGAAGCCACTCTATAAATGGACCAACATATGTGAATGTTTGCAGATGTCTTTCAGCCATGAAAATCACCCCATAGACAGTTGACTTTGAGTTGGAAAGCAAACTATTGGCACTGGATACTTTACTACAGCACCTTCCTGAAGTACTAATCTAACTGTCTTCATGATGGATGTTTAAGGAGACAAATGGGAAGAATTTAGAGGTCATAGAAAGAAATTGTTAGGTTAGTAATCAGAAATTTCCTATAATCTGGGCTCAAAATGCAAGGGAAGGTTGGGAGAAGAATCAAGGCAAGTTTTGTAGGAGTGAAGTAGGCACTATTCATGGAGATACAAAAACACCTGGAAAAATTTAGGAGAGAATGGCTTAGTCACTTATGTCACTAAGACAAAACCACCCAGTCGGTGAAAATTAAAGGAGGAAAGGTTTGTTTTTGCTCACATGTTCAGACGTTTTAGTCCACTGTTGACACGCTCAAATGAAGAAATGGGATTGTGGGAGGAGATGGCAAAGAGGACAGCTGCTCACATCATGGTAGACAGGAAGCAGAGAGAGAAGAGAGGAGCTGGGAGGGAAACAGACCCTTCCAGGTCACACCCTCAGTGACCTGCATTTCTGACCAGACCTCACCTCCTAACAGCACACTTGGCTGTGAACTCATCAGTAGAGTAATCCACTGATGAATATAGAGCCCTCATGATCCAATCACCTTCCAAAAGCCCCACCTCTGAATACATGAAGTTTTAGGGTCATTCCAGATTGAAGCTGTAAAAATGGCAGTGGTCAGTAATGTCCTTGACTTGGTACAGCATGGTAGAAACACCCCAGGGCTCCAAGCCAGGAAGCTTTCATGGCTCCACTATTGCCCAGCTGAGTGACACTAGGCAGGTCTCTCACCCTCTTTATCTCTTTTCTCCTGTGTTAGGTAAAGGGCTGGTCCTTCCTGGTTCATTAATTCAAACTGTTTTCAGCATAGCAGCCTAGAATGAGGACACTGGGTAGGGGTGGGTGATGCCGGACACAAGAGTGGCTCTGGGTTATCTCTACCCTGTTTCCTGCAGGGTCACCAGAACAGCTCCACTCCTATCTCTTTCTATATTGAGTTCTTTGTAAGATCCTAGTTTTAAGAAAGTTTCAATGATTAAAAAAATAAAGTATAAGAATTCCTAGATATTGACTAAGTTCTTCCAGGTATAAAGTACTACAATTCTAACATACTAGTTAAACTATGTTAATAATATACAGCTATCTTTACATGTTAACAAATTATCACCAAGCAATAGAGTCAACTAACCCCTAGAAAGAATATACAAATAAGCAACACATAGTGCTGATAAGCTATGAATAAGGTATAAAACTAGAATGAAGTTGATTTTGTAATTGTTTTTATTTTTTCCAAAGACTAGTGAACTTTTATTTGTAGAAAGCTATGGTGTTCTACCTATTCTGGCCACAACTTCAAGGAAATTCTGGTACCTGCTTAAATGACTTTGAGTACAAAAATTATACATTTTAGGATTCCCTTAAGGTTGAGTAGTAGTTTTTTTTTTTTTTTTGGAGATTTTGGAAAGGTTTCATAATTAACTTTATAGTCTCCATTAGCAACATCTTGATTTAAAGCACATAATTATGTGCTTAGAAACCTCACAGGTGGGAGATTCATTCATTCATTTATTTAGCAAATATTTCCTGGGTACCTACCATGCAATAGACACATTCCTGGCACTTAGCTTCATCAGTAAATAAAACATGACACATTGCTGCCCTAGTGGCAATGATGCCAAGCCTTTTAGAGCTTTCAGTGATATAAACAGCTCACTGCAGAGTGTGTGCCATAGGTTCACCACCACTGTATGATAGGTTAAAGACTTAGACTTACACAACAGCAGTATCTTGCAAGGAACTTAGAGTCCAGTTGAGAAAATAAGCTATCAACACATCCAACAATAAGAAGATAAAATAGCTGATGTACACCCTAACTGCTATGGCAGTTTCGAAGGAGGAAGGACTTGGCTGGACCTTGAACATGGGATAGAGTTAAATAGCTCCTGGCTTAATATCTGGCATGTAGTTATAATTTCTCAATAAATGTGTATTGAGTAAGTGAAATACTAGGACTGACTAGATAGGCAGTTCACAAACTTGAGTAATAGGGAAGTGATTGGGTGGTGGGGGCGGGGAGGCTAGAATGAACCTGGGTGAAGAAAGTGTTAGGTGAGAGATGGAGAACTGTACACGGTAAATGTTATGGAGCTCAGTGAAGTGACCCAAGGGAGGTTTAACAAGGAGAAGTAAAAGTGTGAATGTTTTTCAAGTTGGCTTGATGCTGTGCTAGATGAGTCTTGGAAGGATAGTGCAGGGAACAGATAGAGGAGAGAGCTGAGGTGCCTCTGAGAGAGAGAGAAATTTGAAAGAAACCAGGTGTGTGATGGGATTTTTTTCAAGGAGCTGACGTCCCTTCTCCATGCCAATACAAAACACCTAGCCCTGTTTTTTGTGTAAACTTCTCCCTACTCTCATTCTTTCTTTCCATTCTAGATAGATGGATGGATGGATAGATGAGTGGATAGATGAATAATCTTGCAAGAGGTACAATTATGACCAAGAAATGAGTGTGGCATGTAGAAGGATGCAGGGCAAGGTAAGAAGCAGTTCAGACTTAGGCCACTGCCCTTGTTTATGCTTTATCTCTTTACAATAAATTTTATCACCCTATCCACTCATTCATATCATTGGTGGAAGAGATTATTTCTGATATCTCTTTGTATTTATTCCTCGGCACCCAGATAGTTTTGAAATCATTATTTTATAATTATACCTCCTGTCTTTCTTACTTCAAGGAAATACATATTCACTGCATGAAATCTAGTAGATACAGATAAACCAGGAAAGCAATAATATCAGAAATAAAGGCTATCTTGTAGAACACCATGACATAAATAATGTGTGTTACAACAACACCAGTGATGATTATAATAATGGTAATGATGTAATGATGGTGATAATAGTGTTGGTGATGATGATGACAGTGACCGCAAAATCATGTGTCGGACTATGTGCAAGGCACTGCTCTAGTACTTACAAAAAATCAACACATGTAATCTTCACAACACCCTAAAGAGGAATTATTCTGTGCCTTCCCATTTGCCTTATTTTATAGTATTGATAGTTGAGGTATCTGAGGCAGAGGGATAGATGACCTGGCCAGGATCACACAACAGAAAGTGGCAGAGGAGGGATCTGGCCCTGAGTCAAACGCCAGTTTTTGTGACACTCCTGAATTACAATTCTATAGCACGTTGGACACATACACTGTTTGTGAGTTATGAAATACTTTGTAGAATAATTTATCCTCACAGAATTCTAACCCAAAACTATCTATTCCAAGCAGGAGTCCTAACCATAGGGCCTCTTACCATAAATCCATTTTACCAGATCAGTAATTATCCACCTTTGTGGATAGCTGTTTCCATGCTACCCAGCCTGGGCCACTATTGCAGAGTGTTCTTGCTGCCTCTCTTGTGGGGCACACGGCTCTCCATCAGAAGGTGATGGGAAAGGCTAGCCAAAAGCACGGTGGAAGGAGGGCTTGTTTCACAGCATTTAAACCCCAGGCTGGGCTGCTGCCTTAAAGTACCAGATGAACTGTAGGTATTTAAAAGCAAGAGGTCTAAGGAGCTCCTTGTCTGATAGAGCAAGATGTTTAACTCTTTTGCAATAAAAAAGAATCCTTTTAATTTGCAGGATTACAAGGCACCATGGAACAAATGAAAATTCATAAGTAGGTAATACAATGTCAGTCAAGGAAGGAACACACAAACTGTTTCCACATGTCTTGAAGATTATCAAAGTAATTCAAAGACCCAGCCTTATTTTCAGATCTTATGGCAAGTGTTAGCTATGTAGCTTGTGAAACTTTAATTAAAAATGAAACCCTTCAGTGTTAAGAATAATAAAAAGAGCTTCTGTACAGATCCAGATGGAGCATTTTGTGGTAAACAAGTTAACCATTGCCTATTGAACTAACAGAATCTTCTAGAGACCTTGTCAGCCCTGAAGAGGAGCTTTTCAGGCCAGATACCTTGCTTTCTTCATCCCCACTACCTTGTTTGTCCTTTATCCCTAGCCGTGTTCTACTGGACCAGGGAGGTACACAAAATAAAAATCTGCAAAATCTTGTATATAATGTAGAGAACACAAACTAGCTGGGGTAAATGAACTGAGACCTCATATCAGATCCATGACAGGAAAAGAGGGAGGCATTATTATTCTTGGAAAAGTGAAACAGAGTTTGCAATTTAAATGTTACTAATGCATTTGCTAAAGCTTTCAACAAAGGGTCATTTGCTGTGATTCTAGCATTTGAATTCAGAAAAGCCAATTATCCAAACAAATGGCTCAAGGAAACAATAGCACAACTATATTTTAGTGGAATATTTCTTTCTCATAACCCCTTCTTATTTGAAACATAATATTTTATTTCCACAAGTTGAGCTGAGGCAAAGTTCAGGTGACATCATTATTGCTACAAAGTTCATTGTACCAAGGCTCTCTCCAGACTGGCATTCAACTGGTTATTTGGTTGACGGAGAATTGGCAGAACCAACTGAGATAATAATTTCCCATTTACCATGTGTAAATGGATCTGAATTCAAATGCTACTATATCAGGGCTATGATTTCCCAACCTAATATTTTATATGCCACTAAAAACACTTTATTTTTATATCTAATTTATATAATATTGGGTATTACATTTAAAATTTGTTAATAGTATTGCCAATGAGCTGGCTAAGAGGAAGAAAGATGGCACATAGTTCTTGAATTTCATCCTGTGAGGGCCTGAGAGAATTTCTCCATATTATTCATCCAGTGTGTAGGATACAGGTTATAGGAAAGGACGTGGCTTTAAAGTTGTCTTAGAAACCCTTTTTAGCTGGTGCAAACTCCCTGAAATCTCATAGTAAACTTCACTTTCCAAACATAATGAATTTTACTCTGAACTCCTTGAATTCTCCAATCTGCTGGACTAATCCTGGTTGGGTATGTCTGCACACATTTGTGATTACATTCTTAGCAGGTAGCTAAAATCCTTTTATTTTCTGCTTTGTAGGATATAATAAAGATGGGTCTTCCTCTTCTCCGAGGAAGCAACCCTCTTCTCCCTGCTGAAGAGGGTGACAGAAAATGCAAGTGGCTTTGCTGTTGAGACTATCTTTCTCTCCCTCTTTGGTGGCCACACCCTTCCCTGACAAATCTGTTCCACACTCCCTGAAAAGTAAACTGTGAATAAAGCAAGGGCACAACTATTAGTATCCACCTGGAAAAGCCTTGGCCCATGTAGCGTTCTTCTCAGGAAGGACTTTTCAGAGCCTACTTCCTCTGTGAAGATACATGTTTGATGCATTATAGGCTCAAACTGAATTAGGTGTGTTTATCTAAGAGAACATGCCAAGCCGTGTAGCAGGATTTATTATATTGCAAGCATCAGCTAGGACATGGAGAATTCCTGGAATAGGGATATGGTTGTTGAATTCATAACCTGCTTTTATTGCTTTTTCTTCTATTCATAAACACAGTGATAAGCCACTGCTCTTATCTACATGTCCCTAGAATAACCTGCCAAAATTATTCTTCAACACACCAGACAGGACTGTTTGTGTTCTCTGGTTTTTCAAACATTAACTATATGCAAAATTATTCTAACGATTTAAGTTGGAGATAACTTGCCCACAGGACATCAATATTTCATGTACAGTTATTATTTTTACTAGTTATTAATATGTTTATTACTTATCTAATTATTAAGTGAGCACATGTTTATACAGGGGTTTATAATGGTAAAAGAGAAGCTAAAAAGACTGCTAAAAAATAACTTTGAAAAAGTAATGATTAAACCACAGGCCCTGTGATAAGTCATGGTCACATATACCACTAACTTTAATTGTCATAGCAGCCCACAAAGGTAACCTTCGTTGGGGTTGTCATGTACTGTGGTATTGTTTGTACACTAAATGAAGACATTTGGCTTAGGAGGAAAGTAAGGCTCAGCTACAGACTATACTCCTGTTGATAACCCATATACCCAATATAATGCATCCACTCAGAAAAGCTGGCATTGTCCTGGGAATAAATGTCTTCATTTTATCAGTGAGGAAATTAAAGATCAAAAATATTGTTTCTCATGAACATATATCCAGGCAGTAATAGACAAGGACTCAAACCTAGGCCCACACTGCCCAACAGGCTCCCCCCAACCACCATAAGGCTTGCTGCACCATTTAAAATGCAAGAATTATCTAGTTGTGCGTTATATTTTTAGATTATTTTAGAAAATAGTTTTTAATGGCTTTATCAAAAGGGATAATTGCAAGAGACCTTTGAGATGGTAGATGGCAAAAGTTGCAAAAATTAGAAAGCTAAGGATATTAAGAATATTGTATTTGAAAAGAGAACACTAGCATCAAGCTTCTGCTGAAATTTCAAAGTGGCCTGTTTACTTAATGGCAATTCATTGATTACAAGCTATTAGTGACTGTTAACCTATGAAATTGTATTTACAGTTCACAAATGGATTTGATTTTCACAAGCTTTACTGGGGAACAACACTCAGTCAACACTTTCTTTGCCTAAAGTCTATGATCAAAGAGCATGAAGCATGGCAAATGAGTATTTAGTCTTTTGATTTGGAGTTGACAAAGGATAATCATTCATAGGTTGATGCAGTCTCTGCTCCACACAGCCTCTAGATTCCATTTACAACTTTCCATGATCAGATGTCAAATTAAAATTCAATCATTCCTTTTCAACTGATACCCTGTACAATTGTCTCATGTTTAAGCTTTCACTAATGTGGTTATTCTGGTACAGCTATGATCATCATTTTAAGTATATAAAAATGGCATCCTGCCCAGTGGCTCATATCTGCTCATAGTTGGTAACAAAATATTTTCCTTTCCCACCGTGCCTTGTGATTTTGGTGAATAAGATAGGTGTATGAGGTGTGGTTTTACAATATTAGCTATTGATTATGAAACAAAGTATTATAGATGTTTCATAAAATCAATTGTTTTGTGATTATGGTGTAGTTTTTTTGCTGTTTTGGTTCTTATTGCTGTGGGTAGATTTGGTCATACAGAAAAGAGTGGAAGAGGGAGAATGAATGTGTATTTGGTTATTTCAGAATAATGCAACTTGGCAATTGTATAGGTATGGGACAGTCTCCAAATGATTTTGATGTGGAACTTTATTATGAAAAATGATCGATTCCCCCACCCAGTTATAAATATGCACTGATTCTTTGTCAGTTCAGAACTGACAAAGTTACTTCAGTTTGAGCCCTGTTGTCTGTCTCTTGGCTGAAATTATTGGGTTACCATATCACTTGGCACATAAAAGAGAAAAATCAGATTATATGCAGCAGTGAATACCTATGTATATGAGGCTTGTAATCTTATGAGGGATTCTTCTAGAAGATTGCACCTGACCTCATTTCCCACACCACTCCCACCGCAAGCTGCACCTCCACCATCACACTACCACCCTGACTGTATAAGCCAAGGCTTCCCAGCAATGCTATCACAGCCAACCATGTATCTCAGACTCATTGGTACTGAACAATTCCCCCCAGGGGAATGCTGCCATCACTCAAGGATTTCAGAAAGTAAATTTCCTTTTACATTTCCAATAGCTTCTCACAAAGCTCTCTGAATTTTCTTATTTGAAATTTGAAACCTATTTGAAATGTGACTTAAGCAAAATTACCTGTATGTCCTCCAGATCTGTGATTGCCGCATACTCTTTCAGAACTCACACATATCATGGTTGAGAAATTGAATTTTAGTCTACTTACCCTCCGATGTCATTTTTCAATTATACTTTACTGTCTTATGTGAAGACTGACACTAAGTTCACAGTATTCTTTCCCTCCTTGAAAGGTCACTCATTGCCTTTCTAGAATCTTCCACAATGATTTAGTCTCCATTTCTATTCATCCCACAGGCCAATGCATTGGTCACATAGTCCTGGGGCTCGCTAAGCTCTTCACAGGAAGTACTTTCTCTCCACCACAGCTGCCAGCATACCATGGTCTCTGCCATAACTGTCATAGTGCAAAAGTATTGTTTCCAAAACTGGGAGTTCACACAGTACCCTCTGCAGTTGTCACCTCTTTCTTTTCTGTTTAATTGGGCCGCCTCGCACTGAGACATTCTTCTACTTGTCTAGACCCTCGATGGCCTCTCCATTTCTTTACTCCACCTCTCTCATCCCTACTTTCCTTCAGGCTTCTACCTCTATATCGATCATTTTGGTTCATTTTTCTGATTTTTATGTTGAAATCTAGTCAGATCTTCTTTAAGGATTTCTCTACTAAAAATAGTCTGTCTCATTTCAGAAGTAACGAAATTGCCACAGAGAAGGAAGTTGGAATTTAATCAGTGGCAGATATACTTTGATAGCCAGTCCATATTCCTTTCACAATAATGCATACTACCAAATTTTAAAAATAAGATAAGAAACTGTCTTATATTCATGTGTAGGCTTCTGATATTTCAGACCTGCTTTTGTAATACTTTATCTTTGGGAAATTATTGAAAATCTCATTAATTACATATGTGTATCCCACATATATCATCTATACATATTCTGTAAGAGCAATGGGGATTCATAACCATGAAAAGAATGACCATTGCTAATGTAGGCAGTTTGTACACCTAGAGGCAGGGAGCTGAAGCAGCTGACATCCTAATATGCTTTTGATTCTTGCTTCCTGGGGAATAAAGTGGCTTCTTTAAAGAAAGAATTTTAATCATAACTCACTTTCTAATTTCCCTCCTCAGTGATCTCATTATCTTCCGAAGAAACCCATGTGGTCTTGAGTTTCCACATGGAATCCAGGGCAGTGATGTCAATGAGTTAGAGATCTGCCAGAATCAAGTGCAATGATCCTCACCAAGGCATGAAAATATATTCCTTTGGGTTTATGCAAATTCAAGAGATTCCATTTAAGCAATAGCCATGAATGGCCTGAGTTGAGCTCTGGCTTCATCTTTGAACTTCTTAATGCCGTTGAATCTTTGGATCCCACACTTTTCCTTGCCAGACCAAATAAAATCTATAGACTAGGGAAACTGCCATCATTCTCTGGGCTATTCCAATGTTTCCTTAAGTTGAAACTGTCTTTCTGTACAAATAGCTGCTGTTGTTGCCATCCTTCCCAGCCTGTGTTTCTGTTTGCCATTCATCCCCTGCTTTTATCTGTGCCCTTATCTGTGCTGACATGTTACAGAGTCAAAGGCTTCCTTATCAAAAGTCATCTTTTTATCTGATCTATCTTGCCGTTTACTGCTCTGAGCTCTACTGGGATCATTTCTCCCCTGACACTACTAGACGAACTGTGTCAGCTTCTTGCACAGCATTTTGTAAGTGCTCCTTAAGATTTCACTTTCATTTTAAGCCAATGTATAGCTCAGAAAACGTGGATGATGATGTGAAACAGATCCAAGAGATTTTGAGTCAAAGGTGAATTCAAATTCTGCCTCTGACACTTAAGATTTGACCAAGGTCAAACTATACAACCTCAATAAGCCTCAGTTTTCCTACATTAAAAGGAGGATTATAATATCTATAATTCTACCCCCATATCACATTTTTGTGTGATGATTAGATAAGATAATGAATGTGGCACTGAGCTTGGTGCATAGGAAACAGTTATTATAAGATACTGTAGTTGCTATAATCATTATTAAAAATAAACCAGTCTTCCAAGGAGTCTTCCCTTGGGCCACCAAGCCTAAAAGGCAGTGATATTGTTTATCTCATTTGCCTAGTTCTATGACCAGTGTGACAGCCACTCTGGCCTCCTCTTGACAATTGTGTCTCCTCATACTAAAGTTAAAGTTATACTGATTCTCTGAGTTTTCTTTTCAATAAACCAAAAAGTGCTATTTTTCTAGCCCAGTGTTTTCTTAGCAAGAAATAATAATTTCTAAAATAACACTTCTAAACCAATACCTTAAGAAAAGTAGATTTGATTTTGTTTCTGGCCTTTTCTCATCCCATTTAAGAAACTAATTCTTTCTCCTTCTTTAAACAAGTTATAAAACCTTCTATTTTTAATATGCTGAAACTTTGAGTCAAATCATTGCTACCTCAAAGAAAAGCCCTTTTTCTTTTTAGCACATTTATAGCTTCTTTTTATATGTGCCCTAATTTAATTGGTCTACAGGGATGGGTTCTTAACCATTGAGATGACATATGAACACAGTTTTATTTTGAATTACTAACTTTTTAAAACTTTTTTATAGTTAGAGAAGTCTGTTGAACTGAAATCTGACCTCACCGAAGTAAACAATTTTCCACACTCCCAGTTTTAGATTTTTACTCTCCATTCATAAAATGAAAGTGTCTTTTTACCTCTTGATCCATGTATGTGATGGTTTTCAGTTCCCTTTATGTTCTTTCTTTTTTTGTTGGTGTGGAATATTCTAATTTGTTAGTGCCCAAAGGCAGCAGTTGGCTATTGATGTACAGTGAAGAAAGATATTTGGTAAATGCTACCTTAAGCTGATGATGAAGATAATGATAAAGACAATGATATCTGACTTAATATACTCTTTAACTATTAATCTTCCCCCCCAAAGTCTTACGGTAGATGTACACTTTTTAAAAGTTGCACCAGCTACTTTACCGAATGGTAATTATAAGAAATAGTTTGGAATAAATAGATTTTTCCATGGTAGATTCACAGAGTAAAAATTACTAATTTTGCAAAATCAAAGGTTATTTTTCAGTCATTCACTTTGAGTTGTATATTTCCTTATATCAGGAGCACGGAAGTTACAAAAAGCTCAAAAAAATATCAATCCTATCACCTTTTTGGTGATAAGGAGTTATGTAACTAACAAATGATGTGCTGGAACACCAGCCAGGAAGCCTTTCTCTCCTCTAGTCCTTTTTTGGTCCAATTACAGTTGAAAAGATGCTATCTGTTAGCCTGTCATTTAAATTCGAATGTAGAAAAGGTCTGCCAGTTCTCTTTCATGTACTTCTTGCAGAGATGAGAGAGTCCCCTACTGAGGCTTATATTGATGTTCTGCTAAAGCTCAGTGTACTTGTAAACAGTATACTTGTCAGGAACGGAATAAAGATGCAGGTCCAGAAAATGTATGACACTAAGAAGTTCAGATATATCTCCTGTCACCTCAAGATTTTAAGAAGAAACATACAATAACAGAGTATATTTAAAAATTAAAACAAAAACCATCTTTCCAGGGTATTTCAAAGAGAGGAGATGATTTCAATTACAAATGTGCCTTTTAGGGATATGTGATACCAGGGTGATTAGTGGCTTCTTTTGCCCTATTACTTTTTAATTAATAGGGGAAAAACAAATAACAAATAAAAATACCTTAAATAGACACTTCAAAAATTGATTCATTAAGGGATAATATATAATTAGATTAAGATGTCTTAATGTACACACTGACAAAATGATTTTAGGTATAACTTATGATTTTGCATTCTTTTTCAATGAAGTGTGCATCTAAATAAGGTCATAATTTTTTAGGCTAATCAGAACCTTAAGATTTCTTACAAAAAGAGTTGCTTTTTGTTTTTGTGGGATGCCTGGCAAACTGGAAGATAGCACTGCTGGAATGTGGGAAAACGCTGTGAGGTAACAGGAGCTGCCAGCCCCCACACAGCTGGCCTCAGAGGTAATTAATTATGAGAAGAGTAAGGAAGTAATCCACATAATTGCGTACATGTTAAGTAATTTGCATAATTGGGTGTATATAGGAATGGATTTTTTTTCTCTAAGTTATTCTTCTAACATAGAAAAATCTAATCTACCAATGGTTGACTATTTGATAAAAGAATCTGAGTTTTAAATATACCCAAAATTATGTATTCTAATGTATACTGTTCTTCAAACTTGTATTTTTCTGTGACTAGATCCTTTATCCTTTGTTATAATTGCCTGCGTGTCTGTATCTTTCTGACACTGTATGCTTAATCTCTTGTTCTAATTCTTTTTGGGCCCACTCCATGAATGACACAAGAACATTTTTCTAGATGAATACTCTGTACAAGAGGTGACAAATATGTGTTCAGTATGACTTTTATTAACCCCACATTATACATTTATTTATTCTAGTAGTTTTGTTTTTGGCCTCTGATCAAAGACTTATTCTAGGAAACTTTCCCCCAAAATTGCACAGACTGCTGCCACCAGTAATCAGAGCTGGCCTTGGGGTGGAGCTGGTTGGCTGATCCTTTGGGAGACATAACTCACCTTGGAGCCCACACGTCTTGCTTCTGTGCTGTGTCCCTGGGGCTTATTGGATGCCGCCACACAATTCTTCCTTCTTTGGAGGCCCTATCAGTATTTTGTTCTCCTAGGGGTATATGACAGGGTGTAAGGTGGGTTAGGTCAACCTTTTTTGCCTGTTAACAGGACCCTTGCTAAGGTTTGCCAGATGTGCAGATTGATCTGCACCTCTTCCAGCTTTATCAGTGATGGTGGGAGTTCCGAGTGAGCCCCAAACCAAAGAACCACACATCACATAAAGCAGACTCTGAAGGAAAATCCTAAAGAGGATCTCCAAACTCTTATGAAACATAGAAACACCATTAAAATAAGGGTTCACCTTTCCTAGGTTGTTACTTTGAAACACTTAAAAAAGCATTAGCAAAAATACATCTTTTTATACTTTATGTTTCTTTTTCAGTTATTTTTAGCTTTGTTTTTAGAGTCTGATACTCACCTTCATCTTCCTGTATCCTTAGCTCTCTATAAAAAGGAAAAAAGTATTCCCATATATTTCTATTTGAGAGTTTTAATTTTAGATTTATAGTTTCACATTTTCATGCCAGTATTTTTCTATTTCAATTTTGCTCTATTTATAGATTTTTCTTTTGACCCCTCTCTCTTTTCTTTTTGGTTTTGAAAATGTATTATATCTTTTAAAAACTATTCACTAGATTTTCTTTATTTGGCTTCAGATCATTTCTATAAAGTATTTTCTTTTACCAGTTTTTTCTCCTTCCCTTTTGTTTTGTTAGTTTCCACCAGCCGTCTTCTAGAAAGCATTTGAATTTGTTTTTAGTGTATAACTTCTTCTAATCTCTATAAACATTATGAGAAAGTAATAAGTTTATAAAGACAATAAGACCTCAATTAACCATCCTAATACAAGCACAAATGGCAGAGATAATTGTAAGAGCTTAATTTTTATTTTAATATGTTTTTCATGTGTATATTTTATTGCATGCTTGTATGATATTGTTTTTCAGTCACATTGTTTCAGTGTCGACAATGGAGGCATTTTGTGAAGATCAAGTTCAGGATGAGCTATTTGGACACCCAACTGCCCACCCATCATGAGCATCCAGCAGTATCTCATAATGAGATCTGCACTAGCCCTGACCTCAGTTAGCCCTCTGTCCCTGGCCTTCTCTTTCTAAGACATATTTTCCCGATGAGTATTTTCTCTTTCTCAATTAGCATACTCCTGTCGGGCTGGAAAACTGAGTGAGGGTCAGAGAAGATTGTGAAATGTGTAAACAGATATTGGACGACTTAATTAATCAGCAAGCTGCTGTGTGGTTGAAATTGAAAGTAAAATGTGTGTATGATTATCTTGGATGACTGAAGATTAATTTTAGTAAGTTGTGGCCAGATGAAGGTATATTTTAATGATGCTACAATATTTAATGCTTCCAAGACACTTCAATGGAATTCTTATTTGAGGTACTGAAATCTTTCTTGTTTTCCACAAACTGAGTAGTTGAATGCATTAGGAGATTCTGGCTCACAAAATTTCCTTTGTTTATTGACTCATGCTTATCCTTTTGCAGGATAGGTGTCTAGCTACAATTAAATCAGGCTAATGTTCAACCAATCTTAACTAGCATGGTTCGCCTTGCTTTATCTTTTTACCCAGGGTGCACTATGCCTGTCTGGCAGCAACTGATCCTTGACAAAAAAAGCTAAAAATCAATGTGGCCACAAAGGCTATCAAAACCTTTTATCTGACCATAAGTTCAAAGTTCAAATCAGATAATTTACCTTAAACCTAGACGGGGAATTAACTATATCCCAAAGTTTGGCTTTAATAATAATCAGTCTTTGTCTACATTAAGTTAATCATTTCTCTTATTATCTGTAACAATCCTATAAGTTATGACAGTTGCTCATAAATGTCATGTGAAAAAGTTATTAGATGTTCTTTCAGTTATAATAGTCAGATAATCTCTCCATTATTTGTTCCCTCTTGGCCCTAAATTGATAGTAGCTTTTCTTTATGTGATATTTTCCATTTTTCTATTAAAAATAAAAAAAATAATTCTGTTTTATACAACTTTCCATTTTCCCAGCCTCTAGTTCCTTGTTTGGAATTGATTTCTTTGGCAAGTGATATATGGACATAAAGGAACTGATCTGTATGATTCTTAAAACATCAAACTTTTGTGTGAAATTGTAAGAATTGAAATAGCCACTTTGGTACTTAAGTTCTTTTTCACAGTGTTCTCAATTTTCCAACACTGACTATATTTCTGGCTTCAGAGATCGGTAAGAACATGAATGAGATTAATTTCCCATGAATGTTTTGCACGCGCGTATCTTGGAGGTCCTCAGAGGAAATAAGCAATATAAATCTCATATACTCTACATAATTTCTACATGGCTCCCTACTGTAAACTTTGGTACAGCCTAAAACTTTTTAGCAAATTTTGTGTAGTGTAGAAATTGAGGTTTAATGATTGATTGGCCACTCATTTTTAATTCACTTTTTCATTGAAATTATTTCTTGAATTCTTGGCACTGCACCAATATCTGGGGATTGGGAGGTAAAAAAAAAAGACGTCATAGAGAGAGCAGTCCACTGAAGAGAGAGAGGCATGCTTACAAAATTTCAGACCTTGATTCTTTCTTTTAAGTTTAGCATCAGATTAATATAAATTCTACTCCTGAGTCACTCCTATCATAGAGCAAAGATTGGTTTAATTTATCAGTACAGTAGCAAGAATTTGACATCCGTTGGTTCAGGCTTTCCAGTTGACTAAAGTTGGATGCCTTGAGCACACATGACCTTGGTTTCTGTTCTCACACTTATCAATAACCCTGAACAACCCCTGAGCGTGGATGCTGTTTTCTTTTTTTCTAACTTGCGTGCTCCTCAGATGGGTAAGGGAGAAGCCTTAATTTATTGTACAATAAATGAGCAAGTGTCCTCTGTTAGCAGTCTCCTCCCGGCTGCGTGTCTCCAGACCAGGACTTGGGTGTGTGTGTTGGTGGGTGGTTTTAGGAAGCTTGATTCTTTCTGTATATCTCTTACCTGCTTTAGTGGGTTTTGTGGGTTTCATCTAGGCATGGTGGCATACACTGTACTCTCCGTGAGGCTTAAGCAGGAGGATGGCAAATTCCAGCCTAGCCAGAGAAACAGAGATTTAGCAAGACCTTGTCTCAAAAAAGCATAAGAAGGGCTGGGTGTGATGCAGGGCCACCAGCAGACAAGGCAATACAACCTGCCACAGTCATCTTAACTCAATAGTTTCTAAAATAAAAGCACTTTGGAAAGCTGTGCAATGATTCTCTCAGGCAGGCCTAGGTCAGCCCAGACCTGATGATAATCCTTTACCTTCCAGGGTCCCATCTGTATTTATCAACAACAAAGAGATATTTAGATTCATATCTGATGCTTTTGTATTCACTTTTTCTGACCAGTGTATCACATGTAGAAGGCTTTGGGGAACCAGTCATACTCATTTTTTTCTGAGTTTAGGACAGCTGAGATATGTTAATTGAACCCAACTGACACACACAGACCAGTATTTGTCAAAAGATTTCCATCTTGTCAATAAGATAAATTAATTATGTTCTTAGAGGATATCTACAGTCTTACTCTAATATTGTAACCAACCCAAGACTAAGATCAAAGTCCCCTCACAAAAACTGAGACAAGAAATAGGACAACTCTGTCATAACAGAATAGGGTTTAATGTTCTCATGCAACACCATCCAGGGTGCCATGAAATCCTAGTGAAGGTATGGCCAAGCCTTCCTGGAAGAGACCTGCTTCCCACTGTCATGAGGATTTGAGGTAAGATGTGAAGGACAAGTAGAATTTTGTAGTGGGTGAGCAGGAATTTTATTAAGGACCTAACAGGTGTCAAAGAACCACTGAGCAATATTATGTACATTGTGAAAAATACCAAAGACTGGAGATCTTTCCCCAAAATCTATACTTATTTTACTAAATTGATACTTTTTATCACCCCAGTAACTGATTTACTTAATTCTTTAAAAAATTCTAAGTCTTTGGAATTATATATAACATCAGTATTTAGTCTTATGAATTCCACTAAGATCTCAAAATTCATTAAACTGTTCTCTCAGTAAATATTTATTGAGTGGCTGCTATATTCTAGGTACCATTCTCTCCATAAATACAAGAAATGAAGCAGCAAGCAAGACAGGCAAGCTTTCCATTTGCATGGAGCTTAAATCCTAGAGTGGTGCTCTCCAATATGGTAGCCGCCGAGCCCTTGGAATGCAGCTAGTCCCTAGTGGATGTGCTAGAGCAGTAGTATTTATACTGGATTTCAAAAACTTTATATGAAAGAGATGAGTGAAAATGTCCCATTAGTAATCATTTTGATGCTTGCATCTAAAAATTACTACAATGTGTTGGTTGTATCCAGTTAAATAAAATATACAATGAAATGAACTGTATTTGTTTCACTTTCATATGGTGGCTCCTAGAACATATCATCACACGCATGACTCACAAATTCTTATTGGATAGTGTTCCCTAGAGAAAAGAGTCAAGAAATAAACTAGGTCACAAATAAATGAACAAGATGTTTTCTGATAGCAAGAAGTACTGCAAAGAAAACCAAGAAATGCAATGGAGAGTGGCAGAGATGATGTTCCATCAATCAGCCAGGGAAAGATTTTTCAGAATGCAGTTTTTCTGACATATGGATGATATGAAATGAGGTCAGAAAGGTAGGCAGGCAAGGAGCTTGAAGAACCGGAAATGAGATGGGTTGCATTTGAAGGTCAGTGGGAAGCCACAGAAGGTTGCTAGCAGAATGACCTGGACTGATTAGCATTTTTCAAAAGACCTCTGTATCTGCTTATAAAGAATTAAATGTAAATGAGCAGGAAGAGAAGCAGGGAGCCTGGAAGCCATTTCAATAGTGCTGGCAAGATTAGTGGCTTGGATTAAAAGTAGAGGTGATGTTAAAAAGAGACAGATATTTGAAACATACACTCAGCCTTCAGCTTTCAGAATCTTGTTGATGATTTGGATTTTGGAGGGGAAGGATGGATGTGAATCAGTAGTTGCTCCTGACTGCTGGCTTGATGTGTATGTGACAGGGATGGGGACAGTGGGGGATCAACTGAGATGAGGAAATTATTAGACTAATTTGGGGAGGGAGATTCTATTTTGCTCTTGTTAAGATGGGAAACCTTATTAGAGAATTACGTTAGGAATTGCTTTGAGTTTAGTGGACACACTGAGGCAAGAAATATAAATTTTGGAGACAGTTTATGTAACTGGAGTGAAAAGAAGGCACACTGTCATGAGGTAGGGTCAGAAAAGTGCACACAAAATGTCCCAGGATGAAATAATGGACAGTGATTCCAGAGAGTGCGTGCAGCTTTCAGGTGGATGCTCTGGGGACGATGAGAAGCTACCAAAGCTGGTGGATGCCTCTCCTGGCTACAGCTTTGCTAGGCAAGTTCTGCCCTTCCCTCCATTCTTGCTTTCTGTAGGCAGTTGGAGATAAACTAAAAGCATCATTGTTAATGTTGTTTTTCAAGGACTGGAAAGACAGAAATCATTATAAGCAGGAAATCATAAAATGTGGGGAAATTGCTTTATTGGCCCTTGGCTGGAGTCTACAATTTGGGGAATTATGCAGGAAGGCAATAAACAGAAGCGAGAGAGACACAAGTTTGATTTTATTAGTCTTAGCTGAGAAATGAACCTCTCTTCAAGAGCCCTGAGAATCTCTGAGGCCTAAGTGGAACAGTCATATAGACATATGGACTGCAGGCTCAGCTAGTCTTAACAAAGTAGAAGACATCACAGCATCATAGCTCAGAAAATCCAGTAGACCTTGTTAAAAAACACTGATTTGTAAGGGTGGTGGGCCATTTTTTAACCCTTAGACACAACTCTTTTAGTTGACAATCCCATCAGCAAAATGGGTGGCTATGTAAGCCAGGATTTCTGCAGTCAGTCTCAGCTGAGGAAGATAGTTCCCATCCCCACTGCTGATTTGGAAACTCTGATGACCCTATAAGAGAACCTTAGTGGGAAACAGCTGCCACACAGTCAATTCACAAATATTCGACATCCACAACTTAAAGGAAAAAAGGTTTATTTTGGCTCCCAGTTTGCAGAGGTTTCAGTCCATAGTCAGCTGGCTCCAAGACAGGGTGCCGTGGCAGAGGAAGATTGCTTGTGGCATGGCAGATGTGAAACAGAGAGAGATTAAGGAAAGAGGGAGAGAAATATCCTTCCAGACCACACTTCTGGTGACCCATCTCCTTGCACCTTGCTTCGCCTCCCAACATCACATTTATACAATTACCAGTGGACTAATCCACTGATGAGTATCATGCCCCTTTGATCCAATCACCTCCCCAAATCCCCACCTATGAACACCTCAGACTGGGGCGGGGTTCTCTAGGTATAAACCATAACAGATAGTCTTCATTTTAGCCCCCATGCTTGAAGTTGACTAGGAAAGACATGCACAGAGGGACATCAGCTCATAGCCGGGCCAGCCATAGTTGAGTGTTTCTTGCAAAATGTCTTGTTTGGAAGAAGATTGTTGGAGTTGGGGTGACAAACCCATCTATTCAATAGCAACACTTTGAATATCATATTTGAGCAGATATTAAATATGCTAAAATTCAGTATTTCATTCACAACATATCTTTTCCTTTTTACTGTCACTTTTTTTTAACATTTAGGATATCCTTTTGATTTAAAAAGAGGTGTTTACAAAATACAAAATGAAATGTAACAAATTCTATTAAAATACAAATTCTGGTACTAAATCATTACCCTCAATATCAAGTGAGATCTTTCTCCCTACCTCAAATATAATAAATGATAGAAAACAAAATAAAAATATAATATATTCAAGACCATTAAAGTGTATTTGTTTCAATAAATTTGTCTGCATATATGCTCAATGGAGAACCAAGTTTAGTAATATGTGCTCTTTCCAATATCATAAATTACAAAAGTTATTGTATACTGTGTTTCTATTACTCAGTATCAGATTTATTAAACACATAAGCACATAAAACTTGAGCACACAAATTACTCTGAATAATTTATGGAAACCATACCCAGAATTTATTTGGTATAGAATAGAAATGAAATATATAAAGGCATACAAAGCCAATGTGAACCAAAATAATGTAAAATAATATTACTATTAGACAAGGTGAAATGTAAGGTTTAAATACCAACAGGATGAAAAGGAACTCCCATAGTGTAAAAAGATAAAATCAGCGGTGTTAGGGAGTTGGCCAGTAGCAGCTTATAGAAGTCCATTGTTATCATTTTTTCCTAATTCCATGTTCAGTGATATCACATTGAAATTGGTAACAGTGTGATTATTTCAACCATTGTAAGTAGAAATGATAAAAATCAGGATTTTCTTCTTCCCCTTCAGTTGCTCTTCTTTCACCAGCACACCACTGGATACAACTGATGAAGTTAAAATCATTCTAAATATGTATATGCTAAACCATGTAGGAACTAATGCTATAAAACAAAAACTATTAAAAATGTAAAGAAACTTAAACTATATTATGTCCAGATATTTTATTTATAAGGAATTACATAGATCTAAAAGTTACTAAATAGCAGTATAAGAGTTAAGTGATGTAATCTATACACTTGACAAATGAAACATGTAATATTTACTCATGTATAAATAGATGTCTGAATTTAAAAGTGAGAAATTTTAAATCAGCAATGATTGATTCAAAATGGAATTTATCTTCTTTAGCATCACTAAGTTGTGTGAGAGTAATTCTATCATTCTCATCTAAATTTCATACAAAAGAATGGCAATTTGAATGTTTTGGCATATTTTATAAATTAGTATAACCCCATAACCAAATGATAAGAGTAGTTATTCCCTCACCAAGATCTTCAACACAAGCAATATTTCAGTGTTAATATGCTGACTAAGATATGTAGGTGTACAGTATTTGGGGGGGGGATACTTACTGGATTAATCAGAAGAAGGCAATTAAGAATTAAGAATACTGTTTTTTTCTTTTTTAGCAAAAGAACTAGAATGTCCCTTTAAGACTTTCTTTGGATGTTCCCATCTGAGGGAGGAAGGCCTTTTCCACTAATACTTGGTAGTCAGCTGGTCCCATGATAACTCTACAAGAAACATAAGACACCCATCTGAAAGTGGCGTGAGAAGATTTTGCAGAGTTTCCTACTTTAAAGTTGAGAGGACTTATAATGAATTGGGTCTGGTTCCTCAAGCATTTAGCATCCAGCCAGGTTTCTCTTATAAACTTCAACAGAAGTAGAGAAATAAAAGGAAAATGTGAGAAGATGGGCCTGAAGTTCAGAAGAAGTTTCTGTTGTCTGAGTTGACTTGTCCTGACTTAGAAATGCTCCAAAAAGTGAGTTCACACATCTAACAGACTAGACCTTCACAACCATCCAGCAAATAAATGAATAAATAATAAGCAACAGGAGTGGAGGATCCATGTGCTAAGAAATAATAACATTGTCTTGGTGGTTTTAGAAAACCAGAAAAGAAGAAAAGGAAATGTAGATGTGACTACTAGAAAAGAGGTTTAAGTATCCCCTGTAGAGATATAATTGTTCTCAATTCATACACAAGGACAAGGAAGGACATTGTGTGTATGATGACCGGCCAAGTGACTATTCAAGGTCAAATGAGTATTGAAGGTAAAATCACTAGAATGCAGCAGTAGCAGAAAATGAATGCAGAGTTTCTGATTACAAATCCATGATCTTTTCAAAATGCTTCTGTTGCCTTGAGGCAGACTGCCCTGTACAGAAATCAACACAGTTCACTGCAGTTATAATGTGCACGCGCTTGCCTAAAAACTTTCTTATTCCTGGGTCTTTTTACTATCTCTGGCCCCATCCTTAAATTCATAGTCAAAAAGCGGAAAACAAACTATTGTCTAGATTCTTGCTAAAGATCTTCAATTTAAAAAATTCTTTTCTCTTTTAGGTTTTCATTTGACTCACAGTGTAATCATATTGGTGAGAAATAATTTGTACAGTCATACCTAGTGCCTAACATCAAATGTTCCCCCAGAAATGCAAAACAAAATGATGTGTAGACCACCTGGCTTCCATAGAATACTATAAAAGTCAAGGAGAACAACTCTGCTAATGTAGGGATAGCGCCAATATTTCTGAGTAATAGGCTTGTTTGACAGGCAGTGTGTGGTGTGTACAATTCTGATGACAATATGTTAAAAAATAAATCAGTTTTCTAGAGGAATGAGAGAATAAAAGCAAAAACCTATAGAAACTAGTGAATTTGGAGTCCTTTGGAAGGAGATATACAAAACATTGCCAGACAACTACCAGAAGGTCACCTCCAGGCCATACTTCCACCTAGTTTTACCAGGACCAAAGGATGGGATACTCAAAGCCACGTGCATAGTCTCTGCCCTTTGGAACCTTGCAGTATGGCAGATCCAGAGAAATTTCACTTCATTTTACGTAATTGAAAATATACCTCCCCCAAAGCAAAGCCTAAATGAGAGCATTTGACAATGTTATTTACTCATTTCCATATATGCAAACTTTGTACAAAGGAATTTCTAAAATATTTATCAATATGAGACAAGTAAGATCCAGGTAGATAATGTCTGTCTCCTGCACCATCCTTTCTCCCAGTGCCATTTTGGTTGTTAAGTCAGCAATGGGTTCCACAGTAAATTATAACTGGTCCTTATAATCTTCCCTATATTGACTCTTTCTTTTCAGGTTTCTTTCTTTACCTCTGCTTCTCTCTTTCTTGTTTTCTATCTTCTTTTTCTTGCTCTTCCAAAGGAAAACCTGAGAAAATACCTTCATCTTTCTAACAGCTCTTAGAGGTAGAAAAGGTACTTCATAGATACCCTGTCTTCCCAGGAATGAGGGCCTAAACAGTTCCTAGTAGCAAGGGACAGGGAGAATTCATTCTGCCAAAAGAAAGCCTTTGTCACTCATGCAAAAGACTTCACATTTACAATATATAGGCTTAAATTGATTTAGCTCCTCTGATGGACCACGTCTGTGTTTCAGAGATGGCTGGGGCCACATGCTCAGAGAAGACTTAATTAACAGGTGCTGTTGCTGAAATTTCTAATATTCTGTCCATGACTTCTTAATAATATTAGTAGTAGGTGTGTAATAGTCATGACAGTAATAGCTTCTCTAGTAATACAGATGCTGTTTATTGAGCACTGACTATTTCGGGCATTGATCTAAGTGCTTCAAATGTACTGACTTATGTAAACCTCTCAGCAGCCCAGTGAGGTGAAGATGATTGATAACCTCATTTCATGGCCAAGGAACCTGGGGTGTAGGGTTAAGGAACTTGCCTGAACTCACACAGCTAGGCAGTCATCAGTCACATATTTCCTCCAGCAAGAAAACAGTCTATTTCCCCAAAATCTTGTGTTAGGGCAGCAGGCTCATGTGCTTCTAAAGAGGTGCCCGACCATATTGTCATCACTATAGGTCTCAAACCTGAGACCAGGATTGCTCTGAACTAGCACTGGCTTTGCAGTGCTCAGCCTCAGAGGTCTCCAGATCTCCTTTTATTGTCTCTACCCTTCACTCTGCTTGCTTTTACTTCAGAGCACTTAGCGCTACCAGACTGTGTTAGCTCAGGCTGCCAGAAGAAAATACCATAAACTGGATGACTTAATGAACATTCATT
The DNA here is from genome assembly GCF_000247695.1 of Heterocephalus glaber. The sequence goes on from NW_004624815.1 coordinate 10,150,881, forward strand.
TACTCATAGTTCTGGCGGCTGCCAGGTTGGCTGAGTTCTGATGAGGGTCACTTTCCTGCTTGTGGTCAGTCCTCAGGGTGTGTGTGTGTGTGTGTGTGTGTAGTCTCCTAGAGACTCTCTTCTTATAAGGCCACCAACCTGACAAGTTAGGACTCACCCTTTGACCCCATTTAACCTTGAATACCTACTAAAAGCCCTATCTCAAATATAGTCACATGGCAGTTAGAGGCTTTCCATTCACAGTACTGACCCAATAGATATTTAATAGCTTCCCAATGTGTTTATAGCATATATCTCTCCCTCCAGCCTGCACTCTACTAGTAAGTTCAGTGCTTTAAATAATGATAATGATTATTATGACTGGGTTATTCTTATACTGGCCCATACATGGTAGGTGCATAGGAAATACCTTCTTGATGAATAAATAATAGAAAAATGCCTCTTCTCCCTTTTATGATAGAAAATATGAGTGGCCTAAGTGAGGGAGAGGAAGAACAAATCTCATGTACCCTTCCAAGCTTATGGAACTACTCCTAGCTGCTCTACGAAATTTTTATTCCTTCAGCTGGCAATCCAGGTGCCCTGCATGTCAGCTTCCAGAGCCACTCCCTGGGGGGCAGAAAGAGGCAGAAGTGCACACACATTGTGCACCTGTGGGGGCCACCTGAGGCATAGTGGTGGTACTCCTATTGTTGCTGAAGCCTGGGGGTAGGTGAGCAGGTGGAGAGAAGCAGGTAATGGGTAATGGCTGAGTGATGACTGGTGCTCATTTACCACTGCTCTGAGAGACCATTGTCCTCTAACTGTCCATGTCAGCTCCAACTCCAACGACCAAGGCTCACCTTGCTTCTTGCCTGGCACACTGTGGATCTAGGGACATCTGTAAGTTTATAAATTCATTTCAAAGTGTGTGGATTCAGGGTCTAATCACTACAAGCTAACTTCTTCCACTCACAATACCTCTTGACTCAGGTCTCCATGGTGGAAGGGAGGACTGTTTGGCAGTAAAAATGGATGCTTCTTGGGAAGGACGCATCACGCGGCCTCCTGGGTTTTTATGGAAACTCTCGGGCTTCTCTTTCTCCTGTGTACAAAAGAGTAGAGTAGAGCAGTGCTGGTCATGACTTTGGAATACATCTTGGGTAACATCCAAAATTACATTGGATATCCACAAGATGACTAGCAATGATTTGTGTTTGAGCTGGGTTTGTATTATTGAGTCAAGCTTTCATTGATATTTAAGTATTAATATTAACTACTTGATTTTATCTTATGAATAATATAAGATATATGCTCCATGAAAACAAGAACCTTTTCTCATGTTTTTCTAGAGACTAAGACTAAAGTAAATATTCTTTGAGTGGATAAATGATCCCTAAATATGAAAGGTTGGTATTTTATCACTACTTTACAGATGGGAAAAAATTAGTGAGCTTATCAAATTTATGCATAGTTGAAATCAATAATTTCAAGGTCTCATGATTCATTGGACCTTCTAGTTATCAAGGAATCCCACCTGAATGTAAGTACCACAAAAACAGACTGTTTCATTGACATAAATTCAAAGAACCTGGGATAATGCCTAGCCATATATTAAATGCTTAATAAACATTTGCAAGAATGAAGACAATTTTTAGGGTTATTTTAACATATGGCTCACATGAAGTTCCATGATCTTTTCATTAAAGGGCCTTTCAATTTCTATTTGAGTATGTTCAGTAAAGGAGAAATCATTCATGCTTTAGTTATAGCATTTCAAAGTTTGTCACTTTTAGTGCTGAAAGTTATTTTTGTATGTTTGGAATATTTCATAATATTTCACAGTTGTCACAATAAAACAAAGTTATTTAGGGTCTTATTGATGAAAAATTATACAATAGGACTGGGCTGAGCACCATCTCAAGGCTTAAAATTGGAGTTTTCTCCAAGCTGAAGTGACTGTGTAGTTGTGCATGTAACCAGATGTGAACTGGCTGTATGCTCTTGATTTGTCCACCTCTTCAGTCACCCTGGCCTTAGTTACAGCATGCAGGACTTTCTGAAATGCTGTGTTGGGTTCAGTTTCATCAGCCCCCTACCTACCATTCCACTCAACACTGGCCTGATCATTGTATCAATGATAGCAGCTGGTAATCGCAGGGGAATAATCTCCACTGGGTCTGCTCTAAGTCCTTCATATGTAGTAATATGCTCATCCACCCATTCTTTTGTGTGTGCATGTGTGTTATGTGTATGTGTTTTGTGGTGCAGGGAATTGGGCTCAAGGCTTTGTAACTGAGCTACATCCCCAGCCCTTTTTAAAGTTTTCATTTTAAGACACACATTTGTACTAAATTGCCCAGGTTGGGCGTAGAACTCACGCTATGACTTAGGGTGGCTTTGAACTTAAGTTCCTCCTGCCCCAGCCTCCTAGAGTGATGGGATTACAGGTCTGTCCTACCACACCCAGCCCTATTCCATTATTATGCCTACTTGACAAGTAAAAAAATAAGTAAAAGACATGAGAGAGAAGTAACTTGCCCAATGTGCGATCCAGATGTGTGCAGCTAGGAAGTGACAGCAGCAACTCCAGTCCCTCGTAGCCTAACTCCAGACCCCACACACTTATCCCTGTGCTGCGTGGTGCTGTCCACACTCAAGATCATTCTGGAACTTGCCCAATATCTGTTCACCTCTGTGTTCACAAACCATTGCTCACTCATCTTTCCCGGGACTAATACCCAAGTCACTTGTGACACAGTTTCAGTGATTGACATCACCATCTTCCACCCCTTTTACAAAGCAGAAGACTTTTTCCAGCTGAGCCTTCCATCAGCTCTCCTGTCTCTAAAGTCTGAGCCATCTGGTCGGTTTCCCTTGGTTCTTCCATGCTCAGGAGGTCTAGACAGCTTGCACTTGTTAATTCTGGTCTTTTCATTCTTCTTTGCCCATAGATCTCTCTACTACACTACTCCCTCACTGGGGGAATTTCCCCACAGATGTCTGGTTCCTTTATGTGGAGAGACTCTAGACAAAAATATGCAGATATCTGAGGCTACTTATTGTTGTTATCCACCTTTCCCCACTCCGCCACAAAGGCCTCCATCTTACCTATTTATCTGGACACTTTCTTCCTCCATACCACATTTCCACTTTGAACCTTTATGATCTGACAGAGTGTTGCATCTCTCAACAGTAATGGGCTTTGCAGCATCGTGGAGGACAGCCTGCTCCCAGCAGAGAACCCTCAGCACCCTGCCTGAAGCCAAACCCCATTTTGCAGCAGGAGATCTGGTCCATTCTCTTTCCTTGGTGAAACTCTAATTGGAAGCAAAGTTGCAAGCATCATTTACATGCCCTGAAGGTTCATTTCCAGTGCTGTATATTGGCTGGATGTGCTTCCTAGGTTTCTTCTATTGGCATCATTTGCCTGCATGTGATTCGGTAGAAAGGGCTGGCAGATGGTGATTTCCCCACGTTCTTGGCATGCATTTGAGGAAGCTGGCTCCTCTCCTGGCTGGCCAGACTCACATCGAAGTTTCTTATATTTACCATCTCCATAGGTCTAGTGCACAGGTCAGTAAACTTGTTCTGTAAAAAGCCTGGCAGTAAATATTTTAAGCTTTGTGGGATAGAACAGTCTGTGTGTTAAGTACTAGACTCTCATGTAGCATGGAAACAGCTATAGACAATATGCAAATGCATACAGCTGTGTTCCAATAGAACTTTATTTATAAAAACAGACAGCTGGTTATGTTTGACCCCTAGGACTATACTTTGCTACTCTATGAAATTTCTGGGGGAAAAAAGGAGGAAAGAAGGAATAGACCCAGAAAAAGAGAAAGTGTCCTCAACTACTTCTCCAAGATTTTCATTCATTTATTTATTTTCTGAGTCTAGCAACAAACTAATCTTTTGTTCCTAAGAGGTGAGAAGCATCATGTATTAACTTTGGGCCAGAATGTCTGTCTAGTTATATGTAGTCTTCTAATTGTTCAACTGTGCCTCCAATGCATTATGTAGCCTATAGTGCCACCTGGTGGCCAGCACGATGGTTGCAGTCCCACAGAGATTAACTTCATGTGTGTTAAACAGATAACCCTGCCCAGCCCCTGACGTGCCCACCCTGAAACAATCTTGGAAAATACTGTTAGATTTTAATTGAAGAATTTTCTTGCATAGACTTGAGGTTTTTCCACACTGCTTTTGTGAATGTAGCTTTTTTTTTTCTCTTCCACTAAACTCAGTCAAATGATTTTGTCATTGTATGAAACAAGAAAACCCAAAGATTTAAAAATAATTCCTTACTGGTTTAGGTATCCTTTTCTACTCTTTTTTTGCAGTGCTGAGGATTGAACCCTTATGCGAATCACACCCTCTCAGGTAGCTGGAGTTACATGTGTGCCCACCATGCCTGGTTTAAATTGATCTTCTTGAATCATTATTAAAGTGGATTCTAATTCCCTGGACAAAACCAAACCAATGGGGTGTGTGTGTGTGTGTGTGTGTGTGTGTGTGTGTGTGTGCACTAGTTGGTTGGGAAGGAAAACACTGAAGTCGTTAATGGTAATTATTATCTGCATGGCCTACACACACACATATGCTCTGCAGTCTGACCAGACCTATAAGTGCCTCACACATGTGTAACAAAGAAACACCAGCAACCATTGGTGGCATGGCATTAATGTAAAGAGGACTATTTCAATGCAAAGCTGACCTGCTTAGGAATCTTTGCCGAAACTCTCCTTGGATCTAAGACAAGAAGGACAAGTTTCACTAACAGAAGAATGTCTTAATTTTCTTGTTGCTGAGACAAAATACTCAACACCTAAAGTTAAATGAGGAAAGGTTTATTTTGGCTCACAGTTTGTAGAGTTTCAGTCCATAGTCACCTGGTTCCAAGGCATGGCAGAGGGGCATTGCAGAGGAGAAACAGTTCATGGCAAAGCAGAGGAGCCAAAAGGCAGCAAAACAGAGAAGTAGTGAAGCAGCAGCAGCTGCCTGTCTCTCCCTTTTTATCTCTTCTGGGCCCCGAATTTTGAAGGCCCCCAGAGTGAGCCTTTCTATTACCCATACCCAGAACTATGCTAAACCAATCAGTTGGATAATTTAGTAGTCACACACCCTTCATCCCAGCATCACACACCCTACATTCATCCATCTCCAAAGAGATCCACCTATGACCCCGTGAGGCCTTAGAGCGGGGGACACCTAGATACAGGCCATAATGAAGAGCAAGTGAGTATCTAAACCAATTATACTTGGATCATAAGCAAATGTTGAAAAAGTATCACTTGCATATGGACATTAAATGCTTAGAAATAAGAGAAAATCTTAGTAGCAAGCTGTACAGGCATAGAAGAGCTAAACTAGTTGATTGGTATCAGAATTTAGGGGTATTACTTTGTGTCCCAGTTTAAGTGGGACATAGCAGCCTGACCTGGCAGAAAACTGGAAAATGTCTTTTCTTCCATTCAGGCTCACCACCTACTCCTTGGCATCCATCCTGCTGTGTATATTATTGCCTGAGAGAGCCGCTTGAGATGCCAGTGAGAAGGTGCACGATGCCAGTGTGTGCTTCAGGCTGAAGATCAGAGATCACCTGCAATTCCATTGTCTGCAGGAATGGCTTTTTATAAACTATTTAAAAAATTTCTCTAGCTTTCTAAATTCAAGGATTCCCTAATGTCTTGAAACTGAGCCTGAATTTATAAGTGGGCTATGGCCACGCTTCAAATACGCCTTCTTATCACAGGGATTGGAGGTACCCGAGAAACATCTCCTTGGAAGCATCTAGGAAATGAGGAGACATGTGTCTCTGGGTTTGAAGTGTGCACCTCAGTCTTGTCAGCAGAGTTAAAATTATTCCAGTGTACAGCATCATCCAAGGGCATGGAGGGGGAAAGAAGGCCAAGGTTCTTCTCCTGGGGAATGTTTGAACTTCAGCCTCCAAAGAAGGCAGAAGAGAAAGAGATGGCACCACTAGGAATGGTTGCTGCAACTATACATTAAAAGAAGAAAGGGCCATAGGTCACAGGGCAGCAGCTCAGGCACTCACCCCGTTCATACTCTGATGCTTGATGTTTGGGGAAGTATGATGTCTGCTAAGAAATATGGTGAATACTTAAATTTATAAGTTATTACAGTAAAAGACACATTTTCTGTACCCCCCCCCGAATATTCCCCCTTGCTTTTAAAATACTTATCCTAGTTCTGGAAATCCTCTTTCACAAGTGTCTGCAGTGGCGCTGTTGTGGTTGCCTCGATGTCCTGAATTGATTCAGAATGTTTACCACTCATGGTCTTTTTGACTTTCTGTCAGAAGTCCTACAGTCCCAGATCCAGTGAATAAGGACACATTGTAATGTTTTTACTTGATGGACATTGTCATGCCAGAGGTTGTGTGTGTCATGGAGCACTGTCATGGTGGAGGACAAAAGCGTTTGCCCATCTCACAGACTGTTTTCTATGTGTGCTGCTTCTTAAACACTCCAATAAGCCCTATAATATTCAGAGCTCACTGTTATGTTCTTGGGAGAAACTCAATTCACACAGTTCCAACAGGGTAAAACATCAAAACACTCAAAGGGCTGGAGATTTAGCTCAGTGGATCTGCCTCCTGCCTCTCAAGCGCAAGGTCCTGAGTTCGATCCCAGGTACCAAAAAATAAATAAATAAAAATTAAAAAATAAACACTCAACATGAGCTCAGTGTTGAATCTTGACTGAAAAGCTTTTTCACAGCAGGAGAACTGGGGGATTTCCCCTAAGAACTCTGAACCTTGGTCCCAGTATCGATCATTACCATAGACCTAAATTTCCTCTCCTGTAATGACATTGTTTAATAACCTGGACTCTGAGACATCACACTCACGCAACTACAAAGAAATGAACAAAATTTAATATTAATGCGTTGCTTGTGATCCGTGATTTATGGCACGCTTTAAAATACGCCTTCTCTCAGCAGTAGCTCACAACCCAACTGACTGCACCAAACTGAAACTTGTCACACAGTGCTACTGAGGACAGTGTACCGCTCTTGTATTGAAGATCCTTACCTCTCTCTTGGATGACACTTGTCAGCTGCATTCACCATATTCTTTGATCCCCCTTTGTATTGTATTTTCTGGACTTGACATTCTTCACATTCAAAGTCAAAAGAGAGGATATCTCAAGGAATTTATTTCTATGTAGTGTGCAAAGTGCTTTCCCAAGTGATACATAGGTAATCCTCAAACCATTGGATGGAGGCGGTGTTATTCCTGTAATTTTGCAGACGAAAGCACAGGGTCTTGGTGCAGTTGTACACCTTGTGAAGGGCCATATACTTAACTAGCTGACACTCCAAGATTCAGACTGAACCCTTTGGAACATTTTGGAGTCTAAGGTTCCCACAGCTTTTATGCTGATCCGTGGCCCACAGCTGGATAAAAGGTTGGCTAGAAGCAAGCAGGGGATCATCTGTGAGGGAGAAGGCAGTGATTGTTCCTAGGAATTTGAGGTCAGCGAAAGTGGCTGAGGGTCAGAACAGTAGGTCACTGAATCATCTAATGGTAGGCAAGGTCCAGCCAGGTCCTTTTCACTAATAGAGTAAAACAGTTTTGAAACATCCACTGTGGCTGGTAGGAGGGAGAATTAAAATTGTGACTGAGGACATGGCTAGAGTGAAAGAATAAATCTACAGTGGGCTTGTGAATTTTTGTTGGACAAGTCTCTTGCAGAAGTCAAATGAAATGGATTGAAGTAAGCTGAATAGGAGAAATAGATTGGTAGTTAGCATGGTAGTATCAGAAATGACCCCAGAGAGCTTTATGATCCATCTGTTATTCTCCAGGGTGAATTGTGCTTCTTTCCACAGATACTGTCCATGTCATAGGTTTGCCCTACAGCAGAGTTCTCAGGACATTCTGAGACGGATTCAAATTCCCCTGGGTGTCAGTCCCCTTTGCTTCTGTTCATCACTTTCCTTCTCCATGGGGTTGGAGCCTGGACATTGCCCTTTGCGCTACATTTCCTAATCTCTCCTGGCCCCTAGACACCGCCTTCAAATCTCCCCTAGTTTCTCACGTCATGACACTGATTTCTCATGTCAGCACTGGTCCCAGTGAATATTTGGGGAAAGAGGCTCCCATGGAAAGTACGTCCACAGCTAGATACATCTGTCTTACAGCACATGTTCAAGGTCAGTTAGCACAGAGGTCATTCTGATTTTCCCATCCTCTCTCAAGCCCACAAATTTATGCAAACCAGAGTGCACTGATTTTTTTTTAGTAGAAAAGTGAGAATATGGAGGAAGGAGGGGATGGAAAAAATAAAAAAGCTTCTGCTGACGAGATGGCTTGAGATCAGTCACCCCGAGTCTCCAGACATGGAAGGGAACGGGGTGCATGATAGGAGAACCCAGTTTGGGGTACAGAAAGCCAATTCCAGTCCTTGAAGAGCTGAGATACAGAGATGCCCTTAGAGTTTCTTAGCCACTAGACAGCCACTTTTCCATTGTCAGTGGCAGAAAGAAATTATCCGTTTAGCTATCAGTTTAGCTTTAGTACCTTAACACGTTAAAGGACAATAGGTGTGTGGATTTACCTACAACACCCGAAGAAGAAACAAGTACAAAGGAGCAGGAACCATTCTGTTCTGTAGCCAGCTTATGGTTATTAGCAACTATATGTATCGCTCGGCATCACTGCTGATATAACTAATGGATGACTAACACTGCGGAACCAGACTGATCTTTTTATTGAAAGGCTTTCACGCTGTGTCCACGGAACTGATTTTCTGGCGTCCCTTTTGCTATTTCTTTTTTGTTTTTTTTTTCCTTTTGCTATTTCTAAGAAGCCACCGCCACCTAGTGGCCACTGAGAGGATTGCTGGCCAGGCCTATTGAATAGGGTTTCTTGACCATTCTTCAAGAGGCCTTGGAATTAAAGTTAGCTTTCAAATTTTTACAGCATAATAATCACCCAAGGATCCTCCAAGTAGCGTAAAACATTTACTGTATGAATAATCTTTATAATAATAACCAGTACCCTAGCACAGTAGCTGACAGAAAGGCCTGGGCACCTGCAGGCTCTGCTTCAGTGGGTACCACCACTGTAACCATGAATGGAATATATCGGAGGAAAGTTGGGTCTCTGCTGAATGTGTATGGACTTTTTTCCTTGTTATTCTCTAAAAATATAACAATTATTTATGTCATTGTAGTAAGTATTAGGGCAGGTTATAAATATTGTAAGATGATTTAAAATGTATGGAAAGTTGTGGAGAGATTGCATCAAATACTGTGTCATTTAATCTAAGAAACATGGGCCTCTGTGGGTTACTAGGGACAACCATCATGTAGAGGGGATTGTCACCTTGGTTTCCTGACTCTGAACAGCAGCCTGGGGTTGACCAGAATTGCACAAAGAACCCATCTTGGTAACATTGACATTTTATCCCTTCCTCAATGGGAAAAATAAAATACAATTCTTATCAATAGATTAATGACTAAAATTGGGCCTTGTTGAAAAATCCATCGCAGGCTCCACCTGCCCAGCTGGAAATTACACGTGTGAGGTCCAAGTTCAGAGCACACGGGCAGACAATCTTGCAGCCTAAAAGGGCGCCTCTCTGGTGAAAGTGAGAAAGTAGAGTCACATAGCGTACATTTAACAGTGGTATGACTTATCGTAGTACTCTTTCTCTTGATTTTATTCTCTGCTTTATTAGGAAATGTGCACTTAAAGCTGCTTCAACATTTAAAAATTGCAGGATTGGGTTTCAAAGTTCTCCCACAAACTAATGAAATAATTATGTGGTTTTTAAGAACCAAACCACTGTGAAAATCCATATAGAGATACCTCAAAGAACTAGGATTAGAGGTCCCATTTGACCCAGTTATTTCCCTGCTGGGTATCTTTCAAAAAAAATTAAAAGAATCATACCACAGAGATATATGTGCCCCCATGTTCACAGAGGCAGTTTGTAATAGCTAAAACTTGGAAATGGCCCAATTGCCCATCAACTGGAGGCTGGATCAAGAAAATGTGTGTTTTTTTAATAAAATGGAGTACTACTCAGCCATAAAGAATGAGAAATTAGAGACATTTATATCTAAATAAATCCACATTGAGGCAATACTCTTAAGTGAAATAAATAGGACACACATATGTAAATATCAAATAGTTTCTTTGGTGTGAGAAACTGAAAGAAATAAGGATCAAAAGGTATAATAGATAATGTGAAATAGGAAGAAAAGGGGCAAAGGGGAAGGGGAAGTGAGAGGGATAGTGGTAAGGAAAGAAGGGAATGGAATTAATATGAGAAAATGAAAACATGGAAA
>NW_004624815.1:10161282-10247298 GCF_000247695.1 Heterocephalus glaber
AAGAACCAAGAGAGATTATGTAAAGGTACAAACCTCTAATGATGAATGTCATTACATTATATATCTAAAATGTACCAATAAAATTAATTTAAAAAAATTTTAAGAACAATACTTTTAAATTCCAACTGAGCTGGGACTATATTAGTTGCTTTGGCTTAAATTAGATGTGATCTTTTTCTTTATTAATTTTGAAAATGGTGGTAGTAGAACAACAGTCACCTTGACACATATCTACTTGGTACAACCATCTCAAAGCCCTTTCCTTAATGGAGGTAAATAATGTGATTAGCAAGGGCCAACTTTCTAGCATGAGGCATCCGCAATGTCACTGTACTTGAATTTCAAGGACGAGTTTTCATCTTCCATTAAGTACAAGCACACATTACATTTCTAAATTACTGGATATGTCACTTGACTTTGTTTGTGATAGTGCCACTGCCCCCTCCCAACAAAGAAGAACATTCTCCTAACCAAGAAGGCCATCGAAGTTGTAGCCAAATTCAGCCTTGGTTTTGCATTTAAAACTGTGGAAAACAGTGTTGGTACCCATTGTCCTTAAGCAGATGTCATTACAGAAGATCTTGAAGTGCATTTTGGTGGGAGGCCACCCTGTGAATATTTTCAGGCATTCATGGAATACAGTTATGAAAACTGGGATAATATTCAAACCAACATTTGTTTAGTGCTATAAACATACTAAAGAAATATCCAAAAATCTCTAGCTACTTGAGGGGTGGGATAATTCTTTGAAGTTTTTTGTAGTGTAAGCAGAAGCACATCTGTTCTCTCAACTTTGATTACATATATTTCATATGTCATAGACTGAGATTTAAAGGGTCAAAGTGGGGCCCAATCATAAGAATTTTCTGAGAGTTGCAGATGACCCTGATATGCTGCCAGGGTATTAATAGAGATTTTGGAAACAATAACTATTTCTCACCTAGCAGGAGAGAAGAAAGAGCTCTAAGTAGATATTAAAGGTTAAAAGGAAACTTCTAGGTGTTGAGAAGAGGTAGTTAGAAAGAGAAAGTAAGTATTGGGTCAACTGATTAGCTTTTGGAAAAAGGGATGAAGAAAGGCCGAGCTTAACGAGAGAGAGAGTTCTGTTGATGAGGAAATGTGGTCTGGACACTGAGTGATTATTACCGAGAGGGCTGTCAGAGGCCTTCCCCAGGATGCCAGCGGGTGGAGAAAAGTCAGGATAGAAGCACAAGCTCACAGGGCTCTCCAAAACTATTTCCTAAACAAAATGGAGTTGGCTTTGGGATGTGTCTCATGTACCAGTAAAATCTGGCCTCCTTTGGCCGCTTTCATGGCTTGGGGGTGAATTATTCCAAATGATTTCGTGGACATTTGGACTCAGTATTAAAAAATAAGAGGAGATTGTGGGGATTTAGCTCAGTGGCGCCATGCCTGCCTGGCAAGCACAAGGTCCTGAGTTCAATCCCCGGTACCAAAAAAAAAAAAAGAAAAAAAAGAGGAGGTAGTGGTTGGCAAATGAATTATGCCAATGACTCATCCGAGGAGGTTGTTAAGATTCACATTTGCCAGCCCACCTCCAAGACATTTTGACTCAATAGGTCTAGAATGAGGCTCAGGGCAGTGCTGCTTCTGAAATGTATGCAGTAGGAAAACAGGCATGAGGTTCCCCACCACGCCTCCATATTTAAGTATTGTAAATCCCACTCAAAAAATTAAGGAAATTTGTTCCTCCTTCCATGACAAAATATAAAACTATAGGATGATCTAACAGAGGCAGTGACCCTGGGTGACTCACACTGGAGCAGAGTCTCAGGAACCAAACTTGTACAGCAGTGACCTCACAGTACTGGCAAGAGGGGACCTTGTGCAATGTCACCGGGGCATTTCACTCCTGGGGCATTTAGGACAGGCAAACACACTGGTCTCTGGAAAGCCCTGGTTTAATTATCTCTCCTCCCATCAATACGTTTCCCATGAAATAAAATCAAGAAAAACTACTCCCCTTACTCAAATGCTATTTAAAAGGAAAGTAGAAGTTTTATTATTTTTAAATTGTGTATGTTTGTTGTGGTCAGGATTTGCAAAGGAAATAGATTTAACATAGAACATATAATTTAATGGGTTATTTTATAATATTCACCCAAAAAGTCAAATGCAGAGGAGTGCAAAAGATCTAACTGCACACTAGAGACCCAAAGAATCCAGCCAAGGGCCTTGGTCCCACAGCAATGTCCCGCATAATAAACCCAGCTGAAGGCCTAGAGTCCAAGGCAGTGTCCTCCATGAGTCCAGCCAGTGGCCTAGGGCCCATGGCAATGTCTCCTGCTTTTTTCCATGTTGAGGATCTGCACCTGGAAGGCCCAAAGGCCAATGGTGGAAGCCACAAAACCTGCACCAGTGGTGTGAAGAATTTGTGCCACCAGCCTGAGGGATCTACATTGGAGCCAGGAAGTGACAGTCACGGTGAAGATCAGAGCTCCCCTGATGAGAAGAGCGGCCATTCCCAGTGACAGAGAGGCCCTGATGGAGCTCCTCCTCCTCCAAGAACAGCCAGGTTTGCATTAGGAAAATCAGCCTCAGCAAGCTTCGAGATCAACAGCCCTTGATTTTCCCCTCCAGTTCTCTTTTTATGCAGTTGGCAACAATCCTCACATGGGTCTTCCACACCCAACCACACTGATTCAGTTCAGCTGGCCATTCCAAGTTGACCATTAGTTAATCCACCACAACATTTATTGTGTACATCATATTGTTTCAAAATTACAGAATGGCCAAATTGAGCTAATTGGCATGCCCATTACCTTATGTATTTCATTTTTTTCATCAAGAGCACATAAAATCTACACTCTTAGCTATTTTCAGTTTAAAAATGCATGGTTATAAATCATTGCTCTGCAACAACTTGCTGTTAACAATAGAATAGAAATTTTAATAGATGTCCTTATATTTTTCCTGAGTTTTACAAAATAGAAGCTTACAGCGAAGAGATTAATTTCACCCTGATGAAATAATTCTGCAAATCTTTCCACCTTGTTGACTGTTAGCTGAACACTTTACATATCATTAAAAACTCATTAGAACAATGACCTAGCCTTTAGCTCTCAGTGTATCCCTTGACACATTTCTTGTTTAAAAGCAGTACTGTTTCTGCCAGTCACTGCTTGTGAGGGGTGAGGGGGGTCCAGTGTTGGGCAATTCTGGGTTCAGAAGGAGGGTGTGGGAAGGCAAGTCTGTAAGCATAACGAGGGAGAGCTGGTGTTTCAAACTGTACATGAGCCCAGGGACCAGTGCTCCACAGGCCGGATCACATCAGCGATGCTCCTTCCGTTCTCTGAGCTAGCTGGAGCCTCTCAGCTCTGCCCTTCTGTTAGCTGGCTGGGAAGCTTGCAGAAAGACCAAGAAAGACCAAGGGGGGAATCTCCAGAGATTCCTGTGGAATTGGTCTGCAGTAGATCTGGATTGGTTTATAAACTGTCCCAGGAAAGGTAATATGCAACCAGACTTGAAAAGCACTGCTTTGCTGAAATGGCTACTAACAAAATTTGGGAAATAATAGAATTGCAAACAAGTAAGTTTTGATAAGAAGGAAGGAGGGAAGATGGAGAGGGGCAAGGAAACATTCCATCAGAATTTAGAGCACAGCTGGAAATGGTAGCAGACACTCAATAGGAATGTGAGCCTGACTGATTGGGGGAACAAATGTGCTTACAGGCACGGGTCACCCAATGCTTACTCAGGGGACTGTCCATTATGCCCTGTGCAGAGTTTGCCTCCTCCTAACTTAGGACACATTGAGACGAGAATGAATCACCTAGCATCATTAAGCATTGACCATTCCCCTGATCCTCTTTAGGGATTTTAGATTCCCAAGGGCCAAATACCACCATCCATTGGGGTTTGACCCTTGCATTGGATGACATGCCACGGACCCCCCACATTCCCTGAGAGTAGTGTCCTAACATCCAGCACATCTTTAAAAGTGAAAGGGGGATGAGGATGCCCCGCCTGCCTAGAGTCCTAACCTAGCATTGGTCTTATTCTTACATTTTCAAAATTGTATAAGAGTCTAAACATAAATGCACAAATTGCAAATGTAAAGACCTAGAATTGCACTCCATGAACACACAGATGAAAGTAGCACTTGAACAAGAAATCACATTATCAGTACCCCGGCTCTGGAGCCCTCTTCCAGGCCTGACCCTCAGGGTAATCCTTATCAGATTTCTATGAGTAAAAATAAGGGGGTATTGCCTGTTTTAACTATGAAAGTGAAATCATATTCTACAGATTCCTTTATGAATGGAACTGTTAGGTACATGATGTTTCTAGGATTTATCTATAGTATTGGCTATAGTTGCAATTTGTTTATTCCTGTGGTTGTATTCCTTTTTGCATTTTTAAAAATAAGATGCAGTGAGTTCAGAATTAAAGTAAAAGTAGGAAATTGTCAGGTCATGTGTTTAAAATCGAAGCCTTACTGAAAATACAAGTTTGTGAATTTCTCTTAGTACCCGCAGGCAGCAAATTTCATTAGTACTGCTGTTACTTTGTCCCAGTAGCTTTTTCAATAAGCAATTTTCTATTTCCTATTTTAAGACCTTCCCTAAGATTGCTGTCTTCCAGAGGGGTTCACAGCAACAATGATCTTGTTGGTGTTGAAGAATGAGTGGATGAATGTGTATCACCCTGCACTGGCAGAGTGGCTGCACCTCAGAAAATGGGAGTGACATCGTGGTCGGCCTTATGTAATGTCATCCCAAGGTCATCCCAGCCTGTAGAATGTTCAGTCTCAAGAGAAACCATAGGGCAGGGGTTCTCAGCTGTGGCATGTACAGGAATCATCTGGTACCCCGGAATCACCTGCAGTGCTTGTAAACCTCAGTGGTGCCCCCCGCCCCTGTGCTCTGTTCTGATTAGGTAGGTCTGTGGTAGGTCCGGTCCTGTGCCTTTCTAATAAGCCTAGGGTGATGCTTCTGCTGCCAATCTGGAGTCCCTGTTTGTGAACCACTGCCTGAGAACCTGCTGAGAGAGTCATGTTTCTCTTCCTTTCCTGTTTCTCACTGGTGAGGAGCCTTTTTGCCATGCTTCCGTTTTTCCAGAATCCCCAGGGATCAGCCAGGTAGAGGTTTTAGTTCTGTTGGCATACTCACTTTCCTATATCATTAACATCTACTGCCTTATTTCTGATTTTATTCTATTTAGAGCACACATTTTATTTATTCTTGATTTATTTGCACATGGGTGGCCCCAAATATTTGTTAGCTCATTAAAGCACCAGCCACATATTGGTCCATGTTCCCACAGCCCCAGCAGGGAGAATTTCATGCACTACTGAACTAAATTTCCTATCTCTGCTGGCCCTCGATTCGATGCACAGAGTAACTGTTCCTCACTTGTCTGTACCTAGTTCATGGCTTAGGTGCTACAAAATGAAGCTTTGTCTCTTGCTCTTCTAAGAAGGGGGAGGCTGTAAGAAGAATCTGTGATCACAGACTGAGTCCCCAAAATAGGCATCGCCTATGTGCTTTGAATGAGGTGTTCCTTCACTGAGGTAAAGTTTATCAGACAGGATAAACTTGCACATTGGCACCACCCAGAGAATTTACTAAAAATACCAATGTCCAGGTCCCACCCCAGAAGTTCTTTCCACATGGGTTGTGACCTGGCCCAGAGAGTTGTAAAGTCTTTTAGGTGATCTAACAAGTAGAAGGGTTTCTGATCTGCTGAAGTACATTGTTCTTAGGAGTTTCAAGACAGCCACATTTTACCTGGAGGGTTATATTCAGAAACACCTCTCCCTGCTTTACTTCTATGCCTCCTGGGGATGTTTTCCTTTTGAACGTTGCTTTCTGAAACAAGAAAACATAATGAACTGCTGTTTACATGTTGAACAAAATATTAACTTCATTCTGATTCTTGGATAAACCTGCTCTAAAGCTGGAAGTGAAAAAATAACTGCTGAGTAGTTTATTTTCTTTATCGGTTTAGCTTCTCTGGAAGGATTTGGCAGGTAAGCGTTTGTTCTCCTTGTAATTAACGACTAGAACAGGTTATCGAGATTAGACAATTCATTTTGGAATACTCCTCTCATTTGGAAGGACATTTCCCTGTTATGAAATAATTACACAAAAAAGTAAAATTACCAGTTTACTATGAAGATTTACTATAACAATGCCATATCATTCTGATAGTAATGACTACATGTGTATCTTCGCACTTATTTGGAAAATAATTCCAGTCATATAAAGCTACTTGAAAATATCTTATTTTGAATCGATTACTAACTAGTTGTTTCTAATCTAACTGATGCTGTAAAAAGAACCAATTGATTTCCACCTGCCCCCAAAGTTACGAGGTATCACCAGATAAAAGTGCCTACCATATATCTAGGAAATAGCTCTTTTTCAAATATAGTGTCAGTAGATCTAATCTGTTAAACTCTTCCTATTTCTTCCTTTCTTCATGTTCTGCCCTTTTATCGCAGAACAATAAAACATGGAGTGAAGTTTAGTTATATGATCCACCCATAGCCATTTAAAAATTTAGGCCCATTAGTCAATGTTACTTTCTGACTACTGGGACAATATAGGCAGTGTTCTGGAATTTCTAGAGTGATAAACTTCACCACACAAGATATGATAATTGGAGCATGCTAAATTCTGTTATTGATTCAGTGTACAAACTTGAACAAATAGTGAGCTTTTTTGCTGCATCTAGGATTAAAGCAAATTTACTTATTCTACTTTAAACATTCATGTTTCAGGAAACAATTTGAGGACAAATGGCTTGTTTAGAAGTTTAGATATAAGCCAGATGTTGGCGGCACGTGCCCGTGATCCACACCTTTGGGAGGCTGAGGCAGGAGGCTTGCACTCTCAAATATCAGCTTTACCAGCCTCATCATCATCTCTCACCTAGAGACGTGAAGACTACAGTATTAATATTTGTGCCACAGTTAGCATTTATAAAGTACTTTTGTTTATTTCTCCAAATCCCAGGGAGCGTGGAAGAGCAAAAACTTACCTGTGTTTTTTTAAGTAGTGATAGTCAGAAGGGTTAAATTAATAATTTAAGCTGAAGCAGGCAGAAATTTATGGAAGTAGGAAGCTACCTAGATTTTCTGACTCTGAATTAACTGTATACCAGATATAGTAGTTACCTATTGAGTAGCTAGTTGAGAAAGATGTGAAGGGTGAAGAAAAACAAAATTCTTATACTCGCTTATTTTATGTAATTTTTGCTAAGTCTTTCATGTTTTACACCAACTTGTCATTGGTAGAAGTATCCCTGTACTGGTGGTACAATTACACTGTAAACAGCAAAACGGTGGACATGCATTGGGGTCTATCTGTGACCTCATGTAGATTTTTCAAGCATTTTAGAACAAGAAGACTTGCAATATATGTATGCATTTGCTGTATAGGGTAATATTTTCTCTGACATTAGGGAAAATGAAACATTTTTATGGATTATGACATTTCTTTCCCCATGTTCCTTCTGTGCTTTGCCAGTTTTTGTAGTTCTTTCAGTTGACCACTAGAGGGCAGTCTTTAGTTAGTATTGTCACAAATATTCCACAGTGGGAACTTTGATTTAACTGGAAACATTTTGTGTGGCTGAGGCTGTTTTCCCCACATGGGCGAGGCACAGAATAAAGTTTCCAAGTGGTTCAAGTTTTATTTTGTCTTTTAATGCCTGACTTCCCTTCCACACACACTTTGGTCCCAGATGCTGTTTTTTGAACAACTCATACCCTCATCCCTATTCTAGCCTTATTGAAGTAATGGAGTGTTGTAAGTCTGCCCTTTGGAGGAGTTTGGTCTAAACTTAGGAAATGTAAAAACGACTGGGTCCCAGGATATGATGTATTCCGGGGAAGTCCGGGGATAATGCACTGAGAGGTCTGTGTGCCGGCTTAGGGAGCAGCTGGCAATTTGTATCTAGGAATAAATCTTGAGTATCTTTGTCCTTCCTTAGGTATCCAAATCACCTAAGACCACAGTTATAGTTGACACCACATTGCCAAATACACAGACTCACCTGAACCGTCCAACAAGTGTCTTTTCCTACTTTATTGAAACCCTCTGATTTTTTCCTAGCAAAAAAAAAAAACAAAAACAAATAAAAATGAATACACACAGGCTGCTTGCATAATACAGTCCAAGGGTTTACTATATTATGTATGTTATTAGTCACCAAGTATTGAATCCAAAAGTCACCTTTAACCATTTCCTGTTCTTTTCATTCCCCAATGACTGTTGATTCTTCTAATAGCATAACTTTCCTTTACTAATTCACTTTAAAAACCAAACCTGCATTTCAGGTTCTTGTTCTTTACAGACCCAATTAAAAAATGAGATGCCACCTTTTATTTTATTCAGTAAGTCAAATCCTCCTCTTCTTAGATTCTCCAAGAGTTGCTTCCATACAGTCTTACTGTGTTTTGCCATTTCCTTAAAGTTCCTTGTCATGCAATAGAAGTATTTATATAGCATATCCTCATAAAATCCTTTCCAGTAATTCTCTGCAATTAACAGATCTCTGTGATTGGGTCATAGTTGTCAGTTGAACTGTTGACCTTCCCAGTGAGAGGCAGAGTAGAGAGGGCAGTTACTGAGATGTAAATATGAACTTTGGGGTGCTGGAGAAAACAAAGGCTGGGTTTCTGGTTGCTATCACATCAAACCTTAGTTAAGGTATTTTATTGTTTGTAGAGTATGCAGAATTTTCCTCATGGGGGTGGACTGGGTTCACTCTATTTCCTGAAGGCTAGATGAAATTGGCACAAATCCTTACTGTACAGACTGTTAAAAGTCCCATATTACCTCCAGAGCTTTGAAGAAATCCTAGGGGACCCAGAGTCCACCCCAGGCTCACTGTCGGCCCCCTATCTGCTAGGCAGAGTTAGTTCAGTATCGGCCTTGTCTCCCGTTTGCCACACCACAGAGGTCACAGTGGAACTCAGCCCCACCCTCTACCTTCCCAACCATCAGGCTTCCCTCGCTCCCTACAGAAGGAAACATTCACACAGGATATTTATGGGTGTATCAGACTTTCTGATGGTTGAGGAAATGGAAGGCATAATCTTCACAAATCTCATGAAATAGTATTTAAATACTAGTAATATTCTTCAAAAGTGAGCTATGCAGTTGTCTCTGCAACAAACTTGCTAGCCTTCTGTTATTTTGCTTGGCCTTCTTCTCCAATACCTACCCCCCATATACCTCCTTTGCCAAAAATTACTCATAGAAACTCCACATTTTTCTCATTCAGTGGTATTTAGCACTTTATTTCTCTCAGCTCCATCCAGCTTTTGACCCGAAGACCTATCCAGGTACTTAGCAAAACGAACCTTTCTTTCCACAGCACCCACCCTTGACAGAGGGTACTTTTGGGTATAAACACATTCTGCCCAAGCCCTATTTATATGGGATACAATAAACAAATTAAAATTTGGCATTTAGCTCATATTTGATCTGGATATTCCAAATAACCAGTCTTAGCACTCATTCTTTCAACAAATAATTATTGAATACTACTTGTAAAAGGAAATACAGTTTCTGTTCTGTCGATCAGTTGTAATAAAAAAAAATTACTGTTTTCACATATCATTCTGGACTTCAGTCATCTCTATGAGGAAAGGGCATACAGTGTTTTGAGAATCTGTAACAGGAAATGTCTTAGTTTGGGCTACATAACAAAATGCCCTAGACTTAGTGGCTTATAATAGACCTGTATTTTCTCAAGAATCTAGAGGCTCTTGGGCGCAGATAGGCTGTGGGCACAGTGAGTTTCTGGTGAGAGGTGGCATCACCAACATAGTCGCTGTCTGAGCTTCCAAAGAGGAGTCTGTTCTGAGCAGTCTGTCTCTGAATGTCTCTGCATGCATTTGAAGATGTGATCTTTAAAGCATCATTGTCAGGAGTTTGGAGGGTAAAGATATTGCTAAAAGCCCTGTCAATCAGGCTGTATAGTATTTTGCAGAGCATAGAGGGCTTAATGTCTCTAGCACAAGACGATAACTCCCCAGGTCATGTTCTTTGGCCAAGTGACTCTAGCTTGCTCACCCTGCAGTGCACGTGGGTTGTGTTCTGGTGAGCAGGGTTCTGAGATCTTCTTAGTGCGGAACCAACCGCATTCAGCATGTTTCTTTTATTTACTTTTTGGCATCTTTGTGACCATAATACCAGCTGGCCTGATTTCTGTGTTTTCTTGTAACAGATATCCTATTTCCCCAAAGCAACTGGATCTCTCATTTCCCTGTGTAGAGTATTTATCTGTTGTTACTTTTTTAGCAGCTTTACAACTTCTGATTTGGTTGACTTTGTTAGATAACATCTCTGCTGTATTTTAAGTTTGTCCCAGCCAATCACTACAACAGCTCACATGTGTGTGACAAGGAAATTGATTACCATCCTTGAAACCAATTCTGAACCATGAAAGTCAGAGGATGAACTAAGCTTATTTAAGAGTGATTTGGCATCCTGGTGGTACTGTCAGAGTGAGGCAGCTCAGCAGACTTATTTTCAAATACCTCAAAGTTCATGGAAATAATAACTTTTTACATAAGTTGTTTTGAAGTTTTCTGGGCTTGAGCGTAACTAAACAGTTTTGTGTGCTATCCATGTTCTCAAATTTGAGGTTTATATTTGACATCTAATGCACTGCTTTCAAAGCAATGAAATGCTCCAGGATCTAAGATGGAAGAAATTATGTAAAAATAAAACATAAAATAAGTGTCATCTAAAAAGATAAAATGCAAAAACTAAACCTGTGTTTTTAACTCTCTGATGCTTGCCTTTAATTTTTCTCTAAATTAAAGCAAGTATTTGCCACTAGCTATTGTCATAATGACTGAAATTTGGTTTTTAGTCACCAGGTGTGAAATCCTGAGCCCAGTTTCTCAGTGCATTGATCCCAGGCACGCACACAACAATCTTCTTAGAGGAAGATCAGGATCGGCAACTTGCTGAATGCACAACCTAGGCGCAAATCCCTTTAGCCTCATACCTGCAACTGGGTTCTTAGTGGCATGTCACACCATTATGAAAGCTCTGTTTATTTCCCAGCCATAAACTCTGCTTAAATTTCTATTAATAGTAATTTGATTTTTTTTCTCTTTCTCTAGACTGTAAATTTATATAACTGGATTTCTGCATCACTGGTAATACTTGAAATGGATTTATTTTTTAAACTTATGATATTAAATGACTCCCATAATCTGAAAATTCCTCCCAAAACAACCAGACCGTCCTTGTTCTTTCATTTGACTAAAAGTTTTTTGGCCAAATGGGTTAGTTTCCTAGGGCTGCAACAATGAAGTCTCACAAAATAGGCACCTTACAGCAGAAAGGTGTGGTTTCATAGTTCTAGAGGCCAGATGTCCAAAATAAATGTGTGGGCAACTTGGTTCCTCCTGAAGGTTATGAAGAAGGAGCTGCTCTGGGCCTCTCTTCTTGGGGTGCAGATGGCTGGCTTATCACTGAGTCTCTTCAGAGTTTTGCTCTATGCATGTCTGTGTCCAAATTCCACTCTTTGTAAGAACACCAGTAACATTGGATTAGGGCCCACTCTAATGATCTTATTTCACCTTCATTACCTCTTTAAACAGCTTTAGTCCACATAAGGTCACTTTCTGAGATAGAGTGTCAACATACTTTCTTGAGTGAGATGACACAATCCCACCCTAACCCTAAATTCAGAGCCGGAGTAGTACGTGGAAGTAGGGGGCTAGTGCTATGACATGGACCCATTCCAGAAGCGTGGCCTAAAAAAGATTTCCCTTCTCATAGTAGATTGGATCCACTGACTTCTACTCCAATATTGTATCAGTAACATGCTAATTCTATCTTGATAGAATAGATGTCATGTATTTCATAATTTCCTCACTGATGTAATTTCAAAAGTTTTCACAAAATTGGCTGCATCCTTCCATCTCTACACTTTTGCCACAAAGGGAAGTGTCTACCCAGGAGGGCTTCTTTTGGAAGAACCAGTTTGGGGGCTCAGGTGAGTAGACATAGCCAGCATCTTTCCCCTTTCCTTTGTTCTCTGTCTTTGTTACTTCTCTCATCACTTGGACATAATACCTGGTATCCACATATTAAAGGTTTATTTTGGCTCACAGTTTGTAGAAGTTTCAGTCCACAGCCAGCTGGCTCTAAGGCAGGGTGGAATGGCAAAGGAACACGGCAGAGGAGTATTGCTCATGGCATGGCAGACACGAAGTGGAGGGCAGTAAGGGGAGGGAGGAAGAAAATACCCCCTTCTAAGCCACACTTCCAGTAACCACCCTTCTTGGACTAGTCTTCATCTCCCTACATAACCCTTAGCTATGAACTCATTGATGGATGAACCAGTTTTAGTCACTAATGCTGTTCACTGATGGTATCATGGCTCCATGATCCATTTGCCTCCCAAAAGCCTCACCTATGAGCATATGAGGCTGTGGGGATGCAAGCAGATATAGACCATAACAGCCTTCGAGACCTCCTGGTTTTTCCTGTTGCACCCACAAAGACCAACCTCTGTTCCCACAAAGACAAACTAATGTTCCCTGGGTGTGTCTTCCCAGATAAAGCCTCTGGTATAGCAAGTATCCAGAGAGACCAAAGCTGTTAGATTTTGAAGGAGCTGCTTCCAGCACTGGATATGCTTATTCAGTATTATTGTTGGTAAAGAAGGTTTTTGTTGATATTAGCTCCTGAGACCTCACTGGCTTTTGCCAACAGTAAACATTGCTGAGTACACAAGTGACGAGGCCTTATGTCATCTGGTGTGAAGTTTACAATCCCCCTAGATTGAGTCCTAGTGTTGTAGATGAGGAAACTGAGGCTCACAGATACCCAGAAGCCTCTTGGGTGACACGGATTTGTGGCAAATGTGCCCGGTTTGTACTTGGGCATGTGGAAGAGCTGTGGGTCCCGTCCTCACCGCCCAGTTCGGGAATTCATTTTTAGATTTTTCCCACTGAGAAAATTACATGAAGGATTAGAGATGACCTCCCTTTAACACTGTTTGGCACACTTAATCATGAATTCACTGGTTTTGAAACTATTCAGACTAACAATCATTTTAAATGCCTTGAGGAACTAGAGCTTTTCACTGAACCAGCATACTATTTAGAAGATAAATATTTTATAAAATAAAGAAAGTCAAGAAGAGTGGTGAAGAAAGCAGAAGAAAATGGGCATAATTATAATGAACATCTGTGGATCAGCGGAACACAAGTCCTGGACGGGAAGGCAGAAGACCCAGCTCTGGGAACCAGGAAGGAGGAGGGAGAGAAGCTGCTTGTGGAAGGCAGCTCTGAGGGTGCAGGGAACTTGGCACTTGGCTGAGCTGGCTTTGAAGATGGCATCTCGGTGAAATGGTCCACATTCTGTCCCTTCTTGATGAACATCATGGAGAAGTGCATTTACACACCTTTGCTACCTATGGATTTGTGCCTCTATATGAATATTTCTCTTTCTTCCTCAGATAGGATTATACTTTGAGAACAAAAAATGTCAGCCCTGGAAGCAAAGATGAGGCCAACTTCAGGGCTTGTTGAATTTCTTCAGAGATAGCTAGGGTTGTTCATGTTTGTGTCTGCATATGTGTGCACGTGTGTGCGTGTATGTACATGTATGCACAGGTATGAGAATGCAGTGTCACTCATTGGCAGACATCATTGGTAACCTCCTGTACACTGTGTGAGCTGGTCAGATTCCTATGATTTCATGACAGTCCACTTGGATAGGGGTTAACTCAGATTAACACCATTTATGCTTAACCAGTAACATTTAAAAAATATAATTGCTCTATGTCACCACTGTTTAATCTATCATTTCCTAAGAAATAAAACATTTTTTAAAATGTCCTTTCATCCACTGCTAATTGCTAAATCTGCAGATGGTCCTGATCTTTGTGAAGTGAACAGGTCAAGTGATTAATCATTTGATTAGAACTTTCCTTGGCCCCTAAAGGTACTTGGAAGACATTTCTAAAGATCATTGCCTCTCTTTTAGGTAATGAGCCATTATGAATGGCTCTTCAGTCCTTAAAAGGCTGAATATTCATGCTGAACTGTCTTGGCAACTGACCTAAGTCAATATGATTAGAAACATATCTGGCTTCTTTCAGTTGGGCATTTATAAGTGCCAGTAAATTTTGAGCTGGTAAAAGTTAGCTATTTTTCTACATACAGTTTTACCACTTGGTTACAAAGCAAGCAAGTCTAAGATTTGATTCTGATTTACATGAGGACATTTATTATCAAGCAAGCATGAAATAAATTATAAAATCAATTCTGTTTCTCTAGGTCAGTGGTGGGGAACCTATGGCATGTGTGCTGCAGTGGGCTGTTTATAGCATTGAAAGTTCTAAAAGGTTCGGCATCACTTTTTCCCTTAAGGTGAAAAAACATTCTAAGTCATTCTGTCTCTAAGTCCATCGCTGTCATGGAAATCGTGCACATCCATATACATATTTTCTCAGTTCTTCTTTTATACTGGTTCATTCTGCCTCCTCTCCCCTCAGCCATAGCCCCAACATCACGGTTGACAGACATTCAGTTCCATTTCTTTGCCATCCAATTTTTAAACATAGTGCCAGACACATTTCCTAAAACTGCCCGGATTAAATTATTCCCCTGCTTAAAGACTCTCAAGGACATGGATACCTTATTTCATACTCGAAAACTCCTTCACACACTCAGTCCCCACTCACCTTTACGACTTTGTATCCCCACCCTATTTTGTACAATCCTCTTTTGACTTTGTGTTCATAGTCCTTCAACTATCTCACAGGCAAAGGGCATCCTTTGGGAGTTCTTTTCCCATAATGTTCTTGTTTTCTTGCCCCCCCCCCACGTGTTGTAGCCACAAAGCTTTTTGCTAGTGTTTCATATGTCTGGAATTTGTAACTAATAATCATAAGTAAAACTGTTTTAATTGTAAGTGTTGTCACTTATTGCTCTAACGCGACTTCAAGCTTGTTGTGTAACATTTTTGAGCCTCAGTTTCTACATCAGCACAGTGGCAATAATGCCTATTAACCTAGTGTCCCTCTTTAATTAATCTTAGCTTCCTGTCACCTTTCTTCCCTGCGGAAGTCACAAATTGTCTTAGGATTATATATTGTATCTTTCCTGGTCTGTGTAAATACTTTGGCCACATAGCTTTATTTCTGTGTAGTCACAGAACCCAGGGCACGTTCTCACATATTTTCTCCTTTATTCTTACAATATAATGGGAGTGTATATAATCTCTGATGCTACTTTATTTTCTGTTGCTATTAACAAAATATACAGGATAAGTTTTAAACAAAGGGGTTTATTTTGGCTCACAGTTTTGGTCCACAGACAAGGAGCATCTGTGTATATGTCTGTCTGGTCTTTTTCTCTTCTTTCTTCCTCCCTTCCCTCCTATCTCTCTCCTTTCTCTCTCTCTCTCTCTCTCTCTCTCTCTCTCTCTCTCTCTCTCTCTCTCTCTCACCACCAGGACCAAATATTGGAGGCTCCATCCTAATGATCTTATCTGTTCCTTATCTTTCTAAAGACCCCCATTTGAAACAGGGTTTCTACCCTCTTAATACCTCCCAATGGGGATTAAATTCAACATAGGGGGCCAGGGTGAGACAGACCCAAACTACATCCAAACACAACATCCCTGATTTGTCAAAAGGGAAAGCGAGAGGCAAAAGTTTAACTGCCTTTCCCAGAACAAACTGCACAAGTGAGCCTTGAATCCACGTCAGCCCAGGCCTCTCTCCTTCCTCCTACAGCTGTACCTTTAGAAGCAGCAATTTATTTTTATTGGTTATATTTAAGCATTTAATTTTATAACTCTCATAGGGACTAACCTATGATGACCACCTGCAATTAAGAAGGTATTCTATAAGTACTTTTAAAGGAGTAAATGAATATAACAAGGTATATTAATAATCCAAAATAATCATTTGAGGGACAGTTTTGTCTAGGTTTGGGAGGGGGCTGCCTCACTTTCCATCCAACTGGTTTCTCCGAGGGTGGCGGCATGAAATCTTCATTCTGAAACACAGAATCATGAGGTTAAAGGAAGCATTCAATGCCATCATCTGGGATGAAGCAGAATTCACATCAAGGGTTCTCTAAGGTTGCTTTGTGTTGCTGTGAACACTGTAGTCATAGCTTCTCAGCCTTTGTCTAAGATCAAGTAGAGTGTTTGTTCTTGTGGCTTTTCATAACTGATGTGTTCTCCATCCAAGGACAACAGATTTAGACCATACATGCATTTCAATGTATTAAGCTCCATTTAACCACAAATTTTTAAACAAGAGACTTACTTGAATTCTCTTGGATGCCTTTCTTCTATTGACATTGTTCCTATAAAATGCCATAGTGGATTGTTCTGTGATGCTTGGTAGACTGTTATGACTTGAGTCTGCATTCTGGAAGTGTTCCTCAGACAGAGATAAGGGACATTTTCCTTCTCACAGAAAGTATTAACAGTGCACCCTGGCCCAGCTGCCTAAGCTCCCTCATGCATACATTCTGGGGTTGGGGTGGACAGCTCAGGAGAACCATTGTGCTGCACAATGAAAATAAAAATAAAATGATTATTCAGTGAAGAAATGGGTTACACCTACTTGGGTTTAACAAAAAGCATAGCTGTGATATGTGAAACATTTTCCTATTAGCTTCATCAGTTTCATATTATGAGTTTCATATTAGGCTCTATTAAAGAAAAGATAGAAGAGGAAGATAAGACAGAGTAAAGGAGGAAGCAAAATTTAGGTAGAGGGTCCAATGAAAAATAAGAACAAAAAGAGGAAAAGGAAAGAAAAAGAAAAAGAACAGTAACATCAGCTACTCTGTGTGTTCTGAGGTCCGGGAGCCAGTCGTAGGTCAACAGCTTTAGTCACGCATCCTGTTATTCACTTTGGGTATCAGAATACATTTTCACACTCCTTTGAAATTTCCATATACTCCACAATGATTCCACAGCAATCTTTCCTTACTGGGAAATTGCTTATCTGCTTTTCCTTTCAGTCTTGGAGGTCTATGTGTTTTTCTTAATGCTTCCTTTTTTCCCATGAACCCCCAAATATTTTGAAATGGGTTAAATAATGCATTTGGTCTTACATATTTCCATTGTAACCTTAACTCGGGGCTAATTATTCCAAAACAAAATGGAGTGGCTTCTTCCTGGAAAACTGAAATACGACATTTTTCAATGTTCACATTGTTATTTTGTTTTGTTTAGTTATTTCAAAATGGACATGTTTTGGCACGAGCTGTGCTCTACATTTGACTAAACTAGTGTCCTCTGTAAGTTCCTGTATCCTTGCCTACAGAGTAACAATACCGGCTCCTCTGCAGTTCTCCTCCTCTATGACGCACTCTGTGCCTGGATGGCAAGTCTGGCATACAGTAGATAAAATGGTGTCCATTTCCCCTCCACTGGCTCCCACCAAGTATAGGAAGGACGTGAAGAACTGTTCCTGGCTTTTGATTTCTGCCGATTATAATGAATGTGGTATCACATGTGTTTACAAGTCATAAAATTATTTATTAGGGCTTCAGCTCTGTGTGTTCTGAGCTCAGAGGAATATAACTTTGGTTCCAGGTGAAACTGAACCTGGATCTGACTGCATTCCTATTAGAATACTGAACCTTGCTTTACAAAATCCCAAATAACAAGGAAAAGAGGTAGCAATCCAGAAATAACAGAACTAAATCAAGGACCTCAGTGTTATCCTAGATTAAAATACTACTTATATGCACTTAAGGTACCCATATTGCAAGAGTCAGGCCTGTATAGAGCTTAAAATATGACTAATTAAATAAACCATATGACTTTATCAATGCCAAGAAAATTATGACAATTCCAAGTGACACTTTTTTCCACCAGATGTAGAACAGAGAATCTTGAATCTCGGCACCAGAAGGGCTATAGACTTCATTGTAGCCTAATCACTCATCAGCACAGGAGCTGCCTCGACCACACATCTGAGAACTGCTTCCTGCACCCTTGGCAGCCAGTTCTACCAACAGACAGCTCAGGTTGTTCAGAAACCACCTTCATGTGTAACTAGCTGCTTGACCATCTCTTACACTTAATTCTCAGTGCAACATTTCTGTTGATTTTCTTCCAGGAACTGGTCTCCACTGCTAGGAAAACTGGCATGTCAGTTCTAACTGTGTTCTTCCAGACATGATGATTCCTACCTTTGGAGGTATCTCTCTCTCTCTCTCTCTCTCTCTCTCAATATTTCTAGATTCATCACCAGCCTTGTTCCCATTAAGGCTGTGGTTATCCACAGCAGCCAGATCTTCCCTGTGCTTAAAGAACAGTGAATTGATTGTCTCCAGTGAACAGTAACTTCCTTTTAAAGGTTAAGGAAGCTTAAAATTACATTGTGTTTATTTTAGATTTTGTATCATTGGGTTTTTAAATGAAATTCATATCACTAACTAGGACAAACTGATAAGTGACCTTTCAAAACCTTCCTTTCCTATACCTTTGTGGTTTTTTTAAAATACGTTTTGCTAAATTTTTCTAGCCTATAGAAACAAAGGACATTATATTATGAATTTTAATTCTGTTAACTTCTGCTCACATTTGCTGAACACACTTCCCCTATGCAATCCATCTTCTTATTTCTGGAGTAGCCAAAGGTGGTGCAAAAGAACAAGCTCCCCTCTTTGAGGACCACTGCTCTCCCACCAGACCCAGCAGCTCCCTGGATTCCCCAAGTCTTAGCAGGCCACCTTCTCACCCAGGCACCTGAGGCCTTGCTTCTACTCTGTACCTGCTCCAAGGGACATTAACATTTCTCTCTTTGTTCCTGATATTGTAAAAATTCTATGCAGTATCTCTTTACTTGAAGCTGTCATTAAACAGTCTTCAAAGCCCTCATTTTTAAGTCCTTCACAATGACCATCTGAGAGATACAGAATACCATTTGCCCATTCTTCTATCACTGAGAATGTTGATCTTTTATCGTAGTTTATTTTAAGCAAAGGGTGTGCTTTACCTTGTTACTGTTATAATTGAAATTCCACTCACTTTTAGCATTTGAGAATAGTTTCATATCCTAATTTGATATATTAGCATGGTTAACAGCATTTAGCGTCACATAAATATTTTAAAGATGAATCTCTGAGGTTTTATTCAACAAATAAAAGTTAGCTGCTGACAGACCAGTTTTATGTCAGTGTGTGGCACTTCTGTGGTTTTTGCTATGAGAAGCCTACATGAAAGACAGACATACTTTGCAAGGGATGAGTTAAAATCTAACCTGTACTTGCTAAAATCACTGAACATTAGTTTAGCTGCTAATGGTATATTTCCTAATTATCATTTAAAACCCTCTATTAAAGATAAATCACACAAATGAATTTTAGAAGTAAAAGAAGTTTATGGCTTAATCAAGTCAATCCATCCATATATGCATTTCTTAATAAATCATTTATTGTCTTCTTTCTGAATCTTACAGGCAAGACAAATATAAGGGAATAAAGGGCAATTCACAGACCTCTCCTTGTGATATGGGTGACAGAAGAGTAAATAGGAGAGGCAGAGCATATGATTGCTTCTGTTTCACAGGTGAAGAAAGGATTCCTAAGTAACTGAAATTTAAGCAGCAGCTTAAGAAAGAACAAAGAATTCAACAGAAAAAGACAAGTGATTGGGTAACAAGCTTAAAAGGGCAAGGCATGTGGGGAACTACATGTATTAGAAGGCACAGTATTCAGCTTGGGATGAAATTATGTAGATGTTAGTCTTACAGATAGTTTTAGTATAAGGAACGTAAGAAATGTTTGTATTATGTACCATGAAACAGGAAAAAAATCAAGGTTATTCAAGAAAAGGAGTGATATGGTTTGGAAAGGCATTTTTATTTCTTTATGGAAGACGGAATATCTGGAGGCAAGAGGTAAGACTTTGTCAGTGTGACAGATAAGTTTATTAATAAAGCAGATAACTTACAGGCAAATCTATGCAGGATGAGGTCAGTTTATCTCATCTCCAAGGGTTCTGAACATATGGTAAGATTTACCTTGTCACTTTTGTTTATTTGCATGGTGAAATCTTTAGATAGATAGAAAAAGAAAAAAGTTGGTGAAAGGCACCAACATGCTCCTTTGCCTTGGTTTTATGTGCCTTGTGGAAGGTAGCTGATCCAAAGCTATGAAACTCAACATCTCCCCAATCCCATGTCTTGCTCTTTTGTATGATGTAGTGAGTAAATGCCTCAGGCTTCTTTTGTCCACTAACAAGCCAGTAGTGAGTCACAGTCTGAACCTGAGGAAATGTTCATTTACTTTTTCATGGTCGCGGCAATGAGACTTTTTCTTTTTGTAAGGCTGAAGCAACTATTCTTGCCTAAAGTGCCTGGTAAGAAGGTCATTTTCTCCCACAGGTTGGGAGCAGAATGTCAAACTAGAATTCTAAGTGCTCCATCATCATTCTGATAGCCTCAGGAAATTGAAGTTTCACAGCTGCCTGGAACCCACATGCTTCGCATGATGTAGATCAGCACTGTTAATTAGCTGTTTCAGGATTCTTAATGCCCTGTGGCTTTGGAAACACTTTGTTAACTCAGAGAGGAAAGGAAAAGCTGGAAGCAATTGGACTACAGCTGAATTTATTATAATTCAATTTAACCTCTCATCTTTCCAAATCCCTGTTCAGAATCTGTTGAAAATTGTAGTTGACTTAAATTGTTTGTTAGTGACACATCCGAAGAGAAGAGGGAGATCACAATTCAAGATTTCTTGAAGCTACAGAAATATGGGGAACAGCAGAAAAGGTATAATCAGTGGAACTTTCCAAACACACATATGCAATTCCAGAGGCTAGAAAATATAAGCTGGAGTGAGAGAAAGGAGAAGCCAGATGACGCAGAAAGCCCAGTAGGGTACCAATGAGTCTGCATTTCTGTTCTTACAAATGCAAAGCTAAGAGCTACCATCCCCAGCACACACTCTACTCAGTACACAAAGCTGGCACTTACCAGAAGCATAATTCTTCTCAATACGATTCTCATGACATAACCTGACCAACCGCATGAAACCCGATGGGGAAAACAACTGTTGTCATTGGCAACAAGTGTAGGAATTGCATCATAAGTAAACCACACACTTCATTTCACAGAGCAGTTTAGAGTACAACCTGCCAGACTTGCCCTATGCTGTGCTGTGCATGTGATGTCATAAAGGCAAAACAAAATTTCACAGGAAAGTCCATGTAAATCTTTAAAAGAAACACACAAAGGCTAATTTGTTCATGTCCTTCTCATAGTGGACATTGCAAATTTTTTTGTATAAAAGTGGCCTTTAAAAGCCACCTCTCTGCCCACTAAACCTGAACAATGGCATCTTCTTCACCATCGTCTTCTGAAGTGACACCGTGAAAGTGAAAGGGTTTCTGTAGTTCATGATCCTTGGCTTAGGTAGATCACATTCCCTTCAGATACTGTACTGGGAGAGGTTGGTGACCTAGATTTGTATATCTTTATACTATTTGCACAGAATTCCTGAAACACAGATGCTCAGTAAAAGAAAAATGTTTGCTGAATGAATTAATGAGTCAATAAAATAACTAATTTTCATTAGTATGTGTGTTGTACTGGGATTGGAATCCAACAACTCTCTACCACTGTGCTGTGTCCCCAGCCCTTTTCATTGTATTTTTTAATGTTGAGACAGTTTCTCCTTAAGTTGCCTTGGTTGGCCTCAAATTTTCAGCATTCTGGCCTCAACCTCTCAAATAGCTGGGATTGGCCTGAACATCACACCCAGCTCTTGAAATGCTAACTTTAAGGATATTCTTATAGTAGAGATTTTACAACGAGAAATTTTCTTGTACTCACAAATGAAAGGTACATTTACTTAAATTTTGGGATAACAACTATTCTGATTCCGGTAACACACTCTTATGCTTTTCCTAATATACTTACAAAATGAGAAAACAGGGCTTTTAATTATAAACTAATGTTTACATCTGTGTTTTAAAAATGTATACATTGTGTAATTTCTGAGACCAGGATAACTGTGTAGTGAATAAAAGTCTCCAAAATACATGGTATTAATTTTAAAGCAGGGTTAAAGACATTAAGTGATAAAAAAAAAAGTTTGAATATTGTTTTAAGATTTAGTGACTTAGATTGTATGATATTTGCTCCTGTGAAATACTTAGGCTCCCTGAAATGCTACCTAACTCCCAAGTTAATAACCCAAACTTGTTTTGAAATACTAATGTTAAAGCTAATTAGCTTTACAGATGTCAACTGTGACACCTGATCTACTCTCATGTAGATTTTTAATGTCCATGTTTCAACCTGTTCCATGCTATGCCCTTTATTACATCTCTCTTATGAAAGGGCCTGTAAGATTTTACTTTTTACTTTTATACTGTTATTTTAGTGAAAAAGAACTGAGAGGAACTTGAGATTCCTGTATATTTAGAGTATCATTCGTTTTAGTTTTGATCTTTGTTTCTTAATCCATGAATGCCTAAGAACTTTGATTTACAACCAAGAATCTTAAACAGCACAATCCTTTATATTCATTTATTTTTTTAAGCTGAAAGTTGCTTTTGGGAATCATAAACTGTACTGTACTTTCTTTGCGCTCTTGGAGAGTGTTGAGTGAAGAGGGGGGAATATTCACTCCCTTCCCTGATGGGCAGGTTCTTCTTTATCATATAGATGAGCCTGAAAACTTTTTTGAGCTCAGACAAGGAGCTAGTACCTTTTGACTTACAACATGTAATGTCAAGAACAACTTTTAACTGCTTCCAGGGTCAATTAAATGCAGTTGAATATCAAATAGATGTATAAATTATATCCTGTTCCAATTTAGTTAGAAATCAGTGATGTTCTGTTTGATAAAAGATGAATGCTTTAGACTAGAACACTACAACTGAACTGAATTGGAGCCTGGGCAGGAAAGTCTTTATGGGAGACAAGACATGGTAGAGGAGCCAAGATTATATGCCTTAGAGAAGAAAAGGATTATTTAGGTATCTTTGATCAGTGGGCAGTGAAGGAAATCAGATGGCCATTTCTAGTCAGGACAGTGCAGAATGAATGACCTGAAGTTATGGATGTGGGTGTATATTTTTCTAAATCTTGTGTTATGTCAAATTGGGCCACACATTGGAATCATGAAGAAGTTTACAAACTGTGTCCCATCCTCAGAGAGCCTTCTTGGTTTGGTTTGGAGCATGGCCTGGATACTGAAATTCATACAACTTTTTGGGTATTTTTAATATGCAACTAATTTTGAGAATGCAGCTCTAAATTAGAGAATACTAAAACCAACCATTCTGCTTGGGCCTGAAATGTTTCTCACTGTAGTTCCTGTGATATGTTCAGACATTGTTTCTAGAAGCTCCTGGCTAGCACAAATCATGGGTGTGGTAATTCATCAGCACATTCTTACTAACGTATAGATGTCACATAGTTTGGAAGAGGCTGCAGAGCAAGTTCTAAGGAACTTCTAAGGCATGGGCAAAGAGGGCCACAATCATCCCACGGAATATAAAGGAGTCATTAGGTCGGTCTTTCCCCCTATTTAAGTCCTACATGTCTCCATGTACAATGCCACGAAATTCTGAAAAATTGTTAGAGAAAAGTTGCTTACAATCCACTATTTCTTAAGATAAATGCATAAATTGTGTCACTTTGGTAAAAAGAATGCTGCTTGGGGTTACATGGGTGTCACATAGACTAATAAGATGAAAGGAACCAATAGAACTTTAAATTTCTTTACAACTTCTGGATTACATGATTCTTCATTTCAAGATCTTGCAACTTGAAAAATGATGGTTAACACTTGAGTAGGCTCTATATCAGCTTGTGAGATAGTGAAACACAAAGTTAAAATGAGGGCCCTCCTCTGAAATGTTTCTTTATAAAAACAGCACGTGGTTCAGTATTCCAGAGGCTCACTATAATATTTATGTGTTAGTATCTTCTTTGGAAGATTTACTTAACCAAGCGTTTATTGAATACTTATTACTTGCTACCCTGTAATCCTATATTTGTCAAATACCCTCTTATAAATTGGGATCTGGCCTAAGAGAGATATTAGGAATACATGTATCTGATAAAAGCCTCATAGCTAGAAATTACAGAGAGCTTCTATAAACAATAATAAACAATAGAGTTTTAAAAAAATTACCAAAGAACAGGCACTTCAATTTAGAGGATGTCAAAGCAGACAATAAACAGTTGTGCTTTAGAGCCGGTAATGACTCAATAAGCACTTATTTGTACATGTTCAGAAATTTGGTAACCTAAACTCTTAAACTCATCAATTATTTTAAATTAAATTATATAAATCTTCAACTCAGTAAATTACTTTAAAAATAAAACTAACACAAAATGCACTTGTTATTTCTTTATGATATTATCTATAATCTTGAGGATATTTGCTTATTTCATCCCTATGATGGACACACTATAAAATAATGCGCTAATGTGTATCTTATATTGAACTAAACTTGAGTGGTGATTAAACAATAGAAAATAGCAAATGCTATAATTCATGGATTGGTTGCTTTATTTTGTTGATTGCATAGATTTAGGAAGGTGATGGAAAAATGTTACTAAAGCATATTAAAATTGATCATGTATGTAATCAGAATTTTAAATAGCACAAGAACTGAGGCCATGGTCTTCTCGAATTTTAAAACACACAGCCAAGAAATTTCCCTGGTAACTGACAAATAAGGAAAATCACAACATACTTTTTTATTATTTCACTTTTGTCTTACTTGTTAACATAAACCAAAATATCAACCAAAGGTCTTGTAGAAAATGCTTTCTCTTATCAGTTGTATCTTTGGTTTGGTTGGCTCTGTGGTCATTGATTTAATCGCCATCATTTTAGATAAGCAAAATAAGACTAAGAGCATGATTGGTTTGCCTTAGGCTCAAGGAGAAGTATGGCGCAATTGAGCCCAGACTCCTGGTGCAGTGTTCATTTAACCACACAAATCTGTTTATTTGAGGATGCTGCCATGACACTATTGTCAGTCCAGAATCCAGTGAGTCTCTGAGTCCAGTTCTTCATCTGTAGAACTCTGATTTTGCCCAAGGAAAAAGTTTCACAGTCCTGCCCAGGCATTATACCTCCTGTGTGGATGTGTAAATGAATGAGTAGATAAGAAGAATAAATGCTTAGCACAATCTAGTTTTATGGTAGGAAAACCAATTTTAAAAACAGTATTCCGAGTAGTACTAGAACATTAGTGAAGAAGAATGTTAGTATCTTTTCCTTCTCAAAAGCCTTCTATAATGTAAAGATATTGTCATATTAGAGATACTCCAGGGAAATGCTTGGTCAACTAAATTTAGTAAAGAGCTGAAATTGAACAGTGCCTTGGGAACAGAGTAAAATATAGCTTTTCCTTTCTGTGAATTTTAATGGTAAACACTGGTACTCTTCTTAACTTTTATCTTAAAAAGAACAAAACAAGATATTCTTGGAAGAAAAAAGAACTTTGAGAAACTGGTACAGGAAAATTGATAGTGGCATAAGGATTTCTGAGGGAAAAAATGTGGGAATTCCAGCACTTTCAGTGAGAATATAAATAGAATCATTCCCTTTGGAGAAGAGTTTGGCAGTTTTATCAAAAGTTTAAGACTGCAGATATCTTACCACTTAAGATGCCTACTTCTGTCATTAAAAAAAAATAGCTGCAATGTATGACCAATGATTTGATTTGCAAGGCTGTTCTTTGTATGAAGTAGTGGGAAGCTGAGAACCTTAAGGATTTTCTGTAATGAAAAAGCTAAATGAACTAGGAACTAGCCGTACTACAGAATAGTATGCATCAGCTTAAAATGGAAAGGAAGATCTTGCTGAAGGGTAAAAGCAAGTCCCTGAATGATCCTTAAATATGATACTATGCTTAAAAAAGACTCAGAAATTGGCAATATTTGTTCTTATGGCATATAATTGTTCATAAAAATCACATGAATGTCCAGAATTTACTGTCCAATATATTGGCCACTAGCCAAATAAAATATATTGGCCACTAGCCAAATAAAATTATTTAAATTTAAATCAATGAAATGAAGTCAAAGTTAAAATTCAGTTCTTCAGTCATTTGAGCTACACTTTAAGTGTTAAGAGCCACATTTGGCTGGTGGCCTCTGTGACAGACAGCAGAGTTCCAGATAGATAAACACAACTGGTAAACAGGTTACCTGTGGATAGGGGAGAGTTTGGGAACGGTGGTCCATAGAAACTTTAGATTTCTACATGACTTTTGAAATTTCACAATGAAAAAAATCATTTAGATAACTTAAAATGAATGAATACATCTGTAAAATTAAATCATGCCTACCTATAGGGTTTACAAAACATTTTAAAACTTTTAGTATGTGTATCAGAGTAAATTAATTTGGACACACCAACCCATTAGCCTATAACTATCTAGAAAAAATATGTACACAATACTAAAACCAATTGTATAAAACCATTTACTCCCCTCCCTGCTTTTCATAAGTGTCTACTCCAGGCATTTAACATACAAGGATCACAAGCCAACTGCTGCTTAGATTGAGGTGTTTCATTGTGTATACCTCAAGAACATCTGTTGGTCACACATTGATTTTCCCTTGGAACATTAAATAATCACGGGTTGGCTTCATGCAGTCTTTATATAATTGCATGCTGTAAGTGGTGGGTACTATGTTCCCTGGAATGTATATTTTTAAAATAGTGTAGTGGCCACTTATTTATTTTGTAAAGGCTTAAAATATTAGTTAAAAAAAAGAAAATTTCTAGCATGTACAAGACACAGGCTTCAAACCTCCAGTGCCACTACCACTATTGCAACCACCCCAATAATAGTAATTTTAGGGAGGAAAAAAGAGTGGCATTCATAATTTAGCAACCATTTGATCATGTCCAGGTCAGAACAACTTATTTGAAACATTAGAAAGAAAAGCACATACCTGCTGTTAGAGTTATCCGTAGACTATGAAACAAGGCCTGTAGGTTTTGTGGATGTATACTTTCTTGATTAAATAGTAGTGATTCAATTAGTGTTAAATTTTGTTGGTAAATGTCCTTGGCAGTGCTTCATTTTGCACAGTGGAGTAGACTGAGAGTTTCAGCTGAGTATGAGGATGAGTAATTTCCACAGACACAAAAGAATGAGCACATCCATGTGCAGAAAGAACCTAACACATTGTATTTGTCCCATTAAATTCTTGTAGAATAATCTAAAAATCACATTCAGGAAACAGTCTACAAATATTAAAGTTTGACTTGCTTCCAGATAATAACATAGACATAGCCAGATAATTCTAACATACTTGTAAAAGGGTTTATTTCAACTTAAATAATTCTTGCCTCATTGTAAAAGTGTGAATTTAATATAGAAAAATTTTCTTCTAGAATCAGATATTTTATAGTACATGTGCTTCTTTTGCATTAGCTATTAAAATATTGGCAGCTACACTAACACTAAATGACTGAATATAAAGAAATAGCATCACCTAGGTTGAAGTCAATTGCGTTTGTTCAGTAGATCGCATGAGCCATCGAATCCCTACTTGCTCTCGCACATGGACACTAGATGCTAGTGTTGGTCCATGGATGAGTGTGTCACCAGACCAGTGTCACCAAAGAGCTTTGAAAATTCAGACTCTCAAGGCCTACACCGAACACAGTCAGAGTCTTCGTTTTAGCATGGTCTCTACGTGACTCTTACGTGCATTGAAGATTATAAAGTTTGGCTGCCAATTGCCTTTACATATCCTCTCACATGCACTGTCGTCTAGTCCAGTACTTCTTCAGCCTTCCAAATAGCATGTTATCTACCACATTATCATTTATCTCACACATCCAGCTCTCTCATAGCTCTACTAAGGTTATTGATAGTTTTTGTGAATTTTTTTACAACAGTTGCAAATGAGAGTGTCCTGAGCCTGGAGCAGAAACACAATGGTAATCAAGTCTAACAGAAGGTAGTATCCAGGCAGTACATGGAGCCACCAACCATTCTGCCGGGAGCATTCTGACTGTGAAGAAACATGTGTGTGCACGCATACATGCGCACGTACACACTCCCAGAAGAATGAGAAATTTCAGATTTTCTCTCAGCTACATTTAAGGTGTTTGTAGTGAGTCAAGTGAAGGATTCCTGGAAATATCCACCTGTGGAAATGGTAGAGGATATCCTTGAATCCATAGCCATGCAAGTTTGCATTCACAAATCACATTAACTTGTTAAACAAGACAGAGGTGTTACTGTGAAGTAATCCATTTAGTTGTGTTCAACACAACCCATTTTTAAAACATCATAAATGCTTTCTTCTTTTATTTTTTTTCCTAACACTCATTCAAATTGGCCAAAACTAGTCCTTGGAGGAACATACTTTGGGAAATGTGAGTTCAGAGGTTCCTCCTACTGCCTAAATGGTTAATTAAGCACTGAACATACGAAAATCTGATTATGTAACAGTGGCTATACCTCTCTGCAGTTTTGCTATTTTAGAAGTACAACAATGCTTTGATTCCAAATATTAAATTAAATCAGGCCTTGCTCTCCCACTCTGTCTCCCAAGCTGTGACTCAGATGTCAGAACAAATTTTTTTACCTAGTTAGGGAAGGA
The DNA here is from genome assembly GCF_000247695.1 of Heterocephalus glaber. Next base: position 10,189,870 of record NW_004624815.1, read on the forward strand.
ATTAAGTTTCAGGACCGTAAAAGCATCAGTAAGGCACCTATTTGTAGGCCACTCTCTTATTTTCCATCTTTAATTTCCTAAACATTTAATGTATCCTTTCCTTTTTTTTTTTTTTGGTACCGGGGATTGAACTCTGGTCCTTACCCTTGCGCAGCAGGCAGCAAAACCACTGAGCTAAATCCCCGGCCCTCCTTTCATTTTCTTAAAGCCTCATCTGTGGTACAGCCTGAGTGCAAGTAGAAGAGAGCATATTTTTTCAGGATGCACTTGATAATGGGATTTAAGTCACATATAACTGAAACTTGCTATCAAAGACTAGGATATCATGTTTATTTTGATTTTTTGTTTTTATATAGCAGTGTGCCTTTCTCTGTAAAAATACGTTTTGTTTTCAAGACAGCTTTATTGAGATATAATTCACTTATAATGCCACTCATTTAAAAATGTATACTTTGAACATACTAAAAATCCTTGGGTCATACAAGTTTAAGAATCTTAGTTTTTGTGTAAGGCTTTAGAATAGGAACCAGAGTTCCACCGAAGTTGCATGAGCTTCTTCCAGATGCCTTAGCTAGTTAATTATAGAACTAGGAATAAATTGGCTTCTGTAATGCTTTTGTAAAGCATCCCTTATAGAAGACAAAGTTTCAGAAATTTCTTTACAGTTAAATATGAAACATATTATCCCTGAAAATATGATTTGCTTCTGAGAAATCATTTAGGTATGTCAAATTTACAAATTCCAACTATAATCATAAACCTGAATTATAGACAGATTGAGCAAAATACACTGTTTCTCTCATAGAAAAACATAACCAAAAGCTGAAATGACTGAAACAAACGTTGGGCAGAGGGAAGTTTTCTAGTTATATTATGCTAAGTTGGGGAAGACTCTAAAGTCCTTTTCTGGAGCGGGTGTGAGGTCACATAGATGGGCAGAGAGTGAGAGAGAGGTGAGGAAGGAGGTCACTTGGTCTTGGGATTTGACTAGACCACTGTGGTGTGATGTTTCTCTGAGCTTAGAGTGAATACTGGATTCTGTTCATTTTCAGGTCTACTCTGTGCACAAATCATGGGATTTTATTCCTCTTAACTTTCATAATGAACAAAGACTGAAGGTCTATCCGAGTTCTTTTGTGCACTGAATGTCTTGTCTTGTTTGTAATGTAATAAGCAATTTTGGGGAGTTTGGAGATCTTTATGAATTTGAAAAAAATATGGATATCTTTTGGTGTATATGACCTTGAGGAAGTTATTTAACTTTTTTATCTCATTTTTAAAAAATTTTAAAATGTAGAGAATGGAACCTCCCTTCTTGGAAGGATTGTGATGATTAAGTAGTAATGCAAAGTGCTTCTGCCAATGCTTCTGTGTTTTGTACTTCTGACTAGTGACTTTTTCCATCACTGTGGGATTATCTACAGATGTAAGTTGTTTTTTTTTTTTTGTCTGCAAGTTGAAGGCAAAATGCTTGGCTATTCTCTCCACTGAAAGAAGACTCCGAAATAATAGTGTATGATAATATGGAAAAATTTTAATGGCCATCAATACCTATTATTGCTTTCAAGTTGGACTAATTTTTAGAGAGAATATTATGTGTTTCATTTTACCAAAGTTATTAGAAGTAATGGCTATTCTAGAACTATTTTTTTTTAAGTTAATATGTCAGGAAGAAAGGCTCCTACTGGGTTATATTGCAATTTTTCTTGAGAATAATATAAATATACCATAGTTATGTCTTATAAATGATTTTATATGGTTTGTGCACTACAAAATGTTCTTTCAAGTGAATTGTTGACTTAATGTTCAGTACATATTTCTCTAACTTATAGTTTTAATCTAGAAAAATTTTAATGAGGTTTGATCTTTTTATTAAACTGAATTGAGCTTGGAAAAAGACTTTAATATAAATCAAGAACATATATGTTTAGTTCAGTTAACTCTAAAAACTCTTTAAAATATTAATAAGTCTTTGATGATTAATTACGTGGACCATACTTAATTAGATAGAATGTATAACTAATAGTGCTAAGAAATTTTTCACTTCTCTGTTGATTTGTATACTCATATACACCCAGTGAATAAATCCTTCTTTTACTACTTTAACCCCCTTTCTTTCCATTTATATACAAACTCATTGCGAATAGTAACCATTGAGACAAACAGCCTTCAGAATCATCTTCTTTCAGATGATAGTAGATCTTACTTAGGCACATCTTAAGAATCTTACTTAAATTTTTCTATTTTTATTCACACACTAGCTATATTCCACAGATTTTTCCACACTAAAGAATCTAAAAATCCAATATGTCTTACCTCCTGAAACTACTGTCCTTCCCCAAACTATGTTATAATTATTTTTCCACATTTACCACCTTTTAAGAGTTATTTAATCCCTGCCTTTTCCTTCATATTCACCCTCTGTCTAGATATTTATTGTCATTCCTTTTATCCCGTGAGAAATCAATCATATCCATTATTAATTTGATATTTAGCATCTGATTTTTTGTTGTTGGTGGTGGAAATGTTCTCTATATCTTCCATTTTTAAATAGATATTTTACCCTTTTTTTGATACCGAGGATCAAACTGGGGACCTTGCGCTTGCGCGGCAGGCCCCAGAGATATTTTACTTTTTAAAAAAATCTCTGCCGACTATCCCGGAACCTAATAAAAATTCAGTGATGACGATGATCCGAAAAGCAATGTTCCACAATGTTCAGATGTACTTTTAGATATAGATAGTTATAATTTAATCATCAGAATTTATAAGGATATAAATCCTAAATGAAAATTAATCACGATGAAATAATTTTAGAATACATTATTTGACAAAGTGGAAGACTACCATGGAGTTTAATTAAAACTCCACATTGAAGGAGTGCAGGCCTATAGATGGAAAAAAAAAAAAAAAGACATAGGAATTCCACCTCTAGCTGCCCTTACCTGAATATCACACCTCTGTAAGAACTTGGCACCCTTCACAGGTTGTCACAGTTCTGAGTGTAGTCAAGGACAGAATTTTGTGTTAACACTCAGATATCTATTACTTTTCCATAGAAAAAGCCATGATTGATTTTTAAATGTCAGATCAGCTTTTATTTTGCCCTGGTCCCTCATTGACACAGAGTCAAATCCCATGTCTGCCGCTGTTGAACTATAATGACCTTTGGCAAATTATTTAACTTTCTATGCTGCTATCTATAAAATAGTGATACAAAAATATCAACTGTAGGAACTAAGATACAATAAAGAACTAGATACAATAAAGTGCAAAATTCCTGGTATATAGCTGATATCCACAAAGTGTAGATGTCTGTAATTTCGTTGGATCACCTAGTGATAGCTATTATTTTCTACATGCTTATTTTGTCCAAGAAACTTTCCTGCCTGCTATCCACACATATTAATATACTTGATCTAGTGGCATCTTTGTGCAATACCAAATATCAATACCATCATAATCATCACTACCATCATCATTCTATTTCACAGATGGGAACAGGAGTCACAGAAAAAAATAATATAGATAATAATTAGTACAGCTGGAATTCAAAATAAGTTCTCCAGCTCCAAACACACTCTATACCCTTTTCACCATTAGAGAACTTAACCTTACCCACTCTCTAGTCATTTCCATGCAATACATCCTATGGGAAATGTGAAAGCAATCTTATTTTAACATATATTTACTTAGGTAAAACAATATTGGGAGAATCAAACAGTTCTTTCTTTAGTCAAGTATAAATCGTTTTCATTTACCCATCCTTTTGAATGAGCCACATCATTGTTTCTCTTCAACTGTGGGAAATCCTGCCCTTGTACTTAACCGGACAAGAGCATACTTCCCAACCTTTGTCTCAGAATCTGCATAAGTCTTGTCTTTGCTTTGTAAGTCTTGGCTTTATTGCCAATGAATAATTAATCAAGCAAAATGTTTTTGAGGATTATTATTTTAAAACATGAAATTTTGAAGCTCCACCAAGAGGTGTCTGGAAAACCTTTTATGAAGTTAAGATGTTATCTGGTATTCTAGGCCTTGATGACTTTATCAAATCATTTTACCCACTTTTAAATTTCCACTTGTTAAAACTAAAGTCCTCATTTGGCTTGACGTATTATAGTGTTTACAGACAAGTTGCTGGCAGCTAATTTTAAAGAGACTGTGCAAAAATCAAGCTATAGAGCACTTGTGTTGGAAGAGCCCCCTTTTATAGAGAACACTGCCAATCCATCCAGTCATCCAAGCCTCACCCACTTTCACAACTTTACAATTTGTGTTTTGTAAGGCACTGATTTTCAAATATGCATCATAGCAGGGATCTTCAAATTGTTTCAAAGGAGTAGCAAAGAATTCTCAAAATAAAAGGAAATTGTTTTGAGAAAGCAGCATGTATGTCATACATACATCACTTGGATTCAGGAAGACAGTAGTAGTTGTTAGGAAATTAAATTGATAATGGCCTTAAATGGGGACCTGTGAAGTGCTCTCAGTCCTGTTCTTGCAGTGGTCCTTTAACACACACAAAGCAATGGAAGATTTGTAGAATGCTTTCCTTCATGTTTATTCCATATCTAGCCTCAATCCTCAATGACATTTTAAAAGAATATGGTTGTATATTCTATTTTAGCTTAGTTGTGATCATTAACAAAATGCCCAGTCTCTGTGAGCATCCTACATGAAATACCATTTATGAGAAAATCAGCGTATAAATAGTGTGGTCTTAAGTGCCTGATGCAAAGTCACTGAAAGTAAGAACTAGAATTTAGAATCCCCTGAACTAATGAATTTGCCAATATAAAGCACATATAATTCTTTGGAATATGTCTGTCATTTGAAATTACAAGAATACTGAGCCACTTTTGTCTACTTTGAGTCAGACATCTAAACACCTTCTGTTCCCAGACTCTTGGACTTGGGCTATACTTTCTTATATCAAATAATTTGTATTTGTCACATATCCAGGTAGACTATAAGCTCTCCAAGGGTAAGGACAGTATCACATTAATTTTTAAGTGCCATAGACTACCCAGAATGGTGTTTAGCAAAAAGTAAATGCCCACAAATATTAAATGGCACTGTCTTTAGAAACTGAGAATGTTTCTTTTTCTTTGTGAGAATTTTTCAAATATTTTATTTTTGCCACCTTGTTGCATCTGAATTACTTCCTTGAACCTGAATAGATTTTATATCTACTACTTGACTGCTGAGCTTTTTTTCTCCTACAAAATTTGCTGCTTTATTATATTTGTACTTTCTAGTTTTTTATCCTGATGTGCATTTCTACTTTTAAATTCTTATACCAGTGTGCATTTCTTATTTTCCTTTCTACTAATTGTTGAACCTCCCCCTTTTCAACCTATTTCAGGGTTCCTTTATCACATATCATTTGACAATATATTTTCCTGTACCTGATTGTGTCATATGCCGGGTAGTTTCCTAAGCATTGTCTAGATCTTTTAAGAGAAAATAAGCTTTTTGAGGGTAAGCATTGTACACCTGTTTTGTACAACTTCCTAATGTAGCTGTCCTGATCCTTAGTCTACTTTCTAGAAATTCATATATATTATATATATTTATTTTACATATACATTTAGAACTGCAAATGCTATGTGTAAGATATATAACCTTTTAATTCACTAATGAACCTTGCCACTCAGTGTTGCAAACTGATGAAACCTTTTTTTGATAAATATTCTCTAAGAACAAGAATAATCTCCTTAACATTTTTCAAATTTCAATATGTGCACAATGAATTATGATGAAATCCTGGCATGCATGTCCCAATGAACTGTTGCAGGTATACTCACAAGAGAGATGGACCAAGTGACTGATCCTGGGCTTCCATGAACAGAACCTCAGTGGACCCTTCCATAAATATCACATTGTAAAGGCAAGACACTGAAACTTAAGACTGAGGAATGAGGGGTGGGGGGTAGAAGAAACTTTAAAATTGTTTTAATAGTAATCATAGAAACTCCCCCACCTCTCCACCCCCCAAAATTATTGACCCAGACTCTTCCAGTTGTCATGTAAAATAGTCTTAGATCCTGAGAACTGTGATCTGATTTCATTCCTAAACGGTCTGTTGCATCACTAGGCTGCTGTGGACACCCTGCTGAAAGGCTTGGTTCTTTTCCAATGTCGCCGTCCTGTCTGCACTACTAGAGTCCACACGATGACACTTGGCTGGCTTTCCTACTTGCTTGCTTGACTTGTTTGTTACAACATGTTTACTTTTTTCCAGTAACAAAATAATTTTTTTGTTTTAATCCTCCTCTGAATAAGTTTGTTGAAGCTCTATTCATCGCAAATTAATTACTCTACAAGCAAAGGAATTATGAAAAGCTAGATCTATTATGTTTGAACATATAACTTATTTATAACATACATACTAATTGAAACTTTAAAATAATTTTTAACTACTCGTGAAAATAACCTGTCCCTTTGAAGGAGAATGAATTTAAATACAAAGAGATCACACAAACACCATTCATGGATGTAATTTAGGTTGTCTGAAGCTTTGAAAGCTTTGTGATTATCAAGCTGGTAGAACACAACAGCAGCCTTAATATATTAAGTGTGTAGTGTTTTGAAGCCTCTTGGATTTCTAACAGGAGGGGCGAGTCCATTTTATTCTCTTGAGATTTGTCTTATAAGGTACATCAGACTGCTTTAGTAAACAGGGAAGTATTTCTTCGTGTCTAGCTAGTGCTTGTTTATTCTTCCCTTATTTTTTTAAAAAAGGACTTGCAATTTTCTTTTACCAACGTAGACTGTAGGGAGATAAATAGCCCTTGCAGTAGAGGAAGGTCAAGTTCAAAGTTTTTCTTTCCTCTGGATTCCGGAGTAAGCAAATGGAAAGCCTGGCCCAACGGCGAGCAGGCAGCTCGTGATGGCTCAGCCCTCCCCCCAGGACTTTTATGTACATAAGCAGAAGTCACTCGGCAGCTGCGGCGCATTAGTTCCAATAGTTTAGCAGGCTGCTTTGTAGCACTGACACAAGCACAGCGAGCAGCTCCGTGGCTTCCCCTCCCTGTTCCTCTGCCTGCGAGCAGTCAGTGATCTTGGCAGGGACTGGGAGGAGGGTGACGTCGAGCAGGCTTCCGCTCGCCTGGTCTACACCCAGCAGCGTCTCCAGGGGGAGACTGAGGCAGGAGGCCGGATGAACTAACAGCAGCTGGATCCAATCTGCTTCCCTGGGCTTTTCCCGGACCCCGAGCGAGGGAATCGCTGGAAAGAGGCCAGGCAACCACGTTGCCCTGGATTCCTGCCGAGTATACAAAGTTGACCAGGAAAATGGCTCAGCAGACAAGCCCGGACACCTTAACAGTACCTGAAGTGGATAATCCGCATGGTCCAAACCCGTGGCTGAACGAGGATCTTGTGAATTCCTTGCGGGAAAACCTGTTGCAGCACGAGAAGTCCAAGGCAGCAAGGAAATCCATTTCTCCTAAGCTCTCTCCGGTGATTTCTCCGAGAAATTCCCCCAGGCTCCTGCGCAGGATGCTTCTCAGCAGCAACATCCCTAAGCAGAGGCGTTTCACTGTGGCACATACGTGGTAAGCTCTGCACGGTCACCCCGAAACGAGATGGCAGCTGTTCTCCTCTCCGTGATTCTTGCTCCTGCTGCCCTTAATTTCGGGGGTGGGGAGGGAGGCTCATCATCATTCCTCACCTGTGATTTATCGGAAGTAATCTGCCTTAATAGGTCCCACAAATGTCCAAGTCGGGGCAGGAATCCTTGAATAGGTAATAGAAGTGGTTGAGGTGAGTGTTTTTCAAAGTTCCATTGCTATTACAAGTTCCTACAAGAAAATTGGATTCCAGATGTCAAATGAGAATGCACTTTTACTCCCATACCTATGTAATGGAATTTCTTTGATTTCTTAAGCCAGTATCTCTGCCAGGCTTCTCCACCAGCTTAGAAAAGAAAGGACTAGAAAGGAGGGAAGAAAAGTCATACTTTTCTGCCTAATCTCCATTTTGTGGTAGAGATGCTTATGGTACCTCTGTGGACATTTGTGTCCCCCCATAAAACTTCTCCTCACTACTGACTTTATTATATTTATAACATCAAACATGGCTTTCCAAAGGAAAGAAGAAAGGTATTAGGAAATCTGTGTAAAAACTTTCAAGCTACCACAGTACTTGGATAATATTGTTGTGTTCTTTGAATTTGGATTATTTCAATATTTTTATTTTCTTATGAGTATTTTAATGTTCCATATAATGGATAAAGTGATTTTATGCATATGCTTCCATATATTTTCCAGGAAGATTCTTGATGTTTTTTCACTTAGAAAAAAACTTAAATATGAAAATAAGTCATTGTGTGAGGGTTTTTTTTGAGTTTGTACTTGAGCAGAGGCGCTTCCAGGCTGAGCTCAGAGGTCTGTGGTACATGCTTGGTTAATGTTAGGTTGTAGTAGGAGCTTTACACACCTTCACTGTTTGACAACATGAGTACAAATTATGATAAAGCATCAAAACAAAGTGAAAATAAGGAGTGTATTAAATGAGAAATTGACTGGTTTTTATACAGGTTTTCCGTAGCAAATCAAAGAGTATGCTAGAATGGAAAAAAAACAGAAATAGGTCTCCATGGAAGGAAGCAACAAAAAGTAGAATCAGGATCTAACCTAGTGACATGGCTGTATCTAGGAATATATTAATGTCATAGATGAAAGTAGATGACAAAAGAAAAAGCATGTCACACTCAAAGTCACGTCCAATCACAAAATGTTAATTTTAAAAAGCTAGATGTCTGATTGAGGAAGTGTTCTTATGGTCTCCCACATTTTAACAACTAGATGGCATTAGTCTGCATTTAGATGGATATAATCACTATAGAAGGAATAAGACAGATGTTGGATTTTTTCAGTCTTAAGAAAATTACTGGAAAAATGATGCTTTCTCTCTGAGGAAGGTATTGTTGAAAATCCTTGTCACTGACAAGCAGTGATTTTAAAAAGAAGCATAGACTTAACACTGAGAGATTCTGTGAAGAATAGGATTGGCACAAGACAAGGCATTGGACGCCAGGGCAGGAAACTGCCTTTAGTTCATAAGGAGCCAGGACCAGAATTTTGGTGTCCAATGTCCCTTTTGGTTGAGTTGCTTTATTATTATAGTTCCTAAATTGTACCCATTGCTGAATGGGTAAGCCTCAACTCAGCCACCTGATTCTAGTCTGAGTGAAGCAGCCTCGAGTTCAGCTAAAGGTTATCTGAACTCGTTACACATGTTGAAATGTAAGGAAGGCAGGAAATCTCACGAAAACAAGCTTTCTTTTGAAATTTCTGGCACTTCCTTTTCTGGTGCTGTTTGGAAAAACTCCAAGAGCACCATTTCTACCAATATTTTATTTTGGTCTATTAGGTCTCAGCCAGCTCAGAGAGGCATATAGAGAGCAATGGAAGTGGAAAATAAAAATTATAATATCGATTCTCAGTTAACTCAGGAGGAAACAGTTTACCTCCTAGACTAAACCCCTCCAGCAAGAGCCTTGGAGAGAATATCTCAAATTTTCCGTATCGTTTCAATGAGCCCCAAGACTTTCATAATATCTACAGTCATCTTTTGACAAATCATCCTATCTGTGTTCTCATATTTATACTAAGCACTATGTAGAATTAAAAAAATTTTAAAACTCTTTCACACACACTTCTATGTAACTTGCTGTTACTATCACCATGTGCACATCTCCTGTTTCTCCCTAAATTAAATATTATGAGCTACTGAAATACTTGTCTTATATGGTCCTGGCTCAGAATATTGTTTCCTGCTGCTGGTATTCCCTTCCATTCAATCTGCACACATTTAATACCTACTGTAGTTAAAGTGTTTAATTTATACTTAGTGATTACAATGTTTGACCAGAAGTCATTCCTTGCTTTCAAGTAATTTACACTGTAGTAGAAAAAATAAATCATTTTGGAAATCATCTGTTTTAGTTAAGGTGAGCTTGCTCCACAAAATACTCCATAAAATACTCTCCAAATCTCAGTGGATGACACAATGAGTCTATTTCTTGCTTTTGCTTTTTGTGAGGAGACTTCCTGCTTTAGGGTGTTTGGGGGACCTGGGATCCTAGCATCTCCCAGTGCTACTGTTTGTTACATGATTCCCCACGTTGCCAGCTCAGATGAATCCACAGAAAACAGTACAGAGAATGACATATCGGTGAGTTTATGAGGCAAGCCTAGAAACATACCCATCATTTTGGTTCATATGCCCCTGCATAGAGGTCGCCTCTATGGCCAGATCTAAATGCAAAGGAGGCTGGAAAATGACTCAGTTCTAATCCAAGAATAAAGTCTAATTTAGCCCATCTTGGTCATGGTATGTTAATGATAACCTGGTTCACCCTCAATTCCTAGAATAACATTGGTTGTCGACCAATCTGTGAACTTCTCCCCATACCTCCTCACTGAGGCTTGTACTGAATCAAGTCTTCTTTTTGACAGGTCTGTTGAATGGAAGGACCTTGCTTGTAAACAGTTGACATCTCCTGTCCTGTAACTGTCATCTGTGAGTGTAGGAACTGCTCTGGGAAACCCTCAGCTTGACTCTTTGCTCGTTTGTATTGTGTGGCCCTCAACGCTTGGAGTAACCCACCAGAGAGCCAGGGCCCTGTTCTATTCGTCTTGGTACACCCATGCCTAACATGATGGGTGGCCAGTGGTGGATGCTTTATAACTATCTGCTAAAGAAATCCAATAATCATCATTTTAGTGTTCTTATCTTTGTAAAAGTTATCTCTTTCTTAACTAAACACTTGTTATTTTATGTTTTTGTATGCTGTATTTGCCAAATTAATCCAGATTTTTTTTTTATTACTACATGTTTGCAGTACTTGATGATTACATTCATTGTGGGGAACTGATACATGTACATAACACATCTCAATTCTTTGTTTTATCACCTTCCCCTCCCTCACTCTTCTCTCCCTATATTTCCTAGTCTCCTTTTGCAAAAATTCTATCTCTCTGTTTCCTATTATCTATCTTTTATTCTGCTCTTTAATTTATTTACACTTTGAGTTTCTTGTATGGAAAAAAGCATGTGATACTTAAGCTTATGCTCGTATCCAAACTTCATTTGGGTTGTCATGACCTATTTAAAGTGCAACATACTTGGTTAATACAATATTCTGGGTGCTGTGTGACTTAAGCAGCTTCCAAAACCCAGACTACAGATAATAGTCTAGTAGATAAAAATCTATTAGACAATCTAATCTACTAAAGTTTAAATTCAGATTCTTCCACTTACTATTGTGTGATTTTGGACAATTTATTTAACATGTCTTAGTTTCCCAATTTCTTGAAAATAGGAACTTCCTGAAATTTGAGGCTGTGGTTCTACTAAATACAGTTACACATAAATTAAAATGTGTTGCATAGTGCTGGATGCTTCGAAAGTGCCATAAACAAAATGTTCCCCATTATGTACTCTATGCCCCCTTTCCAGCCTTGATCTGTATGATCTATAGCATCACATTTAAATTTCTAGATGATTATCCTATCAGTTATTTGTGGCTAGATTGGTGCGAATATATGTGAAGAGACCCAAGAATTCAAAACAATGACTGTCAGTCAGTTGGTTTTGTAACTGTGAGAAAGCAGAAGCCAGAGAGGAGGGGTTGTGCTGAGACAGAGCCATGGGGTGAGGCCCTGCTCCATTTCCACACATCTCTCAGGTCTCTGCTCTTCCTGAGCACTTTGTTGGTCACATTGTCCCAACTGGAAGAAATCTCTTCCCACCTTCAAATTTCTGTAGCACATCTTACTTCTGCTGTTGCTCAATGTTTATTGCTAGTTAGTAAGTATTGAACACTGGTTTTAGATCTAGCACTGGGTTAGGATTAGAAATATCTGTGTCCATGCTTGTTGGCTCACCGTTTTACCATTTTAATTAATACATATTTCATTGCAATCTAGTGATGGTGTGCAGGACTTGGGTTTTGTCTGTGTAGGGGGTTCCCTCTGACCTCAGCAGGATCTCTGACGTCAGTGGAATCTCTGCTAAAGAATTTCCAGTACTAGTTTATTCTAGAAAAATCAGATAGGAAATTCTTTATATCTTCAGGTTTTCTCTTCACCCAATTTGAGTATATCTCCTTTATGATAGGGCTAAATAAAGTCATAGATGAACAAGTGAGAACTGCTGAGTACAGTTTTAAGGAACTTAAAAGTTACTGTTTCATTATGCTTAAAATATAAAACCTCTGCTCTTTCAGCTCACATTCTTTTAAAAAGTAATTTTATAATAATTATAACCATTTTTAAGTTATAGCATTTTTCACATTTATGGAAAATATTCACTCAGATTTTTAAAATGTTGTTACTTTATCACTGTTTACATCAGATTTTTTTGACAAAAGCAAAATATGATTTTCCAGTATAAAAAACATGATGGAGATTTTATTCCTGATTAAGGACTATGTGGGAAAATTCTGAGAGATACAAACAGAGATACCAAAGAAAAGTAATTTCTTTAGAATTTAATTTTGAAATTTAAAAAGATCTTGTTCAGATATTTTTAGGATATTTTACAAATGTATGGACCTAGATAAATAATTTGAACCATATTTTTCCTTTATTATCAATTACTTTTTATCAGGCATTGGCATGAGGTATAAAGTTGCTCATGTTTAAAAGTAAACATTTGCTTTCTTGAATCATTTCTTCAGCAACTGAAGTTGCTTTCTTGTTTAAGAGCCAAATATACTATAAATCTTCACAGAAGGGGGACGAAAGCATTTGTCACCTATAAAGGAGAAATCCTGCCATTTAGGGTTTGTAGGTTAAAAATAAACATAGGGCATAACACACACACAGACACACACACAAACACACACCACCCCCACCCCCACTCCCACCCCCATCCCCATCCCCAACTGACCAGGCTTTTCAAAGCCATTGTTTAGTGATTCTATTTGTGTACTCTTTTTTTATTGTTGCACCTGTCCTACATTTATCCTATTTAGCTTTAAGGTTATCTTTTCACTGTTTTATGGTGAAAATGCCCAAAGAAGAATGGCTGGTGCTCTCCTGGCAGATACTAACCCAGATGAAGAAAATAAGTGAAGTGTGGCACAAGGAGGTGGGGAGGAAGTTTCCAGGTGAACACTGTCTGGGGAGCACACCAGGAAGTACTGCCTGCATTTTGGGCTAGGGTAGTCAGCACCACTACAGCCAAGTTCCCAGCTGTTTGGCATTATCTGAATCATGGTAGATGGAACCACTGCAGCTTCTGAAAGGCACCTAAAGACACGTTTAGTCTTCCTAAAAATAAAACCAGAAGACCCCAGGAAGAAAGTCTTCCTATAGTGCATGTCCATTCAGTTGTAATGCTTACAGTATTGCAAAGATTATAAAGTGACAATTTGTTACTGAGAAATAATAAAGAAAAAAATTGAGTGAAGTTGCCACTTATTACTCCAGTGTATTTCCTGTGAACATTACCATTTATCATAAAGAAAAGATATGAAGGCTGACTGTACCAGCTGAAGCCATTAGTGGTTATGGTGAAAATGCACACAAAAACATAGCCTTTCTTGCAAACTTGGTAGAAATATTAAATGAGAGGAAAATAAAAACTTGAATCTCAAAGTTCATTTCAATAATTTAAGTCAAAGCTTTAAATTTTAAAATGATTTTTTGTAAATAAAAATCTCCTGTGAGTTTAGGTAACTAAATGAGTTTCAGCACTTTTTGTTTATTTTTCTTTCTCTGGTAGGAACCTGCCAGATTTCTTCTTAAAGTAGCAGTTTCAGGAAGAAGTGACATTTAAATAAATGACTTTGCTTTTGGAAAAAAGCATGTTTTAAAAGTTGTGACTGACTTAGTATAATTGAAGTATTGCTAGGTTTGCTGGGCTCTTGATTTTGACCTTAGTTACTTGACCTTTTAGAATTGTAGGCTTGTGATTTAAAAGTGATATGGCTAGAAAGGTATTTAATATTTACAAGTAAAAAACTTAACTAATTAAATTTACAAAGTGATAACAAACTGCAGTACATTTAAGATAAGTAATTAAAAACATGTTTCAGCTTGCTGCTGTGGGAAGGTGAGGGAGATGTTGCATGGGTAAAAAAAAGACAGAATTCTGCAATAATTCTCTGACTCATACACAGGCTTCTGGGCCTTCAGAATGAAAGTATTGGTGCCATTCACTCTAGGAAACCATCTGAAAACTGTGATTTTATGTAGAAAATATGTAAATCTATAGATCATTATAAAAATTCTAATTGAAAATTCTTTTAGCAATTCTTCAATATTATACCATCTTAACACATCAGTCCATACTACTGTGTATAAAAAATGGAAAAACTATTTCATGGGCAACTTTACAGGCACAGATCTCTCCAGCTATTTCAGATGAAATACTTCTAAAAATGAGACCTTGAAGCTGGGTGTGGTGGCACACACCTGTTATCCCAGGACTCAGGAGGCTGAGGCAGGAGGATCTCTGTGAGTTGGAGGCAGGCCTGAGTTACATAGTTCAAGGGCAGCCTGAACTTCTCTTTTGACAAGAGAATGAATAATAGTCTTTAGTCCTAATAACATAGTTTTCTAACCTGTGGCAGGTTCTTTATGTACATCAACCCTTCAAAACAACTAAGGTATACTTTGCAAACACAAATACTGTAGTCTGGCCGAGATATTTCAAAATCAAGATCATTCAGCTATGAAACTAGTAAAGTTAAAAATTGAACCTAGGTCTGTCTAACTCTACATCCTTTATGCTTTACTTTGACATCTCTTCTCTAAAAGTCAGATTCACTTTTATTACCCTGCCATGCTATATATGGAAAATATAAGGATGAATATTCAAAGACTTTGAAGGATCGTAGTTAAATGTAATTCCAGTGGCTCAGGAACCTGAGGCAAGAGGACTGCAAGAATGAGTCTGACCTGAGCAGAACTAGGTGAGACCCTGACACAGAATAAAGAATAAAAAGGGTTGAGAATACAGCTCAGTGTGAAGACCCCGAGTTCAATCCCAAGTATCACAAATAAATAAATAAAATGATGGTAGTTATTTAGAAGGATAAGGGAGAACTCACTCTTGGCATAGCATCTTACTTTATCTTTCTATGCATGTGGCTTGTATGAAAATTGTTATCCTGCTTTCGGATAAGAATTGTGTGTGGAATAGAAATATATGTCTTTGGTGAAGAAGGGCTTTAAAGTCAAGAGAGGACATTCTCATTCAGAGTGATTTTTAAATAAGATGAACTTATAAATAAAACCAATTAGAATAATTTTATTTTCAGTGATTCAGGGAAAAGGGCATGAAAGGCTTAAGCTCTAAGGAGAAAGATCAAGTCAGAAATCTATTAATCGTTGGCTTCAGAAAAGCCAGCTGAGAGTGATGGTACACAGGCTCAAGTTACTAAGCAACGGAGCAGCAAAGTGCTTGGTAACCAGATCTGGCCTGATGCATGGCTGACTGTGAGTGACTGGTGCCCAAGTAGGAGGACCAAGTCCCGTCTTACCTCCAAACACTCTTCCGTTCTTCTGCCAGCTTCACGCCACACACCACCGCTATAAAATTGTGTCTAACTTAACAAGATTTTAACCAGCTTTTGGAATGAACCATCTGTGGGACCAGAAGTGAATGCAATTTTTCTTTAAAATAGCATTTTAAAGATTGTATTGTTTGGGTTCAGTATATCGTAAGTAAATCATATGGTTTAATGAGAGAGAAGAAAAGGAAAGCGTTGGCACTGGGGGCCCGACTTTGGGCTGACTGGCCTGATTGTGCCAAAAGCGCCTTTCTTCCAGTGGGAAAGTCTTTCTTGGAACCCTCAGACCTGCTGTGTTGCCATCTGTTTGAAACTTTGGATTTTATGATGTGTTCTATTTTGTACATGTATTTGGACTCTGTAGCTGGACTGTTCATTTGTAAAGAGTCAGAATATGCAGGTATATCAGTCTTTGTATGCACTGGGAAGCTCCAAGTGGCACCTGTCTAATATGTGTTCAGTAAATATTTTTTATTTGACTGGTTAAAGAATACACCTTCTGTGGCTGTGCCACTCATGCTGGCCACCCAAGGATCCATACCCCCCAGCCAAGAAGTCCCGGAGATATGGTGTTTGATGATCACAGTGGGAAGAAATTGTAAACTCAATGATTAAACATTTTTATGGATTTCGTTACTAAGATTGTGTGTGTGTGTGTGTGTGTGTGTGTACATATTCTGGGTTTATGCACATCTAGTGTGGCATATATTGATTTTAGTATATATGAATGAAAGTATATATGATAGTGTCACAATTTGGCAAATATTTGCATTTTTGTAATAGTTTGCATTTTTAAAAAGTTACGTCTATTGTATTTCTAAAGAAAAACCTACTTAAATATATTTATGAGTCTTGGGAAATTACTGAATAACTAACTGGTTAAACTCTGATGACTAATCCTTATCTTTTAGAATTCATACTGGTTAAATTATACACCAAGACCTAAGCTTATAAAAGAAATGCCAAGATTTTAAGGAGAAGTTTGGAAAAAAGAAAAAAGCCTCCATAATTCCTTTTTTAGTATGACAATTTGAAGAAATTTTAATTGGCAGAAAATAAGCACTATATCAAAGTAGATCATCAGAATAATTATATTTTTATCAAGAGTTTTATCATAGATATGTTACTTTCATGTTAATATTTTGTCCATTGTTCAACACATATTTATTTTTACATTGCCGTCATTTTAAAATTTCTTTACCATTACTTTTATGAGACAGCCCTGTGATCAAATAGCTATTATTAAAATAAAGTGACTTCCTCCTTACATTGTTGTTAGCAGAGTGCCTGCTTTATTCTATTTTCTTGCTGAGCAGACTACACATGTATACTTACAATGGTGATTGTATTAGTTGACCTTTCAGAGTAAGCAATTTTCTGACTAATAAGGTTATTTAGACTATTATTTCTACTTGTTTACCATCTTTAGGTTTATAGTATTTGTTTTACTTTGCTTTATTCTATACCGTGTGTAATTTTATGACCCTCTGCTGAGTGAGTGCCAGATAGGGCAGCATATCACTTATGGGGAGTAATAACTAAAACACACATGAATTGCAGGCTGCTGACGCACAAGGTGGACATGTACGGCTCTCCTCTGAACAGACTGAGGCTATCTTTCATAAAGCCTCTACTCACAACAGGAGAGGGTTATTAACGCTATGCTCATTCTCATTTTACCTTCATAGCTTAAGGTACATCTGTGGACTATTTGTACTCTTTTGCATTTAATATTTCTAGTACATATATGTTTTAATTTAAAGGTCCTTATGGCTAAAAGATGAAGTTTTGTGTCATTATTATAAATTGTAATACAGTGTCTTTTATCAAACATGGAAGAGAATTGAAAAAATACAATATAAAAGGCAAAATAATTCAAGTTTGCCTAAATACCATGACCAGCAAATGGCTCTGAGCCTAAGGTTTGGTTTCTCTTTTATTAAAGAAATGAATTTAGGGCTGGGGATTTAGCTCAGTGGTTTCGCCACCTGCTGCACAAGCACAAGGACCCGAGTTCGATCTCCGGTACCAAAAAACCCAAAAATGAATTTAGTAAATATATAGATATATGAAGGGCCAATTAACTCTTCTTCCTTCGGGCAATGAGAATAACTGAAGCAAAATGGAAAGGAAATAACCTTATTATTTAATTCCACACTTTAAAATTCAATAAACTATATCAGTTATGCCCAAAATTATCTTGATGTGACTCACACTATCAGGTATATGAACCCAAGGGCCCCCAAGCTTTTAATACTTGTTAAGCTATTAATTACTTGTTAAACTATTAATACCTACCTGTGAGAAGGCTCTTCTGATGTGAATTCTTTACTGATGGTCAACACGTTGAGCTTGAACCTGGAGAGTCCAACCCCTGTGCGTAAAGTATGGTGTTGGCACCCTGATTTTCTACCATGTAACTGTTCATTTCCGGCCTTATAGCTGCACAGATTCAAAGGAACAGAGAACAGTTTTGTGAAAGGTACTGCATCTGCTAGTGGCCCTTTCCATGTCCTAGTTACAAAGACTCCGAGGTTTGTATTTTAAAGTAGAAAATCTCTAAGCAAGAGAGTGAGGGCTGAGCTAAAAGATTCACATTTTTCTACACCTCTGTAATCTCATGGAGAACTTACTGCTAGACTAGAATACTAAAACAGGAGTGGCTGCATAGTTTGCAGAGCCAGTTAAAATGCCAAAGCAGGCCTCTTGATCAATAAAATGTGACATATTTCATGACAGCACCTTGCATCCAATCCATGCACAGAGCGGGTTCTGAGAGTGGGTCCTTTACAGCTGTGTAGGTCTCACCCCTGAAGCCACACCCTGAACCCACAGTAGGTTTGAGAGAGGCCTCAGACCTACAGGTGATGCCAAAGCCATCTTTTGAGAAACTGTCTTAGAGGGACATCTTGATTCCTCATTTTCTCCTCTTTTTCATACTATTAATAGAGATTTCAGAGGACTGTGATATACCTTGGAGTGAAAATCATAAAGCTCTCAAAAAAAAGAGCAGTGTACCAGCTGTAGGTGATTAAGGAGAAGCATTATCTAACATTAATCTCCAGCATTTTCTTTATAAATGAGCAATTGCATACATAAGTAAATTAAAAGCAATGTTGGTTTCGCATTAAAATTATTTATTGATATGTTCAGTGTCATCAAAAGAAATATATATTAACATTTGATACTTACTCTCACTGTCTTTCCTGCAACTGTCTCATTCATAGACTTCATGCTACTTCTGTGAGACTCTTTTCCCCTCTATTGTCTTTATTTCAAGCACCTTAAATGAAAGTTCCCTGAGTTCTATAATTAGCCCTCTGACCTTATTTCAGGATGCTCCTCACACCATGTGCTCTATCCCAGCTCTGACGTCAGCTCACTTAATACAGTCTGACTCCTAAACCTCACTTCCTTGACTTCAGATCTGTATGCTTCCTTTGGACATTTCCTCCAGGAATACCACGCTTCAATTTAACGTGCAAAAGTAAGCTTACTATTTCCCCCTTTCTGATTTTTCTGTTTCTGTTCATTAAACTACTATTTTCCTAATGCACCGTCTGAAGTCATCATTCACTTCTGCTTTGCCCTCTCTCTGCCCAGGCCTATGCATCATTTCATCCAATTTTTCTTGATGTTCTGTTCTTTCCCAACACTACCATTGGTTTTCATTTTTTACCTTATGCTTGACTAGTTCAATGAAATTCTATCTTATCTTGGTGCTGTCACCCTTTTCTTCTCAATGCTGTCCTACTTATGCAACCTCAAGACTTCATTCTGCAGGTCTGCTTTGGCTGCCCATGATTTATAAGCAGAGGTGAGCAAACTTTTGTCTGTAAAGAGCTACACACTAAATACTTCAGGATTTTGGGGCCACACTGTTTCTATGGCAACTACTCAACTCTGCCATTGCAGTGAAGAACTAGCCAAATACATACAAATGAGCATGAATGTTTTACAAGAAATACATATTTTAAAGATTAGACTAGATTTGGACCACTGGCCATAGTTTGCCACTCTGATCTATAGGTTAAAATTTGTATTCCTCAACTTGGTATTTAAGTCTGGATGATCTATATTTCCAAACTACTCTCCAGGATTATCTCTGGTGGTGTTTCCATGGATACCAGTGGAGATGAATCAGGAAAAGGGTTTCTCAACCTGGACACTATTGATGACTGGGCCCAGATAATGCTGCCCTAGGGGTTGTCTTGTGCATTGCAGGAGGTTATGATTAGACCTAGCCACTACCTACTAGGTGACAGCAGCTCTCATCTTGTAAAAAATCTGAAATATGTCCAAACATTTCCTCTGGAAGGAAAATTAACAAGAGTGCAGAATAATTGACCTGGAAATGTAGCTTCCTGAAGGAAGGAACTGACGACTGTGTTCACTCGTGCATTCCTAACACATAGCATAGTCTCTTCATAAAAGAAGAGGTTCAGCTATCCATAGCTCACTCTGACTTTGCTACTTACTCACTAAGAGGTAATTTAGAGTTATCATTTAAACTCCACAGGCCCCAATTACGCTCTTCCTGTAAATGGAACTATTACTAATTGATACATGCTTCATAGAATGATTTAAAAGTTCAAATGATATACTTAGCAAAAAGACCTTTGAAAATAATAAAGTACTATTCAAATATAATGCAAAATTAGTATTGATGGAACACGGAGCATGAGTTGAGCCTACTGAAATCTAAAAGTTTAATTCATCTCTTATACTGTGTCCACTCTGCACCATTGCTGAATGGGATGTTACTGGGGCATTGTCTTTGCTCACAAAGATTATGATTTAGTGGAGAATAGACTATGGCTTCTCAAATAACCATGTAACAGGAGTTACCATAGCTAAATACAAAGAGTGGCGAGAGTTTTTATCAGGTAGATATCATATATCTGGGTATAATAATTACTCAAGAATTCATGAGTAAGAAAGTTGCAGTAACATGAAGTCTCCAGTACCATTCAATGAATTATCTTATATTATTTAATATTAATGATAACCTAGTTAGGTTTAGGATTTATTATCACATCTGACAAAGAGAAGAATAGGACTTGGAAAAGAATTGATATTGATGTAGAGCATAATATATTTCATCAGGGACAGAACTGGTCTGGACAATGGAAAAAGAAGTGGTAGGGGATGAATTCCTATCACCAAACAAAGCATGAACAAATATGAGAGTTTCACGGGATTTAGGTGAGTTTGAATATCTCTGAGGAAGTAGACCATAAAGGCATCCTGGAATGAGTTTTTGAAGCATAACTAATACTTTCTCCTTCTCCTTTCCTCTTTTGCTCTCCCTTCCATTCATTCTCTCTCATTCTCTCTCTCTCTCTCTCCCCACACCCTTCACTCCCTCCCTCTCCCCAATCTGGGTTTTATGTGCTTAAATGAAACATGATCAATTTTATTTTCTTAGTATCTTCACCCCACATAAAAGTAAATAACATTTTGAGTTATTACCCCATACTAAGCTTGGTAAGCCTCAAGTGTGTGCGTTAAAACCTTTCAGTAGTTAGAATGTGAGACTCCATCCCATTAGACCAATCTAAACCATCTGAAGCTAGCTAATGCCCTGCTACTCCTGCCATGATAATCCTTCTGAAATAGAAGAATACATAATTCTATCTCCATTTAAACCAGACATATTCCAGTAGTGCCAGTTGTGTTATGATGCATAGAACACAGGCATTATTTCCATGGAGGACTATACCCAACTTTGTACTAAATTGCAAGAATATAACACTTAGATAAATAGGACACACATGTATAAATACTGAATAGTTTCTCTGGTGTGAGAAAATGAAAGTGTAAATAAGGACTAAAATGTATAATAGGTAATGTGAAATAGGAAGAAAAGGGGCAAAGGGGAAGGAAGTGGGAGGGCTAGGGGAAAGGATAGAAGGGAAAGAGATTAATATGAGAAAATGGAAAAATAGGAACAAAATCTTTGTAAATAGGGAGGAATGGAGGGGTTGAAGGGAGGGCTGGGCAAGGGTGAAAACTAAGAACCAAGAGAGACTATGTAAAGGTGCAAATTTCCAATGATGAATGGCATTATATTGTATACCTAAAATGTAGCAATGATTAGAATGAATAATTGATAATGCAAAATAGGAAGAAAAGGTCCACAGGGGTAGGGGTAGTGGGAGGGGCAGGGAAAAGGAAAAAAGGGAAAGGAAAAATGCTGAGAAATGGAAAAAATGGAAATAAAGTCTTTGTAAATAGGGAAGGGTGGAGGGCATGAAGGGAGGGCTAGGAATGGGGAAAAAATAAGAACCAAGATGCATCATGTAAAGGTACAATTCCCAATGAGAAATGTAATTGTGTTGTATACCTCTACTGTACCAATACGAGAATTTAATTTAAAAAAAAGAATATAGCACTTAGAACCCAACTTGAAGTTCTGATGGACTGTGCAGCATGGAAAAATATCTTCCTCTGAAGATAGTTTTCTCTAGCTCAATACCAGCTAACCAGGGTAAAAGTCAGAAGCTAAATATCCTCTTATTCTTTACATTCAAAGAATAATTTCTAAGTGAGATGTAGTAGACAATCTTCTGGGCATAGATCATTGAACAAAATCAAAAAAGTCCTGTCCCCATGGGGGTGCCTATTTTAGTAGAAAAGGTGATGACCCACAAATAAATATTCCAGTGGGTCAGAGAGTGATGAGTACAGTAAAGTAGAAGAAAGTAGGCTAAGAGATAGTTTTATGTAACATTTTTTGGGGGGAGACTCTATGAAGTGACATTTGAGTAGAGATTTGAGGAGTACTGAGTGAGCATGTGATTACTGAGAAGAGCATTTCAGCAGTGGATATAACAAGTGCAAAGGCCCTGAAGGAAGGTATTATTGGCATGTTTGAGGGAGGGAAAAGGTAACAGAGTGAGGTCAAAGCCATAGAAATGAGTCAGATCACATAGTATTTTGAGGCAGTATTAACTTGGGATTTACTTGGCGATGACTGTAATGTATCAAGGTGAAAATGCTTAGTAGTGGGAGTGTCTGCCTTAGGGAGAGACACCATCTCGTTCAGTCTTGGAAAGAATCATCCCCACTTCTTTGTAGAAAATATAGATGCAGTGAGAAGGTGAAACCAGAGGATCAGTTAAGAGACTGTTGGAATAATCCAGGTGAGATATTATGGTGATGGATGTGGAGGTAGAAATGGTTAAAAAACAAAAAGGTCACAATTCCATCTACTAGCTGCAAGCAGATTTGTTGATTGACTATATATGAAGAGTGAGAAGGAAGAATCAAGGGTGACCCTAGTTTGGGGCCTCAGCAACGTACAGAATGTGGTTGCTGGGAAAGATTTTTGAAGGAGCATATTTAGGGGAATTCAGCAAGTAGTTTAGCTTAAGTATTTTACTTTTGAGATGTCTCTTAGACTTCCAAATGAATGTGTCACTTAGATAATTGGATATATGAATCTAAAGTTTGGAGCAGGGATCAGCACTAGAGACAAAACACTTGAAAGTCATTACAAATAAAATATATTAAAATTATGAGACTGGAATGCAGTTGCTTAAGGAGGAGGTATTTATAGTGAAAAAATTGGTGACAGGAGGGGCACATCAAAACTTAGAAAACAGCAAAATGAGGAAAAACCAGCAGTAGAATCCACGGAAAATGAGTAAAAGGAAAATTGAGAAAGATATCTGAAAGCCAAATAAACAAGCATCTTAGGAAGGAAGAAATGATAAGCTATGTCTTGTGCTGCTTGAGGTCACCTAAAAAGAGGACCAAGGATTCTTCATTGCCCTGGAGTATGGAGGGCATTGGTGGCTACTGCACTGGGGTCTTTGGTACAATAATGATGATATAAGACTGGATAGGGAGAAATATAACAAGTTACCCCAGAATTTACCGGTTTAAAATAAGGAGCATTTATTATCCCATATGGTTTCTGAAAGTTAAGAATCCAATCTGGGAGCAGGTCAGGGAGGTTCTGGCACAGGTTTCTGTCAGAATTTTTAGTCAAGTTGTCAGGGAAGGTGTATCTGTGGCTAGAAGGTTAGTTTCCAAGATGGCACTGCCTGCAGACAGGCTTGCTTTTTACTGGCCAGTGACAGAAGACTTCATCACTGTGTGGGCTTCTCCAAAGGACTGAGTGTCCTTATGATATGCACCGTGTACATGATCCAAGAAAGGTCAAGCAGAAGCCCCATGACGTTCATGACCTAGACTTTGAAATGACACACCATTACTCTGACATATTCTGCCGGTCATGTGCACTAACCCTGATACAATAAGACAGAAGACTACTCAGAGTTTGACTTCCTATAAAATTGCCAGATCCACTGGGTTCAAGAAATGATGAGTGAAGTGGAAGCAATAGTTAACTCTTGGAGTTTTGGTCTCAAATAGGGTGGGATGATAGGAAGAAGAATTGGATGTGTTTCTAAGTGTAGACATTATGTTGTATTTGTATTATTTTGAGAAAGAACGCATAAAATGGAGGATATTTTGTTATGAGAGATTAGGGGAATTGCATGAGAAATAACTCTGAGGCATGGGGTATGGAGTGATAAGACTTCCAGTATAGATGCAAAGAGATTACCCTTAATGAAAGCGTTGTTTGTATAGTCCTCATAATTAATGAGAAACAGTAGAAGAATTTGAGGGTTTAGAAGGCCATGAGCTTGGTAGCTTTGCTGCTGAGCTTTGGGAAAAGTATCTTTCAGTTGCTTCTATTTTGTAATAAAACAGTTAACATCAATTTAAGAATGGAAAGAGATGTTGGAAATGTCAACAAAGAAATGTGAAATGATCAATTGTGGAATCTCAGGGAAGAGAGAGAACATTGTCTACAGCAATGTAAAATGTCCATACCACCCTAAAGGAGCCAGCTCAGACCAGTACTCATGCATTAAAAGTTGCTGTGGTTAGGGTTTTCCTCAGCTATTATTGACTGCATAGGTATAAACCCAGAGTTGAGAAAGGATTGGCTTTAACTGAGGTGAGATATTCCGGTCAGGTCTGAATTGAAGGGTGTGCAAAGAGTGGGTATGATGCCTTAGTTATGATAAGCCTGCTAAAAGTGGACACAGGTTGTGGAGTGTCAGTAAAAGCTATAAGGTCAATGCATTGAGGGCCTTGATGGGTTTGGACATTTTTTTGAGTAAGAATACTAGAGAGAATATGCTACAAAGAAAGGGAGAAGGAGGAGATGCTTGAAAGTGATTATTGTGTAAGCTACTGGTAATAGCAAGGCCTTGAATATGGGTATGAAAATGAAGTAGCTGAAGTGGAATTGTGAGTATCATAAGTGAGAGCAAGGAACCAGGAGACCATGGGTGGAATTATAGTCATGAATCCTGTCAGAGTTTCTGCTGGAGAGAGACAGTGCTAAAAACCTTTAAGGGCTGAGGAAAGACCTGGAGACTGAAGGAACACTGAAACCTGGAGGCCAGACTTATGCTGTACATTTTGAGGATGTTTTAAAGGAAGGGAGAGAGGGCTGGAAGCAGCAGAGAATTGCAAGAGAGACCGTTGCATCTCTTTTAGGGTCAGTAGTACAAAGATATGGGAGAGAAAATGACTTCCACATCACAGGGTTAGAATAAATCAGTATTCTCAGTGGGCAGCCAGGACTATTGGAAAAAGAAGATGAAAAAAACAGAGAAGGCACTGAAAATTTGGGATTTTACTGATAGGCTATGATTTGTAAAAGTCACACTGGAGAGTTTGTGATACTGGGAGAAGTCTGGGTACTTAAGTCAAAGTAGGGGATTTACAGAGCCCTCTGGTGACAGGAAACACCCCAGCAGTCTTGGGCTTCTTGTAATGAGTGTGCATTAAAATCAAGGACCTTGTGAGACCTTTTAGTCAGACAACCAGAGACTGTTCTGCTGGGACAGCCAGTATCTTGGGCCTCTTTTAAAAAATTCATTCCAGGTACCACAATGCATCTGGGGAACATTTGTAGAAAAGAGGGGAGATGCAGTGGGGAGATGCAGTGGGAATCTGGATGGCCAGGTGTGCCCAGCAGGCTGCAGGTCGACATTTTTTTTTCTTTATAAAGCTATATTCTTTCCATCTCTTTATCATATGTTTATGCTGTAGAGATAAGATACATGGTAGAGGATGCAGAAAGGTGACTAGGAAATTGCTAGTTTCTAGATGTATGGCCCAGGGACAGGTTTTCATGCATGAAATTGTCATTTGTTTTTCCCTGAATCAAACACAAAATTCTGTTCCTGGGTATGTAGGGCTAGATACTGAGGACTGAAAACCATTTAAAAAAAAATATATATATATATAGTGTACTTGACAGCAGTTTATACACGTAATTGTTACAATAACATTGCTTTTATTAAATAAAGTTGGCATTAGGTGTTGGCATAAAATAGTTTTAAAAGACAACAAGACTGTGCCACATCTTAACATTTTTACCAGAGTGTTTTCATTATCATAATTATAAGTGAAAGAACTGTGAAATAAATAGAATGTAGCTTTCTCTTTGGAATTTGAATTGTTAGTTTGTATTGCCAGCTTATGGATCTATCTTATGTGTGCCAGCTGGCTGTTATTAGAAAATATCACTTTCTGTGTCTTAGAAAAGAAAGGTGCCCTGCAACTCAACATGTACAAACTCCCCCCCTCCCCAGGGGAAGGGTGAGTCCCGGAACCTTCTAACTTGTAAGGATTATGCAGCTCTCGCTATGATTGATTGGTTGGCTTCTTCTCAAGAAATGCTCTCAGTGTGTGTTTTATGTTCTAACAGAGCCAGGGCTTTGCTGATCAGCACGCCACCCCTGTGAAGACGCGGGCATGCTTTGTGCATTTGCTCTTGTAGCCTGGGAGGCATATTTCAACACACTCTCCAGAATTGGCTGGAACATGCCTGTCACTCCCAGCTGACTCTGATGACGTTCTTGCCAACGTAGATTTACATCAACACATTCTTTACTGGAAAAAAAAACAAAACTCATTCAGAGTATACAGGGTGGTCCATTTAAAAGCGGTGTGGCATCAGTTTGAAGAGGGATGCATTGTAAGGGAAGCACTATAAAAATACACTGCCAGTGAAAGGCTGTACAGAGCATAGAATTATGATGAAGATCACCCATGAAGACCGCCCCCCCCCAAATTGTCTTAAGCTGTAACTTTGTAACTTCTAAAGAGTGACTTATCCTGAAAAGAGAAATATTTCCTCTATTCTAAACTTGTCCTTTCAGTGTGCTGGCTATGAAGACATTTTTAACCACTTCTTTCTCAAGCCACATAATCACAGTACTAAATTCGTTGAAAAAAATGAGACATGAGGGCTGATAAGATGAATTATAATCTGACAGCATTTGTTTTTACTGGCCCAAAATTTGGCTTGCCAGTTCAACAGAAATATAGATTTTACTGTTAGCATGAAATCTTCTGACATATATCCATCTCATTTTTTGACTCATCCTCAGTATCCTAATGAATGCTTGCAATAGACATATTACTCAGATGTCTACAGACAGGAAACCAGCCACTCAGAAATAAAAGCTGTTGCCATAGCTATCCAGAAAATAATACAAAACTATCCTTGCTATAGAAAAGAAAAATTCAATACCAGTGGCACATGACCTATGGTTAGTATTTTTATGACCCCAAACTATTCACCCTTCATTTTTGTCGTCCTAGCCTACTCCAAGTCGTTATAATAATGGATACAACTGAATGGATTTGCAATTTTACCTTTTCTCTCATGATAACAAGTAGGATTTTCAATGACACATGCTTTGATCTGTCTGCTTTTAAATCTCTTAAGCAGGGCAGCTCTAGACAGCTTCCTCTCAGAAGATTTTACAATCCTAATAGACCTCATCATGAATTCTATATTTATGCTTGTTTGGACACATCAAAGTCAGGCTTATACCAAGGGCTACCTGACAAGTTAATGTCATCAGCTTCTTGTTACAACCACGGGTTTTTTTTTATACCTAGCAGAAATGAAGGATACCTTGTAAAATTAAAAAAAAATTGTAGGCTACATTTTAGGAATATTTTTAAATGTTTTACTGTGATGTTTCCTCTGATGTATTTTGTCCACAATTAGTACTGTGGTCATAATGAGCTCCCAAAGGTTCTATGCTGCCTCCATACAGTACAATGGAAAAGGAAAAGATGTGGATATAAGAATAATAAGATGGATCCCCATGAATAAATCTATGACATCTATGGTTAATGCATGAGAGTTATGATGCAACACTTTATTATAAAGATGTGAGTTTACTGGCCAATCAGATAACAGGAAGTTTCGGAATTTGAACTGTCATAAAAGATCACTAAAACAGTTGACAGTATATATTCAAATATAGTGCACGAATGAGGAACTGTTGGTTAAAAAACTGACATTAAACTTTCAAGTTATGTTAATCATCCTACTAACAGAATCCTGTCTATCTCATTCTCGTTCCATGTTCACAAAGCAATCTTCTGATTATAGTTTTCCTTGTTATATTGCACTGTCAACTGAGTCCTATAGAGCATAGTAGTAGGTCAGGTGGCTAGAAGCTTGATAGTCTGAGCAAAGATTGTAGTGTTCAATGAAAAGAAATACATTGGCTTTTGGATCCTGTCCAACAGTCTCATGAGCTTATACAATGTGATCTGCTCATGAGAGGAGGCCAGTCTCCTAGGATGAGAGATTCTAGTTTCTAAGTCTACAAAGTCTAGTGCCAGATTCTGATCCTTGCAATTTCTCTAAGATATTGCCAATTTTAAAGGCTTTCAGGAAAAAAATCTGCCAACATTTCCAGGCAAAATTTTTCTCTTCTGCCATGCCCTGAACATGTTTCATTAAAAATCACAGCAGCATTAAAAGCACATTTTGGAACTATAATCATGGTAAGAATGTAGATGTGTGTTGTTTCATTCCCTTAATAGAAGGTGTCTGATAAGAAAATCATGACTTATCCATCAAAAGCTGATATGTTTCTGTGTAGCAAGAATATGACTGCTCATGTTTGTTTCTCTGATGTGATTCTTTTTTTTTTTTTTTTTTGATGTTGTGATTCTTAAAGAACTTGGTCAGAGGTTCTAAGAGACATGTCCAGCCCTTAGAATCAGTGTCTAGAGTTCTCTAGATCCCTTTTTCTCCACTTTCTTATTTTTTCTCAGGTCCAGTTGCACATAGGGAACCATGAAATATTATAGCTTCCACTTCACAAAGTTTTATCTTTTAGAAAGTTTTGATTTTTAAATAGGATATTAAAAAGACAGAAAATTTTGTATGCTCCAAGAATGTGAGTTTTAAGTTATAGAATTACAGAAGGGTGGAACATGTTTCAAGTCAACTGCAGTAACTGTTGTGATGGCACTCTATAGCAAAGCTGTGTGTTTTCAACCATATATAAGGTGCCATAATGGTATGTGGACTGTCGAAACGATGACAAAAATATATAGCAGGCTGTGCTGTAACAGTAAGGATTGGTTTGTATTTGAAACTTTGGTTCTCAGATCTTGGATCTACCAGAGAAAGATGTCTAAGAACTAATAGTTTGTTATGGCTGCCATTACAACTAACCTTAAACTTGATGCCTCAAAAGAATGTAGATTTATTATTTCAAAGTTTGAGAGGCCAGGAGGTCAAAATAAAGGCATATGAAGAAGGTCATCACTTGCTCTGAATACTCTAGGAAAGAGCATGTTTCACACCTCATCTATATTCTGGTAATTACTGGTTTTCTTGGCTTGTAAAGACATTACTCCAACCTCTGCCTCTATTTCCACATAGCTTTTCCCATGCGTTTCTCCTTTGCATGTCTCTTACGGGATATTTGCAATTGAATTTAGGGCCAATCTGGATAATCCCAAAAGATCTCCTTAAATACGTCTGTCAAGACCTGTTTCTAAATAAATTAATATTCACAGATCCCAGGGATTAGAACATGGACACGTCTTTGGGGGCCATTTTAGCCCACAGCAGTGCCTTGTCATGATGGTTGCTGAGAAAGCCACCCAGATGGCCTGACATTTAGATCACACCTGTCTGGAGAATACTTTCCTACAGCTCCAGCTGCCCTTGAGGCTTCTAGCTTGAACACCTGGTGCAACTGGGCTTTTAGTGATAAGAAGCCAAGAACATCAGCTTCCTTTAAGTGGACACTATCATGGTCACTGGATGTCCAGTCATAGTGTGTTGGTCTTTCCTTCCAAAAGCACTAGAAAGGGATTTGAGAAAGATAAATGAGAAATCCTATTTACCTTGTATCCTCTGTGCATGGAGTTCTCTTGAGAAAAGAAAGAAGGAAAACTGTAGTTCAAAAAAGGGACTAGTGGATGTTTTACCAGCTTTTTATGAATGCTTGCTCTAAATCTCAGTGACTAAAATTGGCATTTTAAAACATAAATGTGGTACATATTTATGTTAAAAGTGCATATAAAATATAATCATTTGTAAGTCCCCTAATGCCCCTTAGCTTTCAATTTGCTTTCATCAGAGAACTATTCTTGGCATTGCCTGGGGAAGCCATCTAAAAATGTTTATGTTTAAATAAATATAATAAGGATATCAGAAACTGTGTTCATCAGGGTTTCATTGCTGTGGTGAACTACCTAAAATAAGCAATTTAAAAGAAAAAATTATTTTGGCTCAACATTTCAGAGGTTTCAGTCCATGATTAGGTGGCTCCATTGCTTGTAGGTCTGTGGGTTTGTGATGAAGTAGAAACATCATGGTAGACAGGCATGGTGGAAGAAAGTTGCTCACTTGATGGAAACCAGGAAACAGAAAAAGGAGTAGAGTCTGAGAGAAAGAGACTGGGGACCAGATAATGACTCCAAGTTCACACCCCCATGACCTACTCCCTTCCATGAGACCATCACCTCTCAATAATGGCATCAGATTATGATCTCATCAATGGATTAATCCACTAATGAAGTTAGAACCTTCATGATCCACCTATCTTTCAAAAGCCCATCCTCTGAACCTGTGATCTTTTTGGGGTGTTGACATTTTAGAGCTAAACCGTAATAGTAACCATTATCAAATAAGTGTTATGTACTAAATACAATGGTAGGTGTTTCCAGAGATTATTTCATTTAATTCTCACTACAAGACCTGAAGGGTGTCTGAGTATGGTGACATCTGTAATTCCAGCCAATTGGGAGGCCTGGGCAGGAAGATTACAAGTTCGGGAATAGCTTTGGCAATTTAGTGAGACCCTGTTTCAAAATAAAATGAAAAAGAGCTAGGAATATAGTTCAGTGGTGCAATGCTTGCCTGGCATGTATGAGACTCTAAATTCAATCCCTAGTACAACAAAAATCTAACAGATTTATCTGTGAAAGACATTTCTACTGGTGAAATCATAAGCCCAAAATTTTCTTAATTTTAAATAATAAAAGATTTTGGCAAATTGGCTTTCAAAATTGTTTCACTGTTTTTCACACCTGTAAACAGTATACCAGAAGACCTATTGGTTTTTCATGATTACTCTTACCATTACTGGATATGATCTACTTTTATTTTATATCATTATTTTAGGTAAACAATAATAGGTATTATTATTTACTACTTTATATTTTATGGGTGATTTTGAACATCTTTTCATTGAGTGTTACTGTTCTTGGCCTAAGGCCTCTTCATACATTTTTCTCCTTAAAATTGGGATTATAACCATTTTGGTGTTGATTTATAATAACTGTGTATTTAGGAATGAGCTCTGTGTCATAAATATTTTAAATGCTTTTCTCAGTCTGTTTTTTTCTTTTGTCTTGTTTATTTTAAAAATCACATAAATATTCTAAGTTTTTATTATGACACCAAAACCCATAACACAGAACTTGCCATTTTAACTATTTTAAAGTCTGCAGTTTAGTAGTGTAAGTATATCCACAGTGCTGTGCAACAGATTTCCACAAAGTTTTCATCTTGTAAAATTGAAACTTTACCCAGTGAACATCAACCATCATTTTCTTCTTCCCCCTGGCCTCTAGCAAGTATCATTCTACCTTTTTATGCATTTGACCACTTTAAATACTTCATGCAAATGGAGTCATCTAGTATTGGTCTTTTTGTCACTGACTTATTTCACTTAGCATAATGTCTTAAAGGTTTCTCCATATGAATTTCTTCCTTTTGAAGTTTGAATATATTCCGTTCTAGTACATACCACATTTTGTTTATTCATTCATCCTTCAATGGACCTTTCTTTTGCTTTGACCTCTTGGCTATCGTGCATAGTGCTATTTGAACATGGGTGTACAAATATACTGCTTTCAGCTCTTTTAGATATATACCTTCAAGTGGGATTACTGCATTTTACTGTGGTTCTGATTTTAATATTTTGAGAATCTTCTATATTGTTTGCTTTAACAGTTGTACCATTTTTTATTCCACCAATAAATAATGCACATATCCATTTTCTCGATATTTTCATGGACACTTATTTTCTGACTTATCGATAGTAGCTAGGCTAAGTAAGTGTTCTGCCACTGAGCTATGCCCTCAGCCCCTAATAATAGCTATTTTAATTGGTGTGAGATGATATCTCATGATTTTTATTTGCATTTCTTCAATGATTAGTGATATTGAACAGTTTCTCATTTTCTTGTTGGATGTAGTAATGTCTATTACTACATTATTAATTGGATTATTTGGTGTTTTGCCCCTAAAATTTCTTAATATAGTTAAGATGTAGTATTTTTTTCTTCCTGAATGACTTTTATGTCTGTTTAAGTGGTATGACTCCATTTTATGGTCAAAATTTTTTCACTTTATCTTTATCCTAGGTCTTTTAAAGTCTTTTCTTTTTATGTTTAACTTTTGATCCATATTTTTTTTTATATCAGGAATAAGAAGTGTTGAAGGTACAGCTCAATAGTAGAGAACATGGAGAACATGTTTAGTGTGGCTGAGGCCCTGGGTTCTGGTCCCACCGCACACACACACACACACAAGAGACAGGGGAAAGGATCCAGCTTCTTTTATCCCATTGACCCAGCCCCATTTTATAGAACAGTTACTGATCATGTAGGGCTTGACTACTCTGTGTAGGCTTTGTTATAGAGAGCCATTTTTACCATACCTACCACTGCAGTGATTGTTCTAGTATTACCTGCTGTGATATCTTGCTAGAATTTATTTACATTGTCCTAACTGGTAAATGTCAGTTATTGATATAGCTTTAAATAAGTGCCATAAAGGCTTAAAATACTTTATTGTTCCATTTACTGAGCTCTTTTTTCTTTCAAAATAAATATTGACTACATTTCCCATTATTGTTTCTTTTGGGTGGAGTAAATAATGGGAAATAATTTCACTGATATGGGAGGCCAGAGTGAAAGAATATTTCTACATAGAAAGATTACTTTTTCAAATGCAAAAGGATTATAAGAGTTTCTAAGTAAGGCATAGACCTGTCTACTTTAGGACATTTGCCTAAGTGAAATTCTTTGACTAAATTTAGAATCCTTGAAACGCCATACCTGGCACATCTAGAGATTAAAACCTTCATCCTCACATCAAATGGTGCTTATCATCTCCAAGTACTTATAAAAAGAATAGA
The DNA here is from genome assembly GCF_000247695.1 of Heterocephalus glaber. The sequence continues at coordinate 10,222,915 of NW_004624815.1, forward strand.
AGTTTAGGAAATAAAGTTGCTCAAGGCTGGGCTTTACTGTTATATTTTGGTAGTAAGATTGAATAGCTGCGATCTGTTTGAACATTGGTCTCCTCATTTGTTAAATGATTCACATGAAAATTTTGAAAAGCTTGTCTAAGTGACTAAATATGGTAATTCTTAAGATATCCACTTCATGCGCTATTACATGTTGAAAAATGACAGTGATCATTTTTTCCAGATTTATTTATTTTTAAGTCTTCATCAAGCTAATTATCATAAACACAGATAAACAGCCAGAGTAATGACCAAAAAATAGATAAAACACATAAAACAATGATTACTTTTATCATTAGCCAACAACAATAGTCATGGTGAATGTTGATTCTGCTGGTGCAAAACATATTTCTACCCATTCATGAGTGATCAGGGCCAGACTTCCAGTCCCTATGTTGTACAAAAACTCATTAAAATTATGAATTTATTTGAAGCAGTAAACCCAAAAACTCTTCTAGATTAAACTATTGAATTTAGATGACATCTTCTTAGAAAAAAAAATTCCCTAGCCAGTTTTATTCTTTGCCTAGTCTCTTCTTTGTTTCAGTAACTTTAAAAGTCTTATTAAATTCTTGGAGAATATAATTACAAATTGTTTGAAATGAAAGAAACAATATGTAAGGGTGGATCTTCAGAGATGCAGTTAGTAACTTTTGTGCTACTAATTAAAATTGTTTTCTTTTGCTTGAAAGGGAGAAAATCAGTTCTTTGAAATAGAATATGTAAAATTTAAAACTAATATGCAGCAGATATTTCTCAGAACAACTTCGTGGTCACAGCTAGTTGTTTTCTTTCTATTAACTGCATTATTCTGAAACATCAAAGTTGTGCACAGTTATATTAAGAGTTCTTGTATAAGTTACCACATTTTATTTTTTGCTTTTAAATGGCAGGGCTAGGAACAAACTCACTACACAGATAAATGGTTAAAAGATTAAGAGATAAGGGAAAGGGAAAGGGAAGGGAAGGGATTGGATGGGGAACTCCTGGAATATGTTAAGTACTTAGTAACATAAAGAAAAAGGGGCCTTGGAGAGATCATTTACATTTTGACTGTTTTTTACATTTTGAGGTTCATAGCAGTACAGAAAAGTACCAAGGCCACATGCTTTGAGCTAAGTGGGACCTGGACACAGATTGTATGATGTAGTCCACTGTTCTTTTAGGCTGACCAGAGCCTCTGAGAATGGGGCTGGAAGGAAACTAGAGAGAACTTATCATTCATTAAGTGTCTCTGAGGCTTAGTGGCCTCTTTTTTATATTTTCTGTCCTCTTGTTTTAATTCTCTTGTTTTGACACTAGATTTGGAGTACTAAGAGACAACGCCATTTTCAGTATTACCCACCCAACTTTGACTTCACACTAGGTACCATGAATACATGAAACTTATAAAGAAATGAATTAACAGAATAATTTGCTGTATGTGTATAGAACTTTGTCATTGTTCTTTCTCTGCCACTACTAGCTGGCTCAATGATCTTAGATAAATAAATCCTAATAAGCTCAGTTTCCTCTATATGTAAGCAGGGTGTTGAATAGTGGATCCCTAAAGCAATTTCCAGTATAAAATGCTGTGCTCATCCACCTGAATAATTCCACAGGTGAAAAAGTGCTGAAGTAACACTATCACTTGGTTGTTAGCTACCTACCGATTGAATGTTCTGCTCAGACTTGAAAGAAAAGGGAATCTCAAACTTAATTCCACTCTTGTATTTTTCTCTATTTTTATCTGGACAGCTCTGCCTTACTGATTGCATAGCCTTATGTGAAATCTTTCATTCAGTGCAGCAAGACATGGAAAGAGAAGGAAAACATTACATCAAATTTTCCGGAAATGGGCCACTATTTATAAGCTATAAATGAGTAATAATTTAAAAGTTTATGAGATTTACTTATTTTAGCAAAGTAAAGTGAAGATAATGCTTATAAAATAACCAATCATCTTTCCTCTTACTCTTTTCAATTTTAGAATAACACATCACTAGGAAAAAAATGGATTATTGTTCCAGTAAACACACAGAAGTAGAGCATTTAAACATTATTGAAAATAAATACTGTGCTTTATAAAACAAAGAATAAATGATAGAAGATTAAAATGGGCCAGTAGATATTTAGATACAAAATGACTTATGGATAAAATTAGTTTCAGACTCTTTTTGTAAATTACTCACGTAGAAATTTTCTCTAGTGATCCACTAATTCTTACCTACATAGTATATAAAGAAGAAATCTTATAGAACATTTGTACAATGTTATGATTAAGATAAAATCTTCAACCTCCATGGGAACTTTTTAGGCTTGATTAAATTAGTGGTTAAAAATAATAACACGAGACTCATATTTCCATTATTTCAGACCACTTTATATTACTCTCTAAACTTCTGTATCATAATTTTATATTACTAACATTTATTTAACCATTCTCTTTAATATTAGATGCATAACTTTAGAAAATGATGCAAAAATAAACATCTTTGAAGGTTATTTTGTATTGTTGCTTCAGTATGGATTCTCAGAAACATGAGTCTTAAAAAACATTTTAAGAGACATTGTAGTCTGGTCTTCAGAAACTGATATTAGTATATTATGGTACCATATTGTATCATTTCAAGTATTGAGATTTTACAGTTAGTATTTTCCAGATTAATACATTGAAGAATAATATGTTTTAATTGATGTGTATATAAGAATTTTCTATTTTTTCTCAAGAATTATATATTAATATCTTATAGTTCAGCAAATTAGCTTTTAATTCATCTCTCATTTTTGCAGAAATATTTTTCTGTTTGTTATTTGCCATCTCAATTTTTTATATAAAAGTATAGCCACAAATTACATTTTGGGAAATTTTTTTCTGCAACATTTATAGGAGACCATTCCTTAACTTAAAACTAGATTAAAATTCACCTTTATTTTCTCCTAGGTTGTTTAAAAAAACTTTTTCATTGCTGAAAATAATTGAAAGATGATATTTGGCTTAGGATCAATATAAAGCCGTACCATTTTGATACAAATTGAAGTAGATATAAGATAAATGAGTAAGATGTATCTTTGGAGTTTGATATGAACATAAATGATCAAATAATATATATTTTTAAAATTAGAATATTTGAGATAAATTTAAAATATACTCATGCATAAAATATATTTTTATAATTTTATTTAAAATGATTAAACATTTCAGGCATATAAAAAGCATAAATGAGAATATAGCCATATATGTATCACTGAGCTCAAGAAAACTTTAAAGATAAAACTAGCACTCTAGTGTACTCTTCTTCGTTCTATTACCTTTCCTTCTTTCTCTGTGGTAACCATTACTATGTATTCCTTTATCCTGAGCATGTTCTTTCTGCATAGATTTGCATTTAAAAGCAATGGTTTCATCTCAGTGAAGAAAATAATTAATTATGCCTTTATTATCTTGATTATATTATATATTGTATTAAAACATTTAATTAAATGGGCAAATAATATTACATACTTGTTTCCTATTCATGGAGAATGGAATTCTTTTCTGTTCCAAATGTGTCATTCATATTTTATTTCCTTGTTCTCCACAAATATAAACAAAATAGGGCATAAGACAAACATTTTATTAAAAAAAGTCAGCATATGACCTATGTATGGCTCATTGAGTCAATATAAAATTGAGACATTCATTTAAATCATTTTGGTGCCACAACCTACGCATGTTATATTTTATGTGTGCAGATAGCTGAATCAAAATACAACATAGAAATAACATCTCTCCCTGATGAAATCTTAATCTTAATCATCTATTAATCATTCACACACATTCATTTATATTTGTTAAGAAAATCACAAACTCCAATGAATAGTTAAACACTACACCAACAGCAAGATACTATTTATCATTTTAAATATTTCAAAATATATAAATTTGGGATCAGTTTTAGTCTTCAGACAAAATGGTTTTATAGCTAAAACTAAAAATACACCTTACCATACTGTATTAAAAAGTTGTTAAATTTAATAAAGTAGTATTTTATCAATTTCTTGGGTGTAGAATTGTTTTTCCTAAGATTGCGTTCTCTTAGAGTGCTAGGAAGTTATATGTGTACGTATGTCCATCCTATCATTACGTAGATGCTGCCAGCACCTGGGAGGTTATGTAACTTGCCTAGGTCACAGGAATTTTTTTTTCTAATTTTAGAACTGATCCTAGGCCACAGTTTCAGGAGTCTCCATCCAGTATTTATTATCCACTTACAGAGTCAGGGACTTCAGTGCAGGCCTCAAGACATTTTGTAAAATATTAGAAACTATGCAAAAAGCAAGAATAGTCAAAAATAACACTTTGCATTTCACTCTTTTTAATGCCCTCTCTTCTAAGAAAGCTACTTTAAAACTTTAGGGTTTATTCTATGCCATCAGTCATTGGATTGTGTTATAAAAACAGTTGTAATTAATGGGCTGTTATTGCGTAAATGAAGAGTTAGTTTATAAGGAAAATTTCAGAGTATAACTGTTAAATTATTTTCTTAAATATTTCTGATTGCTATGAAAAGTATGCAGGCTATTACATTCATAATCACTTTTCATATTAAATAATGTATGTATTACATTAAAAATTTTATTGATAATATATTTTTCTGATTAGCAAATTAAGAATTTTTTATTAAATGTTTGAAGCCTGCCACAAATACAAGAAACATTAAAACAGTTATAATACTACTTTTGAAATAAATATTCTCCAAATGTAAGATATGTGTAGTATTTCCAAATTTGTGCTGGTGCAGTTAATGCTACTGTGAACATATTTCCTGCACATATTTTTAAAATTTGTGTGAAACTGTTTGCTTCCTTTGTGATTTCTACTATATTTTGTCATATCACTTTCAAAGGAATTTATATCAACTTGCAATGCCTCAGTAACGTTGTTTGAATAATATTAAGTATAATTTTCTTAAAATATTCACTGCTTTAGGTGACATAAATACTGAGTATTATTTCAGGGATTAATAGTATTTTTTTTTACTTTGTTTAACCTCAGTAATCACTTTTGTCTGACCTCTTTTCAACCCTTTTCATCATCTACCTAAAATAACTTAATGTTTTATCTGTTGGTTGATTTTCTTACACATGTGTGTTATCTCTTTTGATTACATAAATTTGACACTTTTTTATTTTAATCAACTATTTTCAGATCGTTTGCTTTTTGTTTTTAAAATTTATATTGTGAAGAAGTTTTGTTTTTGTTACAGACAGTCTGCTAAAGCAAAATAATAATGCGTGGTTCTCATGTTTAGAAAAATAAATATATTCTGAATATATTTTGATAAATAATGGAAGGTATTTTATCTCAGTATGACATTTTAGTCAGGGAAAAACTTCATATACAAGGATGATCCCATATTACAGAAGTGAAAAGTTCCTTAGTATTTTTACTATACATTTTCTATATGTAGATGTTTTCAGATACACAAACTTAGTTTTGTTACAGTTGCCTACAGTTTTCACTGTAGTAATAGGTTGGACAGTTTTGTAACCTAGGAGCAATTAGGTAGACCATATATCCTCAGAATACAGCAGACTATGCTATCTAGGCTTGTGGAAATGTACTCCATGATGTTCCCAAGACAGTGAAATCACCCGGTGACACATTTCTAAAAACATACTCTGACATTAAGTGGCCCCTGCCTGTGCACCATTCTTACTGCATTGTCTTACAAAAGTTTGTTTAATTTCCGAGTTTAATATTTCAAAAATCTTATTGACACTTACTTTAGAACAAATACAGAGGTTCATCTCAAGTTTTAAATCTTAGAATTTGTTTTATGGTATTTTGAGTCAGTTAGCTGAATAATTTAGAACACAAACTAAGTTGTTTCTGAGTTTATAGAGCTCAAAACTTCAGTATAGGGTTTATGGGACTTAACGGAGTTTCATGAGTGCAGTGCTTATGAAATATGCAATTTTTATTAAGTCTTTTCTTCATAGCACATCAGGGGAATGCTGTCCCTAAGCCTCTACAGAATGAGCTTGATATTCTGTAAACACTGCAGTCAGTTTGGACCTTCACAAGTCTGGGTATCCAATTGGGGTAGATGAGGTTTCTAGCCAGTTTAGAGAGTTTTCTTCATCTGTCCCTCACATATTTTCAACCCCTCCCCTACTTATGTTTTTTAGTTTTTCTTTCAAAAAGTAAAAGAGAGGGGAGGAGCAAAAGAGAGAAAGAGAGAAGAAAAGAGAAAAAAATGAGTCTAAAGCACATACTATGGAATGACAATAAATTACTATGTTGAGTTATGTCAATATCTTTTACTTCCTCCTTAGTGGTTCTTTATAACACACACACACACATATGTGCATATATATATGTGTGTGTGTGTGTGTGTGTGTGTGTATCTGATCAGAGAAATCAGACCTTATTTTGTTTAGGAGATACTTGTTCATTTTCATGTTCCAGACCTCTGCAGATAAAGTCTAAACATTTTTTTATGAGCCTGTCTCAATAGTGCAGCACTTGTAATATCACTTACTTGAAGGAATTTCATACTATTGTAAATTCTCAGGACAATGTATATATAAGGGGCAAGCCAGTTCTATAACATATAATTTGTTGTTAATTTTGTAGATGTTTGAAAATATCAGCATCAAATACAACTTAGAACCTATTCCATTGATTCTGTTACTGTGAATAAAATTTACTGTGTTTTATCCTACATTGTAATCATGAACTGTGACTTACATATAATTTAAGAAAAATGTTTTTTAATAAAACCAGTACTTGAGTGGGGAGGAGATATATATATATATATATACACACACACACACACACACACACACACACACACACATATTTCTATATATACACATATTTCTATATATACACATATGTGTGTATGTGTTTCTATATACAATATGTATTTCATGTATGTCAACCATATATATTTTTTGAGAAGTGTGCTTCAGGGAGAATGCTTTTCCCATCAGACCATGAAATCATGAGAAGTTTCAGATTATCTGTTTCACTAGGTAAAAGTTGATAATTCCCTGGACTCTTGTTATGAAGGGCCATAAAAATTCTCAATTTAGATTAATGTGTATTTACTCATTAATCTCTGGGCTTGAAACATAGGTTTATTCTATCATAACCAAGAACTGGTTGTCAGTGATAGCGTCATCATTTATTATTTTAAAATATTAAAATCATTATTTCTGAGTTTAAAAATAATTATATTTTATCTATCTACTTTGTATGCATAGTACCCACAAAAGCTAAATGATTAAGATTATAAGAAGGAAGGAAGTGGAAGATAGTAATATGGATTCTATTTCTATTCACAAAGATAAAACTGATGGGTAGGGATAAGCTAACATTTCAATATTTTGGCTCTTCAAAAAGTAGTTCTAATGACACACCTGGGAGATTGTCCAAGTTAAAGTAAGACTTCAGCTCTATTGCAGCACAGTATGTAACATCCTAATGCATATAATCATAAGTAAAAGAAGCAAAAATAAATGTAACCCTAAAAAATGTCCAGGCTTCCTTCTCATTTCTTAGAATATGTCCTTGGAGGAGGCATTGAAACTATACACATCTCATCGATTTGTTCTTTTCTGTCTCACCATTGTCTTCTCCAAAGAATCAAAACTCTTCAATGAGCCCCTTAGGATCCTGGTTCTATTCTACCTATCAACGATTTTGACTCACCTTTTGCATGCGTCTCAGCTCAAAAGGATTACTTTTATGAACATTCAAACCCTTTGGGTTTACCTTTCTGTATGTTTGAAATGTTCTTCTTTTAATCTCACCACCTATCAAAATCCATTTCTCAGGGCCTTGCCCAAATCCTACCTCCAACTCTAGTTGCTAAGCATCATTGTGAGGCTGACCTTTCCAACCTGTAAAGAACTATTATTTTCTCTCCAAGGAATTTAACACATGAAAAAAATGGAAGACAGGACAGTGTCTCACTCATTCTGAAGTCTCCATTGTGCAATTTCTAGCTCACACTCTTACACAGGTCATTACTTATCATTTTGAGAGGCTGAATAAATCATTAAATGGATACCGTCACTGGGTCTACAGAATGGATTTACTTAGCTCTCATCCATATAAAAGGCACTTAATAAATATTAAATGTTGTCAATTTTAAATTATTCATGGGTTTATTATTCACATTATAGCTAGGATATGACATTAAAAGGTCATATTTCCATAATGAACGACTGCCTATTTAGTTTACATACATAGGTTCTCCATTTGTGTTCACCCAACAGGGATTAGAAATGAACCATCTTTAGGATCTTTAGGCCAAGTTTATTTTTTAATTAATGCCCATTTCTCCCTTTTGTAACTTGGCTGAAAGGGAAGATTTCACTTTGAGTTGCTTTGCTGCGATCTGAAAGTTGATACTGATCATTGCCAGCACTTAAGGGGGAGTCTGGAAAAAGCTAATTCGAGAGTTACTATTCAAAAGGTCAGAAGTTTTCCATTCTTCTTTCAAGCAGATCATTATAGTGGAGTTTTGTTAATTTGTGAATTAATTTGTTCAATGAATGAAAAAAAAAACTTCCTGATGAAAATAAAGTCCTTTTGATTGAGAGAAAATTCCCTTTGTTTCCTTTTTTCTCTCTCTATCTTGCTATGTCTTAATTTCCTGACATTTGAAATACAAAGTTCATTTTGACAGTCAATAAAATAATAAAATATGGCTTTTACTAAAGAGACTAGCCTAGATCAGGGTACAGGTTTTCAGAGAAAGATGAATAGTTGATTTTTTAATCCTAGGATAAAATCAAATATAGGAATAAGTTAAATTTTATTGAAATTCATACTGTATACAGTGAGTTGCCAGAGAATTATAGGGAATCTGTAGCTATAGCTGAAATAATACACGATTATTATTATTTTGAAACCAACAAGACAAATGTCAAGTATGCATGCATTCGTTTATCCAGCAGGACCTTTAGTGATGTTTGCACAGCAGTGATATAGCTGGACAGATTTTAGAAATTGTCAGCAATTTTATTCAGTATGCCAGCATTTGCAGTGGAAAGGACTGGGATTTACTTGCTACATTCATGCTGGAAAAAACCTTTTGTGTACATGGATGACAACTGGGGGAGCTAAAATACAAGCACAGCATTCAGTTATAATGCATTTTACACCAAATGAATTAAAAGCTTAGGAAAGCAAGCAAGACTTGAATTAGACTTACAAATATTTCTGCCCTTTTCCCAATTTCTAACACAGGTAATTTGTATTTGCTTTAAAAATGTTTTGTAAGGAAATGAATGACTGAAGGAAACATTCACTCCAATAAAAGCTAAATTAATGTTTCTCCATGTAACGAATATTTGGAAAAAGGCAGTTGCTTCAGTTATTTTAGCCTGACACTCGTTCCTTTAGAATACGCATGTCTGAAAATGATGTTAGCTGTGCTTGAAAGTCTTTACTGCAAATCATTAGGGGATCTTTTCCTATAGGTTAGGAATACATTTAGCTATAAGTAACAGAAAGCTAACTAATTTAACTGCTTAAGGACTGATTTGTTTGTGAAAATGGATTTTTGGAGGTAGCCATCTATTCTTCTCTGCCTGCAGTCGTTAGCATACTGGGCTGTCCTGTGCTTTACACTTCATGGTCATGGATGGTGTGACTGCTGCCTCTCCAGCGCTGTCCCCTCATTACAAGCAGGGTGAAGAAGGGAATTAGAAAGGAAGAAGGAAGGAATTTCTCCCTATCAGGGAAGCACGTGTTTCCTAGGAACCTCAGCATATGTCTCTTTGTCATGTACTTGCCTCTAGCTTCAAGGGAACCTGGGGAGTTTGGGCATTTAACTGGAAATATTATTGGGTGGAAAATATTAGTCTTATTCAAAAGAACATAAAGGGGAAATGGGTATTGCATGTATAAATTTGATGAGATTGATAAACAATTAGCTCATAGATGAAAAGCAGTAAATGAGAGTTTTCAAACACATGATCAAACTATATTACCTCTATACAATTATGTTTGGGATGTAATACAAAAAATGCTAATCTCAGATCCATAATAAGCTGCTCATTTTCTGCATTATTAACATTTCCTTTGTTTCATAGAAAAAAATGATGTAACATAATTCACACAAAGTCCATTGGCACATGACTGAAGTTGAAATGCAGCCTCTCTGATATTCTATTTAAAGTGATCCTGCTCTGTCGAGCAATATAGAAATTAAATTCTGATAACAGCAGAAAATATCAACTGGATAGATTTGGAAGCTATTTATAGTTGATTCAAAACTGAAAGGGAAAAATGAGGGAACTTTCTGATTAACAACAACCTCCAATCCCTTTTTTTGTTTTTTGGTCTGAAGTAGCTTATTAAATAAATCTCAGAGTTGAAGCTAGTTCAAGTGATAAATGTTTCAACTCTTTACTGTTTCATATATATGTAAGTAGATTCTAAAGGGGGAAAATGGTCGTAATTAAAGTAACTGAATTTTAAAGCTTAAAATCAATGTGTCTATTTAAATTAATGACTGATATTATTAAAAGAAGCTATTGTAATATTTTTATGATTCCCTTGTGTTGCAGCAAAAATGGGCATTGTACCCAGCTGTGATGTTATTTCACTTTAGCTGGGTTTTCCCCATTTTTGTCTTTACAAATCTTTTCTTTATGCTTGCTTCTTCCTGATTCTTCTCTCAGTTTTGGAAGATTTGACTTCTCTTCTTCCTATACCAGTTCACTCATTATATTACTATCTGTGCACTATCCTTTGGATCAGGAAGAACAAGGTTTGTTCTCGGTGTTGACTGTCTTAAAATCTGCTCATTCTTTAATCTTCTGCGTTCTCTCATATGTCACTGTTGTCTTAAGCACCAGGAATATGAAGATGAAGAATCCCATCCAAGGGCTTGTAATGAGGCTTTTATTCAGGGACTTTAACTGCAATTGTGTACAAATAATACATTATGAAGATGTACTTTTCTGATCTTGGGATTGGCTTCATTGGGCATAATGAATTGGTGTCACCACAATGACCCCAAGTCCAGATAAGTTAAGAGTGGTATTGGAACTAATTTGTAGAGGGCATACACTCCAGTGTTTTGTGTCTCTCATCTTAAGCATGAAAAGCTTTTTATCATTAACTTTGCTTCTGCTTATGTTTGTAAGGAAGATGTTCATTTTTCTTTCACTGAAAATTCAGCCATTATTCTGTACTATATGTCAAAGAATACATAGTTACTGGCCATTACCAGAGACAATTCAGTTTTACTCAAGCCAGTCTATGAATAGTCTAGGAGTCCAGTAAAATTCCTAATCAACTCTTTGTTATTCTTTAAGATAGCTTTTTATTCCATACAACATCCTCTTTTATTTTAGAATCCAAGTCTAGCCTCTAACCCCACCCCTCTTTGTAAGAGTGGAATAAATCTACAATATAGACTCTTTTGTTAAAACTGATAGTTTATAATATTGTAAAATTAATGCGTTGTTTAGTAAAATATCCCCCTTATCCATTAGGGATAAGGATGTGGACATACAGAGGGTAAATGGGACAAGGCACTTAACTCTACTTCACATAAAAACAATAATTTACCAGTTTTATTTGGAATCTGAAAAATATATTGCTAGTGTATGAGTAATTTAGGCTAAGCTAATGCTTGCAAGGAACACACTAATGGTCAAACACAAGAGAAGATCAGTTCCTGCCCTTCTCTACCCAGTATACTGTGGCTCAGATTAGGAGAATTTTTGCCATCTTTAATACATGGCTTCCAAGGTTGGCCTTGGTGATATCTGTGTTCCAGATAGCAGAACTGGAAAAAGAGTATTGAGGATTCTGGGCAGAATAATAATCGTATGACTATACCTCACTACACAGGTGGCTGGGAAGTGAAACCTAACCATGTGCCCAAGAAGAAAAGGATTTTGATGAGAAATTACCAGTGTAATTACAAAAAAGCTAAAAATCAGATTAGAAATGATGTAAGTGAAGCCAGATCATCTGACAGTTTCATAATCTCTTCAAATATAGATTGTTTGAGAAGGACATCAAGTCTCCAAGAATTTCAAGCCTTTAGCAAATAGACATGGAAAATGGATGCTATGTGTAAAACTTTTCTCAAATTTGAAGGCTTACTTCAAAGCCAGATCATAATAGAATGAGATAGATTATTCTAATGTAATATTAAGAGGTTCATACAAATAATTTTTGAGTGTTAATAGTTTTCCTAAAGATAGTGTTATAAGAAATAATGCCTTCTGTGAGATATGCTATCGATATGAAAAATGCTTTGTATTTTTAGGTACAGTGTTTTGTAAATGTTAAGATCTATTCTAAATCTCATTCTGATCTCATTTTGTTCTCTAAATTGCTTAGTAGCTTGGTAGGTTTAAAAACCATCATATTTTTGTTTTGCAAACTACTGGATAGTTATCTACTGGCAACTTATTTATTTAGTTAGTTTATTAGTAATGTATATAATACATAATGTTTATATTCCTTGTGGGAAGTTGGTACATAACACATCTTAATTCCTTTTTCAGTACCTTTCCCTTCCTTCCCCTTCCACTCAACTCTTGACCCCCTTCTTTTTCTGTACATGTTTGCAGTATATAATGTTTAAATACCTTATGTGGACTTGGTACATGTACATAACACATAACTGACTTGTTTTAGGAGATTTAGTTGCAATTTTATATGGAAGCATAGCATACATGCAGAACATATAGTGATCATAAGTACATAGCTCTACATGGCTGTTTAACTGGTTCCCCGACCATGAGCCAGCATACAACAAGCCTCCACGAATGTTCCCTTCATGGTCTCTTCCCAGTTACTTCTTCCTTCTTTCAAGGCTTACCACTATCCTCACTTCTCAGAGCACAGAGGAGTTTAGTCTTTTATAGTGCTTTATATGGATGGGACCATTTAGTATTATTTTGTTAAAAATGTCTTCCTCCTTTTGTTTAACATTAACTTGTGCAATTACACATCTTCCATTATGGGAATAGACTACAATTTATTCATTCTAATGTTGAATGGCATTTGGGTAATTTGTAGGTTTGAGGTTATTACAAATACGAGTATAAATATTCCTGCATGCCTTTTTAGAAATATGTACATAACTAGAAGTAGAATTGATGGCTTCTAAGATATGAATAAATTCAGTTTTAATAGATATTGCCCATTTTCTATCAATACATGGAGGAATTCATTTTTAACTTAAAAAATAAGCCAAAATTTTGTGTGAAAATGGATCTCAACTCATACCCTTTTCATATCCTTCTTTGCTAAATGAGAACCTTCTCCCAAGGGCATTGGAGACTTTTCCTAAACAGAATGTGATGAAACAACCAATTAATGTTCTTTGTATGCTTTCTACATGATCTAGCGTGTGCTCTTCTTCAGTTCTATCAGCATTGTGCTCATGATCTGGAAATGCATTAACATTTGATGTTTTTTGTCTTTCTCAAAACTTTCATTATCTTTTTTCAGTTTTTCTCCCAGATTTATTATTTTTTTCTGGTCTTTACAAGATGCTTAATTATTAACTTAATAGTGATTCCTTTTTCCTGAAGAATGGATTTTTGTCCTCTTCCTGTTAAAACTTCAACTGTACAATATTTAAGTGTCCAAATAGTCTTCATTTCATTTTGATTACATAGCTATAATTAAAGGAAGCTGAAATTGTGTAAGTAAATAAGAGATTCATATACATATTTATATGTATAGGAAGCTGAACAATGCAAGATAAATATACTAAGAGGGGGAAAAAGTCACTATATTAGTGATTCTACTAGTAAATATATGCAGAATGAGCCATGTGTATTCCTAGATTTTGCTTTTTCAAATACTGATTTTTTAAAATGCAGTAATTTTACTTTAGTTTTTCAAGTGATGTCATTCTTTAAAATATCCTTCCCTGTACTATGCTCTTATCGTTTCACAAAATCATAGATATGTAAAAATTTTAAAAGTAGTAAATATCATACCATGAAGGATAGCTTGTTATATCATGCAAATGTAGCTCTATTACAAATATGTAAAACTGTATCTTTTTGCCATGTGGACTGGTGAAAACTTTTTCGAACAGAAGCGTTCATGTTTAGGAACCACAGAGTTTGGGGTTGTATTAGAGTCCCAGGTGTTTCTAGTTTGGGTGTTGGAAGATAGGTGTGGTCAACAGTGTACACCATGGCAGAGGCCTCTTCATAAATCCTGGAGGTCTGTGCCTCAGGCCACCCTGCTTCCTGGGTTAATCTGTTCTGAATCGATCCCTTCCTCGCTCAGTTTATTTCTCTATTTTGTTTAAAATGTGTGTTATAAAGGTAAGATTATAAAACATGGCCTTTGTGAAACTGCTGCATACAACTTGAGTCATGTAAGGAGAGGATGGCACTTTCAGAGGGAGTTCTCTCTATTCCTTCCCACTAAGAAAACCTAGCAATGAATATTACAAGAGTAGATGTAGATATCGCATCTAGAAATATAAAGTACTTTTTATGATTTTCCCATTTTTAATAAAAACACCATTAAAACTGAAGATTCCACAAATAATAGAAAATTTTAAAATTTATACAAATTTAAATTCATTTAAAATTCTATTCTGTCAATATTTGAGTGGGAGGACAAAACAGAGACACACATTTGTTGTGTTTTACCAACTACTGAGGATAAGTGGAATTCAAACATTCAAACCTAATTTTATATCCTATTCTATACCTCACTAGTCACAATCTATTTCCCTCTAATGCTAATCATTTGACATCATGAATAATTTTTTCTGTAAGCCAACCATGGCCAAAGCATTTAGAGAATATAATATATCTTCACAGTGAATCCAAGAACAAGGTATCTAACTAAAATGCCAGGTTTGCTCCATCAAGTTCAGTTGAAAGTTTCTTCTTCCTGTGGGTTTGCATTCTTGGAAAGGAGAGGGAAAGAGAGAGAAAGATTAGATAGAGGGTTACTTGTTTAAGCTTCCCAGGGAAATACCATAGAGATATTCAAATTAATTTAAAATGAGATGTAATGCCTTTTAGGTTACATTAGAATGATAAAATAGGAGATTAAAAGCATAATAGTTACAACATGCTTTAGCAAAAATGTTTTTTCATTAGTACATGTTTGTAGTACATGATGTTTACATTCCTTGTATGGAGTTCGTATGTGTACTTTAACACATCCCAATTCCTCTTTTCACCTCCTATCCCTCCTGTCCCTCCCTCTCTTGATCCCTTGCCCCTTTGAAAAGATCTGTCTCCCTAATTTTGATCATCTTTTATTTGCTATTAGTATGATTTTATATTATGTTCATATTCACATGAACTTCAGAGTCAGCAAAGATCTGGGCTCAGATTCTAATTGCATCTCTTCCAAACTGTGTCCCTGGGCAAGGTATTTCATGTGTCTGTGTATTAATTTCATTATCTATTGAAAGGGGACAGACAATGGGCTTATTTACTGTGGATTAAGTGAAATAATACCTGCAAACCCCAGGATCACTCAGTACATCCTGCAGGTATTATTATTAGTTCACATATGTCAGGAGAAAGTAAAAGGAAAACATGATGCAAATACTCAACTTTAAAGGAGCCAATGGTAGACTTTCAAATCGCTCTTCCAATTTCACCTTTCCAATAATGATGATTATTGTTATTAGCAATTAGTGTTGAGAGCCTGCCATAATAAGACACATGAGGTACATTATTCTCTTGTATTCTCAAGCAATTTTATGCATGATTCTCATTTGATTGGATGTTACTGCTCAGAAAACTGAGCCCCGGAGAGGGTGGAAACCTTCCCAGCATCACAAAGCCAGGAGGCATCAGAGCCAGGACTTCAGACAGGCTGTTGGACTCCCACCCTTGTGCTTCCTCTACTCAGATTTGAAGTCATCCCCAGGATTCCATTCTCATTTTTTTCCCTTTTTATTTGTTTGTTTATGTTCTAACCTTTGATCTGAAGCAAGTTCTCAGACTTAGAATCGTTACTCCTACGGAAAAAGTAATAATTCTCTTATTCTAATATTTTTTTTCTTCAGGAGTGTAATCAAACATCAGCTGGAAACTTCCTTTTAATATAAGTGAACAAACCGGCCCACACACTTTATTTTCCCTGAAGCAGATTGCTAGGAAAGTCTATTTCTGATTTTAAGAAATCAACGTATGCTGAACCAACTATCTATTTCCATTTAAATTGATAGGAACTGAGACTTGAAAATTAAGTTTTGGTTTTTATGCTATCATTGTTGATATATTTGACCTCAATGCCTCCTAAATGTAAAAATGTTGAGACAATAATTGAATTAAGCGAGGTCAGGTCAGTAAAGATAGTGTAGGCGAGGAGAGTTCTGAAGTGTGACAGCAGTTTATAAGGCTATCAGTTATGATCTTTATAACACTGTATTATTTACTTTATATTTCCTGTTGGGCTGTGGGTTCCATGAAGATAATAATGTATCTTTTCATCTTTGTGTGATAGTTCCCAGTGCTTTTTGTGGCACAAAACAGACATTCAATAAGTCTGTTTAATTAATTGATTTATGAGTTAAACATTGTGGTGATATAATTCATCATGTGTATTCAAAATATATTTTACAAATGTATTTGGAAGTATTCACAGATAAAGAGAACTGTATCTTCATGTGACTGAAGAGTTGCATTTTTTTCTTGTGCCAATTTTATTCCCTTAGCTAAAGTTGCTAATGTCTAAATTCAATATTGAATTTATAATTAAAAGGATGCTGTGTTGGGACATGTGTATTTTACTTACCTTAGGTTTCCTTAACAAAATAGCATAAAATGAGTGGCTTATACAACAGAAACTTGTTGATTTTTCTCACAGTTCTGGAGGCTGGGAGTCTGAGGTCAGGATACCAGCAAGGTCAAGTTCTGTTGAGGGCTTTCTTCCTGTCTTTGAAACAGCTGCTTCTCACATAGTGGAGAGGCAGCAAGCTCTCTAGTGTCTCTTCTTGTAAGAGCATCAGTCCCATCACGCAGAACTCGCTTCATGATCTCATCTAAACCTGATTTCCTACCAAAGGTTCCATCTCCAAATGTTATCACAACTGAATGGGGGAGCACTGTTTCATAACGACGGCTATCCTATATAAGTATTTCACTATAAGTCAATGCTGTCATTCATCCAAAAGTTGGGCAAAAATATTTTACATAATTAACGTTTATATGAGCTAATGCCTGCAAGTGTGAAAGTGTTTTTCTCTCTCTCCCTCTTTCTCTCTCTCCCTCTTTCTCTCTCTCTCTCTCCCTCTCTCTCTCCTGTTCTCCCATTCTGTGTCTCTCTCTCTGTCTCTACTAAGAATGAAGTCATAGCCCCATATGTCTTGCGCAAATGCTCTACTATATCCCCAATTGCCTGAAATTCATTTTAAAAATCAGTATGTAGCTCAGTGGTGCCACACCTGCCTGGCAAGCACAAGGTCCTGAGTTTGATTCCTAGTTACGCCCCCCCCATCACATTGTTTGAAAATAATGCATTTAATTTAACAAAGATATTTATTGCAAATATATTGACTTTAGAGAAAATGTATATGTTGAGGAGCAGGTTGGGTGATAAGAAGGAAGAGAGTTAGTAATGCCCACCTGAGTGCTAGACACAATGCTATGTAATTTATGATGCTTTTATTTCTTACTTAATACTTATTAGCAATTCTTAAGGTTGTCTTATCATTTTCAGGGGAAATTGAGATACAGAGAAGTTTACCAATTTGGTCAATTATGTAGTGTTTTATTCAAATGAAAGTCTTCCTTGCTCCAAATTAGTTTTTATGGGCCTGGTCTGTTATTGATGTGAAAAAAAACCCTAACTTTTGTATTTATATTGTAATTGTTTCCTAAATTCAGGAGATACCAATAAAAAACAATACAGTCTAATTTTTAATTATTTAAACACTTTAGATTTAAATTAATATTTTAAAATGACATTTCCAATTAGATTCATTGTTAGAATTTACAGAGAACCATAAATCAGTTTTACATGCAGTTTGTTCCTCTGGTCATCACTGTCATATTTGCAAGCTGACTAATAGAACTTTCCCTTTCTTCCCAAGTGACAAATTTCCTTTTTTGAGCAATGAATGAACTGGTCCAGAAATTCTTATTACTGTTTGCTTCCTCTTTGTTTGTTTTTTTAACATTTCAAGACTTTTTATTGTTATTCTTTAAAAATATTCAGTAAACATTCACTAAGCATATAAAATAGATAGATGTGGTAGCGACAGTGCCTAGGTGAATAAGATGTCCAGAATGTAGTCCCAACCCTCCCAGTTCAGCAGTGAACAAAACTCAGGGAAACAAGTTGTCCTTACACAGAGTGTTTGAAAGCTATGTAAGGACTGAGATGAATACCTGGGGACAGGGTATGGAGCTCTGCCTGAGGAAGTGATGTGTGCATGGACATTTATCCCCGACCCCCAAACCCAAGCAAGCCAGAGGAGAAAGGACAGCCAAGGTTCAATGTGTGCAGTGGTGATGGAGAGGAAGCACGGACAGCTGGGTGGGAATCTCGGAATGCCTGTCAGAGTCTCAAGGTACCATTAAAATATTTCATAACCTTACTGTTACCCCTGGTTTATGGATAAGGAAAGGAGGCTCCAAGTATTAGGTAAGTTCACAGTGTGACAAACTTGAGAAGCAGAGCCTGACATGGATGAAGTATGTTTAACTCAGACTTAAATTCTACTTCGTATGAGGTGATTTAATAGAATGTTATTATACACTTTTTACTGATCTCCAGCAACAGCAAAACCTCAAATATACAAAAGCGTCAGGAATAGGAAAATGTCTATGCAAGTATTTCTAGCGATCTGTGGCAGTATGAAATTCTGAAATTCTCACAAAGGTTGAGAAGCAGCATGGTGGGCCTGATCCTTCAATTCCATGTGCTACTACCTGGTGGCGCACTTACATCCGCTGAAAGGAAAAGAGGGTAGGGAAGGGAAAGCATCTGCACACAAGGCTGATTTCTTGATAGCAGCCATTCTTTCTTGAGTGAGATGGAATCTCAGTGTTGTTTAAATTTGCATTGCTGGGATGACCAGAGATATTGAAGGCTTTTTCATGTATTTATTTCCCGTTTGTACTCCTTCATCTGAGAAGTGTCTATTCGTTTCAGTTGCCCATGTTTGGATTGGGTCATTAAATTTGGGAGATCTGACTTTTTTTTTTTGAGTTATTTATATATTTTAGATATTAGTCCTTTGAGGAAAAGCTAGAAAAAAGTTTTTTCCCCCCTTTGGGTTGTCTCTTCACTCTATTGGTGGTTTCTTTTGCTGTGCAAAAGATTTTTAATAAGATGAGATCCCAGTTGTTGATTCTCTGTGATATTTCCTGTGCACATGGGGTTTTGTTCACAAAGTCTTTGCTTATACCTATGTCTTCAAGAGTTCTATCTATTCTATCTTCCAACAGATTTAATGTTTCTATTTTAATAGTTAGATCTTTGATCCATTTCAATTTTAGTTTAGTGCACGGTGAGAGATATGGGTCTAGTTTTAATCTTTGGCATGTGGGAAGCCAATTTTTCCAGAAGTATTTATTAGAGGCTATCTTTCTTCCAGTGAAGGTATTTGGCCCCTTTGTTAATGATAAGGCGGCTGAGTGTGTTTGGAGTTCTTTCTGCATCTTCTAATCTGTTCCATTGATCACTAATGACACATGCTAGCATGGCTGTGGGGAAAAAGGAACCCTTCTCCACTGTTGGCAGGAGTGTAGAGTGGTGCAACCACTGAGGAATTCAGTGTGGAGATTCCTCATAAAACCAAAACTAGAGGATCCATTCCACCCAGTTATTCCCCTTAGTATTTTCCTGAAAGAATTAAAAGCATCATACCACAGCAATAGATGCATCCCATTTTTATAACAACACAGTTTATAATAGCTAAATCTTGGAAACAGCCAAATGCCCATCAACTGATGATGGATAAAGAAGATCAGGGTTTTTTAAAATACATATACAGTGGAGTACTACTCTGCCATAAAGAAGGATAAACTTGAGACATTCTTAGGTTCAAGGACGCACCTTGAGACTATACTTTTAAGTGAAATAAGTTGGATACACATGTTTAAATATGGCATTCTCTTGTGTGAGAAACTGAAAGGGTAAATATGTACTAAAATGTATAACAGATACTGGGAAATAGGAAGAAAATGTTCAAATGGGAAGGGGAACAGGGAAGAGGGAGGGGGAAAGGAGGAAAGGAAAAGAAAAAGAGAGAATAGAAGGAAAAATAGAATAAAAAATTTTGTAAATGAGGGGAAATTGGATTGAAGGGAAGGGTAGGGAATGGAGAAAAAAAGAATCTAGGTATATCACATACAGGTACAAATTCCCTATGATGAATGTTATCATTATGTGTATCTAAAATATACCAATAAAATTAATTTTAAAAAGCATACTGGCATCATGACTTCCACATTTACATTTTTCGTTTTGCATAGTTAAATACAAATAAACAATAGCATTTGATTTTTAACCCACACCACTTCTGTATCCAGTCTTGTTTAAATATTCTGTCAGTGTAAGATGAAACCCTAATGAAGCCATCCTGAGTTTTGCCTTCTATAGGCTTCTGGCATTCAAAGATCTTTCAAGTAGCCAGCAGGGTTTGGGCTGTTCTGGGTATAGAAACTCCATACTAAGGGATTGGACCCCATCCTGTGGACTCCAGGGTTTCACTGGTTAATAACCTCAACCTGTGACCCACTCTGGAACAGCCTTTGGACGGTTCTTAGAAGACCCAAACAAAGAAAATCACAACTGCTCTCCTGCATTCTCCATTCCTCAGTCTGCCCTTTCTCTAAATCAAGAATAAGCCCATGATTTTTTGTTAAATTAGAGGAAGAAATAAGAAAACTAAACAAAACCTGACAAAATGCTCCATGACCTGGATTTTAGCTTTCTCACTCCCTTCCACAGATAAAATTATTTAACCTAACCAACTGCAAGAAGAAAAGTTAATCAGTATTCTGCTTTCGGTAAAAGCACCTTTTCAAACCCAGCTGTCATGTCAAATTCATACAATATTATTTTGAACAGCTACTTAAATGGGCCTCCAAATGCATCTCTAAGAAAAGTGTTCAAATATTTTCCACAGTGAATACCCATATGGGTGTTTTGATTATGGGATATTGACTAGAAATCAAGTATAAAATGTATTCCCAAATGGGCTCAGGTCATTCTTACCAAGATCAATGCCTCAATACTCATTTATTTTCAGTATTCATTTACAAGTAAGTAGTAAAAAATCATACACTACAATTTCTGCTTTCCTTTTCATAGGATTGCCATATCTATGTTTGCCCAAATTAGTAAAAATGATCTAAATCCTAGAAATATAATAATAGTTCATACTTCTTGAGCATCTGTTCTGGGCTCTATATTACATGTTTTACATATAATATCTCTTTTAATCTTCACAATATTCTATAAGGTATTCCTCCTTCTCTCGTGTGAGCAAGAAAACATGTTTAGCTATTTAAATAATTTATCCACATTTAAACAGTAGTCATGATAAAACCAGAAGCTGGAAGGGATTGGGATTCATGCATACTATTATTTCTCAGCTTAAATTCTGCATTCACCTGCCTTAGGAAACTCCTTTTATGTTTACATTTTAAAGTATCCTCTCTATCACCCAAGAATATCGAAAGTATGTGCAGTTCCTCATTTCCTGTTCTCTTAGTAAAATAGGCCTGGATGGGTAGAATTTGGCCTTGACGGGATCTGAGTGCTCTCTGTATTTAACAGTGTTGTGTCACATCCTGATTAGCTTTGAAAGCAGTTATAAAATTATTAGTTTTTAAAGGAGTCTGAACTATGACTTTGTAATAATGAAGCTCCCATGAAAGATACAAAACTGCTTATATTAAGTCCTTGAATTTCCAGAAACATAAAGCTGTAGGAAAGAGTAAGCACACTCATTCCATATATACATATTATTTTCTTTCCATATGCTTTCAAAAGCAAGAGTTCTGATTATATAGGAATATACTGAGTTCAATTAGATAGAAGTTAAATGCCTAGTGGTAAGTATCCTGGTCAATAGGAGTTTAAATATTCAATATATAGAATTATTTACCACTATAGATCTTTCTTATGAGCTCTTTAAACTGATTAGTAGCTGCATAAGAGATATTGATGAAACCCAATAAAGTATATTTATTATGTCCTCAGATTATTTTTTTCTCCCTATGTTTTTGATAGATAGCAGCTAGCATCTAAAATCAGTCTTTAGAGAAGTAAGCAAAATATCATGGAAACATGTAGAGAAATAGAATTAAAGCAATAGGAGGACCTAGAAAAAATTGTTGGTGAAAAGGAGTGAAATATGTACCAATGAATACTTTAAAGGTTCCAGAATATTTTAATTTGAGTTTAGAAAGATTAGACTTTTACATGCAGTGTACTTTGATGTTTTTCCACCAAATTATTCTTTTAAATTCAGGTTGTTCATCTCCAAGGATGGATCTAATTTAACTAAATCTTGTATTAGAGACTTGTGCATTTCTCCCTCATTAATATGATCAAAAGCATCTGATTCATGTCAAAAGAAGAGAAATGAAGACCATTTTTCTGGCATTGTCCTAGAGCTACATTTTCTTGCCTTATTAGCATTTCATTTTAAGCAATAGATTGAACAGAAATGCTTGTGATTGAATGAAGATAAATTATATGGTATGGGAATATTAAGACCTATTTCATTGTCCCGAATAGTGTCTTCTGCTGTTTCATTATCCAAAAGGGGGTAAGCATTTGGAGAACAAAGATCATGACACATTTAGTAATACCCCAGATCCACACCCCCACACTAGACTGACAAAAAGCCGGGCCTGTCACAGATTTCAAGGCTGTGATGTACTGTCACTTCTGCTGCTGCAGCCTTTGCTGCACCTCTCCTGACGCGTGACTCCTGGAATGGGAAAGCACAGAGAATTTTGCTCATCAGCAGCCCAGGTGGAGCTGGGTGATGCAAGTTTCAGCCTGGGAATTTTAGAATATTTTGGACTGCTTTATAGTATGTAATGCTATCTTTTATGGAGGCTTTAAAAATCACTATTTTTTAAAGTGGAATAAAATTTTACTGTTGCTTTCTTTTTTACACCCATTGTTTATACAGCATTTATATTGGGGCAGAAAAAAAGTACAGCTAGTCATTGCAATCTGGAGATAGTCTACCCCAGAAAATTACTAAGCCTTAGTTTTCTCATCTGTAACAGGGAGATGATAAGTGCATTTAGGCCAAAAGATTGTGGAATGGATTAAATGAGTTAATACATGTAAAGTAATTCCAAGAATTGCCAATATTATAAATACTCATTAAATGTTAGCTTTCCATATATCCATAATTAATATGCCTAGAAAACAGGTCTGGGTGCATGCATAGGAAATAAATAACTGGATAATTTAAACTCCAAATACAAGGGCTTATCAAACAAAGAAGATATCAGTGTGAGCTGTAATAATCAGACATGGTTCATTGAGTTCTGAGGTTGAACTGAACTAAGAAAAATAAATAAGATTTGAAATATTAGTTTAAAATGTAAATATGAAGACATCACTCTCATAAAAGATTTTTTATGCCCCTTGCTCTTACAGCAGCTTCTCTTTGGTTAAAACTTTGGATCCCCAGGCCCTTCTCCATCCAGTTAAATCATAATCTCTAATAGTCCAGTGCTCAGAAATCCACATTTGTGTGGAGCCTGAAGTCTTCTCATGAAGTAAGCAATAGAAATTCTCTCCTAGAAACCATGATCTCCCAACATAAGAAAGAAATGGAATCCATGAAACAGATTCAAACAGACATCCAGGAGATTAAAAACTCCATTGAAAGCATTCACAGTAGATTAAGGGAATGTGAAGATAGAATGTCAGATATAGAAGACAGGATTGCAGTTAGTGACCATAAAAACAGGGATTTCTTAAAAAATAGTAAGGGACCACGAGAAATCAATCCAGTAGCTGCTAGATGATGCAAAGAAGAATAATATAAGACTGCTAGGAGTCCATGAAAAAACAGGAGAAAGTACAATTGACATAAAAAAACTATTCACAGAAGTAATAGTAGAAAACTTCCCAGACAGAGGAAGAGAATTGGACATACAGATAAGTGAGGCATGTAGAACTCCAACTAGCCACAATCAAAAAAAATCTACACCTAGACATGTAATAGTCAAGATCCCAGAAACCCAACAGAAGAACAAAGTCCTACAGGCACTTAGAGAAAAGAAACAAATCACCTACAAAGGAAAGCCCATCAGAATCACAACAGACTTCTTAACATGACCCTCAAGTTAAGGAGACCCTGGAGTGAAATATTTCAAGCCCTAAAAGAAAATAACTTCCAACCTAGACTGTTGTAT